>OX465107.1:21641551-22071142 GCA_949987565.1 Luidia sarsii | reverse complement strand
TGGCAAATCTTGGAATGGGTTTGACTACGGTATCCCTTTAAAGGGGTCCATTGCACAGCTCTAGAGGACTTGCCAGCTTTGACTGCATGGTGGAAATCACAGTGCAAAATGGGTTGAGTTTGGCATCGCACTGTCATGTTCCTGTGTGGGATTTCTATTCTGAGCATCGTCCGAATCTTGGATGAACTGGAGTTATAGACAGCTGCATTGACATCCCCGGTTTCTGGCTCCCCGCCATCAGACGCCACGACCGCCGACCCACCACGGACGGGGCCGCTAGTGGACGCCAGAACCGCGCGCCAAACCGCACGATCACCACTACGACGTCCGCAACAGGAACCGGCGAAGCGGATATAAACGGACGCCGCAGCGCACATTCTTCAGTTGCCTGATGAAAGGTTAGCAGTTAGCAACCGAAACGTCGCCACCAGCAACGACACATCGCTTGACCTTGATCGCCCTTTCTACTTGTCTACACCACGGAGGTAGACCTCCATGTCTACACCACCGCGATGAACAACCCCTTCATTTCTATGGACTCGGTTATAGTGTTGCACTCCTGTGTCAGTCAGACTCCCGCAAATATGACCTATGTCCTCTGACCCTGCACCCAGGTAAACCCCGTTGTGACATTTCACTATCCGCTCAACACTGTCTGTATTTCTCTCAAGCCAACAGGCATCGAAATGCAGCCAGTACTTTGGGCCTACGATCCCAAGGCGCTGCCTCGATATGAGAATAGAATATAAACTTCATTGAGGAGTCCTACCCTACCCCCCTATACCCCCAACCCCCGAGTTTGGACGGCGGAGGGAAGACAGCGGAAGCCTGGCGCTGCCCAGAAACGAGTCCGGTGTCCTGCCAAAAAGTGTCCCTGCCAAATACTGTTCGCTCATTAGCATACTGATCGCTGATTGGTTAGCGTTAGGACTAGGATTAGGGTCGTTATATAGGGTTAGGGTTTGGATTAGAATTAGGATTGGGATTAGGATTAGGGTTAGGATTAGGGTTGTTTGGGTTTGGGTTAGCGTTACGGTTACAGTTAGGGTCCAACGGTACCAAAGTGCCCAACGTTGCGTGTGTTAGGCCAGCAACCATACACAATGCGTGTGCAGTGCGCAACCATACCCCAACCACGGTGGTTGAATGTCATACGTATTGGACCAATCAGCGACCAGTATGCTAATGAGTGGACACTATTTGGCAGGGGACACTATTTGGCATGACACCGGGTTTCGAGAGAACGACGCTGAAGGGGGCCTCGTTTATCGAGCGTGTACTACGCAGAGGTGAACGATTACAGAAGATGCACTGAAAAGAGCACCGCCCAGCCAGGAACCATCGACGGCCGGCTGAGATTTAATGGACCCTGATGTTTCGAAGTGAAGCCAGCCTCCTCTCGCGTGCAAATATTTACCCAGGTTAGCGATTCCAAATGAGGTCCCCCCCCCTCCCCACCCGTATGCTCTTTGAGACATACCTCAGCAGCTTCAGACTACACAATGTTGCTAGGCGACGCCGATGATATCGATTTAACTATAAGGTATGACGGGGAGAGATGCCAATGATAAGAAAACAATCTTAAAAGTCATTTCCGCCGTCCATATCGTTTCATATAACAAAGGTCGTTCCCCCTGATATTTTCACAATATCGCATCCATCGATAAAAGAAAGAATCAGCTAGCCATATAGGATAGCATTATGATGTAAAATTCAGGGACTCAATTCCAATTACGGACAGCAGAAGCCTCCGTTTCTTCAAGACGAAATAGGGACGTTTATTAACCATAAATAAAAACATGTATGTACAATAACAATTCTTTATTATAATTATTGGTACAATTTATGCTTCGACATAACGGTCGCAAATAGTTGATAAACCTTTTAATTGTTTCATACAAGTTCACAGTTAGAGTATTCACACCCAAATCTAAGCCACATAATATAAGCTCAGTTTTATAGAAGCCAATAAAAACGTTTAAGATGTGAACGGGAGGAGAGGAGAGGAGAGGAGAGGAGAGGAGAGGAGAGGAGAGGAGAGGAGAGGAGAGGAGAGGATAGGAGAGGAGAGGAGAGGAGAGGAGAGGAGAGGAGAGGAGAGGAGAGGAGAGGAGAGGAGAGGAGAGGAGAGGACATGAGAGGACAGGACAGGACAGGAGAGGACAGGAGAGGAGAGGAGAGGACAGGACAGGACAGGAGAGGAGAGGACAGGACAGGAGAGGACAGAACAGGAGAGGAGAGGACAGGAGAGGAGAGGACAGGAGAGGACAGAAGAGGACAGTAGAGGAGAGGACAGGAGAGGAGAGGAGAGGAGAGGAGAGGAGAGGAGAGGAGAGGAGAGGAGAGGAAGACAAAGTAATAGGAAAGAAAAAGGACTTGATCAAAGAAAAATGACGAGATGATAATCGACTTTTTGAGACTGGATTTCTGGATAACTGCCATAAAAATCACCTGTTAGGTGAACTGACCCTACACATCGCGAAGACCAGGGGGGTCACAGGGGTTCAAACACTCCTGGTAACCCTCCCCTCCCCTCCCCTTACAACCCAATGATCCGGCACTACTCGCACGGGCACGACCAGCCAAGCGAGAGCCGAGTCAGAGCTACCGCCTGACCCCATTTCGAGTGTTGATCCAGCAATGGCACGTGCGTGACCGGCCTTTCCGGTGGGAAAACTATTTTTTCTCTCCCGGGAATCCTACATCAACACCGGTGAAACCGTGTGTGCCTATATGTGACCCGGCACAGCGACATGAGGAATATCCCACCAAAACACTTTTCGAGTAAACAACGCCTGAAGTGAAAGTATCTTCTCAATTCGATAAACAAAAATCAAATTTTTTTTCGGTGTATTTTCGGAAAGTTAATGTATTGGAGGATAATACGTCCAAATGATTTTTCCGAAATCCGTCTCTAAATGTTGAAAAAACGAGGATTTTGGGGGAGTGTTTTCATAAAAATGTAAAGTTCCTGGCTTTTTGAATGGCCGCTTTCGAGGAGTTAGAATGGCGCTGCTATATTGTGTCTGGTACCGGTACCACATGAACGAGCGAAGTCCCCTTGTACTATTTACAACAAAGTTCACACAGAAATATAGCTAATGGTATACTCTTTCACATCATTAGAAAATTTCAAAATCTCAAAAGTGGGGGTTATTCCTCATTATGCTGTGCCGGGTCACATATTCCTCCGCCGCTGATAGCGAGATATGCTTTATGGACGACGCGGACTATGTCATCCAAGTGTGTCGCACGGCCCGCGCATTAATAATATTACACCGCGGTATTACATCATGAAAATGTCCAACAAAACGGGGGCGAAACTAAACAGCTTCCCTATCAAATTTAACGTATGATTTAAACAACCACACATTTACACCGGGACATAAAATCTATTTCTTCAAACGGCTGTAAAATACCTAATATCATCATTAGATAATTCAGAAGATAATACTCTACATGGAATTCAATGTTTTATTATTCACAGAATGGAGCGATAAACACGTACGTATATTACATCGATATTGCACATTTTTTTTTCTCCTTCACTTCGTTTCGACACCGCGTCGTGATAATCTTTGTCACTTTCCAACGCTATACAATTGATCAAAAGTCTTTTGTACATTTTGGCAAACTGCTTTTTCTTTACATTCAAAGTCAGTCAACGGAAATATAATAACATTAAATGCATATTGCATCCGTGTCACTGACAAACAAAAACCGCTGCGAGGTTGAACAGATGGTGAATCCGGAATACACGAACTGAATACAACACAAAGTATGTATCAGAAATACACGAAATGAATACAAAACAAAGCATACCAATAAATATCGACATATAAATAAATACACCACCGTTGTAGTAGTTGTTTTTGATACACTTCTGTCAAGTCCTATATACGAAGAAATAAAACATCTTTTGAGCTGGTGTTTGGGAAAGTCCTATCACGACCACAGCGATCTTTCTTTCTTCGCCGCATCTTTCACCGACGTTAACCCCCAGGTAGTCTGAAAGCCCAAATCGCTCAGTTACGACCGCGAGCACACGTCACAGCCACCGATACGCTGCCATAGTTACCGGCGACTTGGCCGCCACCATTTTCACAGCGCGTCCGGTATACAGGATATGAGCAGGTCGTGTCTCCTATAAGCACCTCGTATGCACTCACTCTAGTCAAGGGTGAGGGGGTGGGGGACCTGTCTATTTAACATATCATCCCTACAATACCAATACCAAAATATAGACTTTAATCAAGCCGCATTATAGCTAAGAAAACACGGGTAAGCAAAAACAGAAAGTTATAAGAAATATATCTCCACCCTGTCCGGATGATCTTAGTTCTTAGCGTGCGATTTATACTGGCTAATGATACGTCACTCACTTACCGACTATACGTCACTGACTGTCGTTGAATAAAACATTCAGAATAATTACAAAGTGGTGGTTACCAGTGGACCCCTGTGCTTGGCCTCAACGCGATTCAACCGAGCGAACATTGCTCCGGTTGATAAAAGCGCTAAATCAAGACACTGAATTTGAAATATTAACGGAAGTCGAGGGCCTGACCTTTAGATCATCGCATGACCTTCCCCGGTACTCAGTTTACAAGATGTCTGCATATTTCATCTGAATTCAAAAATAATTGACACCAATCTAGCATAGACACTTCTGAGGGGAAGTTTCATTACAAAAGAAACAACGCACGTCATCTCGTCTTTCAACTGCAATTCCTCAATTTGTTGGGGAAAAATGGCAAAGCCAACTTTGAATGGAGCGGGACTTGAACCCGAGACCTCCGGATTTTGCGTGCCAGCCCTACTGCCATCAGAGCTATCCACCCTTTAGAATAGCGGCCTACCCAATATTAATCATACAAGTCATTTGGCTTTGTAAATCCAGCGTTAAGAATCGCCCCTACATCATCGTCATAATATGACACAATGATACAAGACGTGGGAAGCATCTATACCGATATTTACCCTGTAAACGTTTGGACGTTCCAGACACAGGTAAGGGGCTCGCCTTGCTATAGTCGTATGACTCGAAATCCCTCCTCACGGGACGAGAAAACCTTCCAAGTTATATAGGACTCCGGTTCAAAAACGAAGGGTGAAAGTGATGAATAACTCCCACGAGTGGGCCGAACATTTCCAGACCGGCTTCCTTAAAAAAAAATATAAAAAAATAAAAGAGACCAATGCAGAAACGGGCGAAGCAAACACTCATGTCTGTCTGCAGCGATTGCGCGGTTGGTTTGTTATAGAAGTCCCCCGCCTTAGGTTGTTTTTACCGTGCAGAATTAAGGACACGATTTCAGACAGCAAGGACAATTTATGAAGGCAGAATTGTTTGCGCTGCGGCCCACATCTCTATCTCCCCCCCTCTCTCTCTCTCTATCTCTCTCCTCCTCTCTCCCCCTCCCTCTCTTTATCCCTCACTATCCCCCCTCTCCCTCCCCCTCTTTCTCTCTCCCCTCACTCTCCCTCTCTCTCTCTCTCTCTCTCTCTCTCCCTCTCTCTCTCTCTCCCTATCTCTCTCTCTCTCTCTCCCCCCTCTCTCCCTCTTTCCCTACATATGTCTCCCCTCTCTCTCTGTTCATGGCCTGTCACTGAGCAATACATTTTATTAACCAAGAAATACAGGTGCGGTGCGGCGTAAAACGGCCCGAGACGGAGACCAGCCTGCCTGACGTCTCGATCAGATGCAGTCTGAAGTCTTGATCAGATGAGAGAGAGAGAGAGAGAGAGAGAGAGAGAGAGAGAGAGAGATATTCTTGCCATATCCCGCGCGTCTGCAAACGGTCATCTCTCTTTCCCCCCTATATTTGCTTGTACCACGGGTGCGATTATTTCTGGGACGCGTTTAGGCCCTAATTCCAGGACACGGTTATTTATGGGCCGCGTTCCTGAAAATTGGACCAGGCGCTGATGATGATCAGGGAATGACACAAGAAAAGAGCTTGAACGCATGGCCAAGATGAACTTTACCGAGGAAGGAGGTCAAGTACCGTGGGGGGAAACGATGGATAAAACATCTCCCCTTTCGGTCAGAGTCACGCGATGACATCTCCATGTGGGTTTGGGGAAAACAGAGTGATTTCCAGTCGATATATTGGGACGGATAAGCTATCATTGTGTAAACCACCACGATATTAAACGCCAAGCCGTGGGTACCAGTACGTCAACCGACACTCCTTTCAAACCTGGCTCTACCAACGAGTCACCTAACTACACCCAAATGTACAAAAAAGGGTATATTCTCGTATCAATTAGAGCTTTACCTATTATAGTCTGGTATCCAGACTATGATCTGGTATTCTTACCCCAAAAAAATGAACGAGTTATATAATCATGTTACGGCAAGCAGAGGTGTAAAATACGAGGATCACAGGGTTAGGGCATTCTCATTAATATTAATTTGGTCACGTGGGTTTGGTCGCTATGGGGATTTTGGTCGCGGGGTCGGTTCTTGATCCCACGATGCCACGCCTCCGTTCACACACGGGGGGGAAGGCTTTCTCAAATGACGTTCTGTATGCTGTTATAGTTGCTGTTATAGTTGATGTTATAGTTGATGTTGTAGTTGCTGCTGTTGTACCTATTGCTGCTATTGTTCTTGTAGTGTTTTGTAGTACACTGTAAAAACGAACTGCACCGTATGCACCTCTGCAATGGCACATATTTGTCCCAGAATCATGAACACGAGGCACCTACTCGGTGCAGGCGTGTAATCCTTCACTGTAAAAGCGAACTGCACCTCATGCACTTCTTCAATGGCACATATTTGTCCCAGAATCATGAACACCATTGAGGCACCTACTGTACTTCATGCACATGAAATACTGTAGCTCAAGCACACGAGGCATTAATCACTTGAGCAAAAGTCGGATGAGGTGCATGAAGCGCTTCATGTACAAGAACATCTCCCTATTGACTGTACCTCACTGCACACGGAGTGAAAGTGAGCATCACCTCATGCGCATGTATCGTGCACCATGTGCCTCAACATACTTCATCCATGTGCATGATGTGAGCACCGTTTTTTACAGTGTAGCTTTTTTAAGATTCATGAAGGTCCGGCTCTGTTGCATGTGTTTCTTTTCGTGGTCTTTCCATGATGTGAGCACCGTTTTTACAGTGTAGTTGTTGCTCTCATTGTTGTTGCTGTTGTGTGGTATTTTGTACTTGTAGTTGTTGCTCCTGTTGTTGATAAATGCTGCTGCTGGTGGTGTCACTGTCGTGGGTGATACGGGCCGCTACTCGGGCGGGCATCGGATCGGAGAGCGGGGCGAAGGGGCGGGTCCGACGGCCGGTCTCAGGGGCACTTGTCCGGGCGCACGCAGCGGTCACGGTGCAGGACCAGCCCGTCCGGGCACCGGCAGCCGGCCACGCAGGGAGCACGGCACTCGGGCATGTCGTCGTCCCTGTTAGCGCACGTCCGCGTGCAGGGCTGGCCGCACTCGTCGAACACAGCGCCCTCCGGACAGGTTTGAGCTGCAGAAGACAACACGTGAATAAGACTTCATTAAGGCTTTGCATGGTGGGGGCCCAGACATCCCACACAGCGTCAGCGACGGTCTCGACTATTCAACCAGAACCGAAATCGTTGCGGTATCTGTTACTTAGAGTGATATACAAAATTTTGGCAAACTGCTTACTGACTAAAATTACCAAAATGCAAATCTTAAAATTAAGTGGGCCTGACGTTTCGATCCTAGCAGGACCTTTCTCAAAGGCATTTGTTACTGTTAGGATGTAGCTGGTTCGAATCCATTGCGAACCTGCCTCCTATATATTTTGTATCCCGACCGAGTGACCCCGACGCCACGGTAGCACGACACGCCGCAAGACGGCGGTTATAGACCCCCCTGCTCGCCCCACCACCGAGTATTTCGCGCCCAGATGCTGTCACTAATATCTGGAGCATCAATCAACCGAGGGGACCCCTGCCCCCAATTACGGGCAAGCGGATATCATGAGCCGGGACACACGCGGCATCGCGTTTCTCCGGCCGTTCTTAAGCCCGGATATAGAGCTTTGTGCGCTAGGAAATACAGCCACATTACCTTATACGCGTACACGGCCTCGTAATAATATACTGTGGCCGAAAAAAAACCACGAGAAACTCTATACACGGACGGCCAGCGTGGCAGAGCTTGTCTTAGGCCGCGATTAACGGTATAAGGCGTGGACTTTGCAAATGAGGTCGTTCGGCCTGAAGGGGAAGGTTGGGAGACCATGTATACCCATTCGCTGATCAATTAGGGAATGGGACCAAGCGAAGTCAAATCGGTGTCGATGCATCTGCATGCGTGCAACAAGATGCGGTGCATGACGGACTCCCGGTCTCCGATATGACTCGGGCTACGTAACGTGGCTACGGTTGCTGGAAGCCAATAGCCGCTGACAGCAATGGGACTTCACTGACATTTACCGACATTTTTACTGTGCGTATAATATTCATTGTGGTCGGAGGAAGACGATGGGTAGACCATGCACTTTTGGACATTGTCTCAACCTTTTTCACAGCTCGGAATCTTGCACTTTGGCCCGAATCTATGCACATGGTCATTTGCAAATGTCAGGAAAATTGACAGTCCATCATTCGTATTCTAGGCTCCAAACGTTCGGCAAACATGCGCGAGGGGTAGGGAAGCGTCGTCAAAATGTTCGCGGTATATCACAGTCTTATTTTGTTCGGAAGGAATTTTTTTTTTTAATTTAGAATTTTTTGGGGGAAAGTTTCCAGCATCACGGGTCGTGATTTGCTCGTGATTCGCTTTTAAAAACGTAAAAAAAAAAATCGTCCGATCTTTTCACGAACTGTTCGCGTATATACTGAGAACGGGATTGAAGGCGAATCCCCACCACGTGACGCAACCAGCTGTGGGCCGAATTACTCTTCACATACTGCTTAATCTTTTTTCTCGAGCGCTTCCCCTTCCTCTTCATCACATTTTGCGCTTCAAACACAGTCCTGCAGCGACAAGCAGCCCAGCTTCCTCTTCAAATATCAAAAGCCTCCTCTTCGTCCACTGTCAGGAAAAGGTTTCAGAGCTTGTTTGATTCTGTTTGTTGACCTTTTGGCAAGAGCTAACTGCTGGCAGTGTATTTCAATGCATTTCAAGGCATTTACATACTGCCCTGTAATCCTGTACCGTGTGTGGCTCTGCGATGAACCCCAAGAGGAAAAGAGGGAAAAGGGGGACTCCCAAGAACACCTGGCGACGCCGCAGTGGAGAGTGGAGATGAAGAACCTCGAACTGACCTGGATTTCAACCCAGAGAATGGCCCGGGACAGACGGGACCGGAGAGTTTACGTTGCTGCCAACGGGCATAAAATGGGCAGTAAGTAAACAATACACTGCCCTACAGTGTCGTTCGGATTGCCGCATGAAAGTCGCACGAGATTCATTGTTCGCGAAATGCGCGCAAAAAAGTTCGCGAAATGTCCGCGATTCGTGTTAGGTCTCTTGTCAAAAAGACCATCGGTTGAGTACCGGATGAATTCATCCGACCGATAAAATTTCCCCCGGTAGAAAGCCGATTGTACTTGACTCTGGGGTGAACAATTCACGATGGCTATCCGGTGGGAACGACATCGGACGGGTCAAATCATCTGATACCCAACCGATGATCTTTATGACAAGAGGCCTTACTCGCGTTTTAGTCGCCTGATCTCCATGCGTGTGGCCTGGCCATAGTTCGATAACGCTACACACGACATTCGCACGTACAGTACGTTGTGAGAACTACTACGTGCAAACTGCGCAAGAAAGATTTACGGCTCCATTGTCGGGACACAAAAAAAACTTTTCCGGATGTTGAACTTGTGACATTAATTTTTTCGATATACGAATCCTTCCCAAATCATTTTCGTGCCCCGTGCATAACACTACTGAAGTATAAAAAAAATCTGCAACATTAGGGGGAGGGTCGAGACAGCGCCCTCTATTTTCCCATTGAGTTTATGCGATCTCACAAAGGCTATCATGAGTGGGCTAGCTGCAAGGATACTGTTATGTCTATTCATAGTACATGCTATGGCATTTCCACATGCTGGGATCACATAGTCTGGTGTGAACGTGAGCACTACGGCGGGACAGCGTGGAACCTCTCCCGGCTTAAGGTGGCGACTTATGGCCTAACATTTGACGAGACTGACCAGCAGGCGCGCGTCGAGAAGGTCAGGGGTCATTACGCAAAGCATCACGGGGGATTAGCCTTGCTCTCAAGACTATCGCCACAGAGAGAGAGGGGGAGAGAGAGAGAAAGAGAGAGACAGACAGACAGAGAGACAGAGAGAGAGAGAGAGAGACAGAGACAGAGAGACAGAGACAGACAGAGACAGACAGAGACAGAGAGAATGAGACAGAGAGACAGAGAGACAGAGAGACAGAGGGGAGAGAGAGAGAGAGAGAGAGAGAGAGAGAGGGAGAGAGAGAGAAAGAGACAGACAGACAGACAGAGAGACAGAGAGAGAGAGAGAGAGGGGGGATAGAGAGAGAGAGAGAGAGAGAGGGAGAGAGAGAGAGAGAGAGAGAGAGAGGGAGAGAGAGACAGAGACAGAGACAGACAGAGAGACAGAGACAAAGAGAGAGAGAGAGACAGAGAGATACAGAGAGAGACAGAGAGAGACAGAGACAGACAGAGAGACAGAGACAAAGAGAGAGAGAGAGACAGAGAGAGACAGAGAGAGACAGAGAGAGACAGAGACAGACAGAGACAGACAGAGACAGACAGAGACAGAGAGAATGAGACAGAGAGACAAAGAGACAGAGAGAAAGACAGAGAGAATTTGAATTTTGCAACAAATCTTTATTTACAACTTAGGCAAAAACAAAGGGGCAATGAGGTCAGAGACAGAGAGAGAGATAGAGAGAGAGACAGAGAGAGATAGAGAGAGACAGAGAGACAGAGAGAGAGGCAGAGATAGAGAGAGAGACAGAGGGAGAGAGGGAGAGAGAGACAGAGAGAGAGAGCCGGAGTGGCAATCACGCAGCGGAATCCAATTACTTGTTATCAAGCGGCCTTTCCGCCGACATCATTAAAAGACATTAGACATCGCCGATAGGGAACATAAAACACTTGGTCGCAGGCTGCATGCACTCTTTATGAGTCCGTAGCCCGTTATATAGGCCTACGAGATAGCAGGCCATGACTTATACATCGTATTATCTGTAGGCACTTGGCTAGTGGCCGATGACCTATTGGATAACCGCTCCATGTCCCACGATCTTCTCCCCCGAACTCATAGCGACCGAAGAATCCTGCTGCCAAGCTAAATTCAGAGTTCGAAATGGAGGGGAGGGGGTTTGCAGATTTCTGAAATAATGCCCCTTGAAAAGTACGACGCGTAGGCAGGGGAGCTTTTTCCTAGTGCGGACCGACAATTTTATAGTAGGCCCATAAATTCATCGCCAGTGTATAGGGATGGCTTTCGAATTGACACAACCTATCACCATCAGCTAAGTAATGACATCGCTATCAAATGCCTTTTAACGTATGCAATAAAAAGAATGATCATCCTCCGTCATACACTGTTGTTTCTCTTATATAAAAAAAAAACCAACCACTTTGATGCAGCCCGGTTTGTTTTTGTGGCATTCCCCCGTGAAGCCACGCAAACGTCTGGCAAAGCGATTGTGCTACAAATGGAAAACAATCCTTTTACCGACTCACTGAGATGCACTATCGCTACTGGGACATTAATACAATTTGTTGTGAACAGTGGCACTCCGAATCAGACGTCGGCATCAGGCAACGAATCTTGTGAAAATACTTTTTTGACAATGTCAAGGATACAGTGCAGTTTTTGACTCGGTCAAGTCTGTACGAGCAAATTAATTTGAACGACCCAGATTGTCCCTGTCATGTTGTAAGATCAGGTCGCTGACCAGGGATATATTGCGTATTCCATTACCACTCGCAGGATAAAAGATAATCCGCTTATAACAACCGATATCCTTTTCAGATAAAATTACTCGGAATGATGCAAAGTCATAGCATTATGCCGAAATCCTTTGCAGGCATTATATTGGAGCAATGGCTAGGTGGGCACTGGGCACTGAACTATCAGTTTCACAAAATATCGACTGCATGACAGCTCGAAGAAATGGTGTCAAAATATGCTATCCAAAGAATTTGGAAGATAGCCAGAACAGCATTGCAAGCAGAAAGCACGGGCAGCACATTCCACGGAAAGATAATATTGTATGCTGTCCTCGTGTGTGTGAAGGAACTCCGTCAACCTCCTTCCCTGGCCGTGAACTCACCTAAACACGACGACGAGCCGTCCAGCTCAACCTCGATCCCCTCTTGCTGGCAGGCCCTGACAAACGCCCTCAACGCCTCGCAGGAGCATCGCTTGTGCTTGGGACACTCGCACATGTCGGTGACGCACGATCTGCGCATGACAGGGACAGACATCATGACGTCATGAAATGAGGATGTTTCGCGGGAAATAGGGAATGTCATCTTATTGGCTCGTTTTCTTTTACACTGAAGGCATATAAAAAGTTAAAAACATAGGGTATCCCTTGCATTCTTGGTTACAGACATTAGCGTCCTAGTAGTTGATAAACATATCTCGTAAGAACAATCATAGAAGATAAACCTGACTTGATTAATAGAACATATAAAATGATTGTCCGTTGCCTTGTTACTATTCTGAATAAAAGGCTACAACTATGAAGTTCTGACTGATGAAATATCAGCTTCGTAGTTAGGTTAGGTTAGCACCCTGGGCCTATACCACGGTCAACCCCGGATAGCTCTGACTTCAATACCTTTAACTGGTGACTTGGGCATATCCCGGCTCTACACAGGGAAGCTAATCAAACGAACACGTGGTAGACACACGCTGTCATTTGTAAAGGGCGCCCTCGACTAGAGGCGCGTCACAAGAACATTGCTCTTTGCCAAGCCCACATATGGCTTCTCAAACACTGCTCATGTTCATTTCCTTCACATCATTTTTTAGCTCTCGAGTGGCGGCGTGGGTGACATCAATGCACTGACCGTATCCTCGAGCATTAAAACAACAGACGTGGGCGTTTAGCATGGTGGAATCACAATGTTGAAAGTTTGTAACAACACCATGATGTAGGCCATCTCTTTGGAGAGTGAGTGCCGGTATGTCTCTGAAAAAAGAGACAGGACCTTTGAAACCGGCTCATTTCAGAGGCATGCTCCATCCCGAAAGAGATGACGTCACCGCAAACTGTGCACCCATAATCACTCGTACCTGTAATAGACCCAGACGTCCACCACCTCCATGCAGCTCTCGAACCGCTTCGCCCGAAGGATGCGGCACTCGCGGTGCGCCCTCGCCCGCCTCTTGGGGCTGTCGCCGCACGGCACGGCCTGGCCGGCAGAGGGCGGGCTCTCGCAGCGGTCCCGGTTGCCCGAGACCCAGGACTCGGCGAAGAGGTCGGGGTCGGCGGTGAGGGCGCCCTGGCGGAGCCGAAAGTCGTCCGTGCGGTCGCCGTTGTAGTTGCCGCAGAGACCGCACAGCTTGTTCTTGAAGGCGGGCGGCACGGAGACCTCCACCAGACTGTCCCCGTCCCAAGTGATCTCCACACCTGGCGAGGTAACCCGACGAAAACAGAACAGGGGCGTTATTGTAAAGGCGAATGGTCCTCAACTTCACGGACATTTTCGGGGCTACTGCTGCGAGTAACGTTTCTGATTTCTAATCACGTCACGAACTAATAGACGGGTTCTTGAACGTGATGTTCAGGACGTGATCGTGCGGGTTAAGACTTAAGGCAATGCTTCGAAAGCAGGGCTTGGCGTGACCTTTTGGGTTTGATGTAGGCCACGAGGTCACGGCGGCTTGAAAGGCTCGAATGACCCGAAATGACCCTTTGCCATCATAGACCTTCTCCCCATAATGAAAGGAAGTGTCGACTGACATAAGTGTCGGAATGAGGAGCCCCATTCAAATTGCCGCACTGTTGAACTCGTGAATTCCTCCCACGTAAACCCCAGGGAACCAGCCACGCCACTGATCCCAAGGACTCCGTTGCCTCGCTAACCGTTGGCATTGAGGCAACTGTCCGTGGTCAAAACAGGTTCAACTGGTGGCCTCCGTTGGTCAACACAAACCACAGTCTCAGCAGGCAGACAGTGAAACTCACATAACATTTGGCCAAACGGTTATGCCCAACACTTTTACCAAACGTTCTAGACGGTGTTACACATAAATGTTGCAAACTCCTGCTTTGAATGAGCACAATTAATCTAAAACATAGCAGGAACTTTCCCAAAGACAAAACTTGTATTTCATTTTTTACAGTGTGGTAAAGAAGTAAAAAATAAAGTTGACTAAAATGACCTGCAATGCATCAATCTCTGACGTGGCCTGACGTTTCGATACTAGCAGAACCTTTCCCGAAGACAGAACTTGTATTTGATTTATTTTTTACAGTGTGTAGTTAAGATAGAGGTCCTCACGTTTCGATCCTAGCAGGACCTTTATCAAAGGCAAAGTGATTGTTGTCAAGAAGTTGATGCCAACACTATCTTTGATTGAAGGTTTCGGCTGGGGGGGAGGTGCGGGCAGCTCGTGTTGGCCGGAGCACTCACCTATATCGGTCTGCACGCGCACAAGAAACCCGTCGCTCGTGATGGTGAGCGCGCCGGGCACGCGGTGGGGCAGCGAGACGTCCGTCTTGTCCACGCGGACCGTGTACTCCTGCAGCAGCGTGACCTGGTGGCCCAGCACGCCGATGAAGACCGTCTTGGTCCAGGCGAAGCTCCGCGTCTGCCGGCCGTCGTTGCGGACACGCACGGTGAAGCTCCGGTCCACGCAGTCCGAGGTCAGGGTGTACTTGCAGGTCCCCTGGAAGTTGAAGAGTCGCCCGTCGAAGGTGCGGTAGTGCGGGTCGCCGAAGACGGAGCACAGCGCATTCTCTGCAATGGAAAGAAGGTCTCGTATCATCGGTTGAGTACCGGTTGAATTCATCCGACCGATAACATTTCCCCCGGTAGAAAGCCGATTGTACTGGACTCTGGGGTGAACCATTCACGATGGCTATCCGGTGGGAACGACATCGGACGGGTCAAATCATCTGATACCAAACCGATGATCTTTTGACAAGACGCCTAACAGTGAAATATCAACAACAGCAGCAACAGAAGCAACGACAACAAGAGTTAAAAAACAACAACAACAAAGGCAACATCGACAACAGCAGCAACGCCAACAGCAGACGCATCAGCAACAAACGACAAACAGATCAATGCTGGGTAACAATCAAGGGATGTCATGGGGTGGAATGATAATTTTCGTGGCGGGTTCACCGTTGTAGAATGCTTACGGTGACAATGACACAGTGACATGTGCATTGTCTGTTTTGTGAGTGAGATTGGCTCTGAGAAGTGCCCATTACTTAACGTTTGGGTGTGTTCTGCACATGGCATAGAGATTGTCAGGAGATGTCAACACTGAAACAGTCTCCTGACGAATGGGCAGAGCACATACTGCCCCGATCGTTAAAGCTACCGGTTCTTCTCACAGCCACACTCACTCTCTACCAAGCATGTGCAGTACTGCATGTACTGTACATGGTGCAAGTCCCACACATAGGGAAACTTGAGGGCTTGTCGGTGCCCGTGCACTATCGTGACGCGCGAGGGCGCTATTCATGCCACATTGTCAGGGAAGGGTCATACATCGGTCACCATCATCACTATCGGTTGATACAATCTTGTAATTCGTGAAGAGGGTTCCCATGCCTATAGCATAGCGTTCGTGCTAGAGCATTCACCGTGCAGGCGTGTAATCCTTCACTGTAAAACCGAACTGCACCTCATGCACTTCTGCAATGGCACATATTTGTCCCAGAATCATGAACACTTGAGGCACCAACTGTACTTCATGCACATGAAATACTGTAGCTCAAGCACATGTGGCATTGTAATGATCACTTGAGCAAAAGTCGGATGAGGTGCATGAAGTGCTTCATGTACAAGAACATCTCCCTATTTACTGTACCTCAAGCACATGGAGTGAAAGTGAGCATCACCTCGTGCGCATGTATCGTGCACCATGTGCCTCAACATACTTCATCCATATGATGATGTGAGCACCGTTTTTACAGTGTTCGCATGGTAAAATAGCAATCCCTCTTTGAGCTGTGAATATTGTTCAGTAGGTCTTGGCTGTTCCCCTCATGAAGTAACTGATCATAATATGACAGAGCAGAAACAGGGAGATTACTTGGTTTGTCCACGGCAAATTCTGGAGTTTTCAGTTTTATTTTGTTTATTGAGATAGAAGAAAACATCCTATTTTGTTGAATGTTAAGTCTAGTTATCATCTAAATAGTGATAATAATCGTGAAAAGCCCCTTCGCTATTTTCGCACGAGACTCGATAGACTATGATTGTATACGTTTGACCTTAGAGTTCCTATAAAAGAGGCTAGGACGAATCATTCGTACTTACTTTCAACGCACTCGGGGCAGCATTCACCCTCAGGTACCCGTAACACATGGTTCTGAAGAACAATAGGACAGGGCAAGATAACATCCATCAATTCTCCGTCATCAAAATGCTCAAACTCGAAGACCTCGACACAAGGCTAATTATAATATTCAGTTTTACCTGGAGACTCCCTTTCCTAGATTGAAATAAACGCCATTTTCCGACTTTGCATTACAATTTAGTCATATAGGTCTACGTTCAAGCAGCATCAATCCACACTACTGCTGGACTGTGTACAGTTTATACAGCAATGCCAAACTTTGGCAACATAATTATCCAATCAACGTTTCCTAGGTCGGCACTTTTCTTCTCAGAATGGGGAATTCGACATCTACGAGGAATTCCGGAAAACGTAATTTGGAAAGGATAAATAGGTTTGCGGAGACACCATGTAAATTCTCTTTTGTGAGTAAGTGTGGTTCTGAAAAGAACCGGAGGAACTCGACGTTTCGAACAGTATACTCTGCTCGTCTTCAGGAGAATGCTGGATTCCAACTGGGAGTGGGGCTTATGTAGTGTGGAGAGGGATCCTGGTGAGGGGATGAGCTCAATGGAGGGTGAAGACGAGGAGGGTGAAGAGAATTTACATGGTGTCTCCGCAAACCTATTTATCCTGATATTATCACCATGCAAACCTTCAAATCTCATAAAACGTAATTTGTTGGGTAAAATAAGACGTTCACTTACACGGAGTCGCAAACGGATTGGTTCGATGGGCTAGATTCATGGGGACAATTCGTGGATGCGGGAAAAAGGGTAACTTCAAAAGCTTCTGTGTATTTTGACGTTGACTGACCGGAAAATGACCATGGGTTACCGGTAACCACACGCGGGAACAAGGTGATAGGGCGCACTGGCGTACAGTCGAAAGGTTCTCGGTGTTAATAAAGGGCGAGTACGGTCGACGATGGCTCCAGTCAACTAGCAAAAATATTTGCTCTAAAAACACACGCACGAGCAAAAGAAACAAACAATTGTGCAAGGCATGTCCGCACGGCCTCCGGTTTAAATTGTTGTTTAAACCGTCTTGTCCCTTTGAATGCGTGTGCGTTGAACGTTCTCTGTCCCCTATGGCCCTGTCAGTCGCAGAATTCAAAAGGTTAGGGCCTGCCTTATGAACTACAGCACACACCCATGATGTGAAAGAGTATACCATTAGCTTTCAAATGATATCAAAATTATTTCCGTGTGAACTTTGTTGTAATTAGTACAAAGGGACTTCGCTCGTTCATTTGGTACCAGACACATAGCAGCACCATTCTAACTCCTCGAAAGCGGCCATTCAAAAAGGCAGGAACTTTACATTTTCATGAAAACAGTACACAAACACTCCCCCGAAATCCTCGGGGTTTTTTTTCAACATTTAGAGACGGATTTCGGAAAATTCCTTTTGACAGGCCCAAATACATTAACTTTCCGAAAATAAAAAACAATTAAAAAAAATAAAAAATTATCGAATTGAGAAGATACTTTGACTTCAGGCGTTGTTTACTCGAAAAGTGTTTTTGGTGGGATATTCCTCATGTCGCTGTGCCGGGTCACAAATATGAACTCAAAAGTGATCGTATCTTTGCATCTTAAAGGTATGAAATATTGTTTTGCATTGCTCTTTCAATACTTTTACCAAATGCTGATACAGTCGATTCAAAATATAGTTCGTTATGATCATAAATGAGATTTGAAGGTTTGCATGGTGAGAATAGCAGGATAAATAGGTTTGCGCATGTAAATTCTCTTTTGTTAGTAAGTGTGGTTCTGAAAAGAACCACACTTACTCACAAAATTTACACGGTGTCACCGCAAACCTAATTATCCTATGATCATAAAATAAATCAAATGAACAATAAGGACGGTCTAACGTTTCCATCTTATCTAACTTTAGCAGGCCCTTTCTCAAAGGCAGTTATAGTCATCAGGCAGTTTGCAACATTTCTGCGTGTTACTGTGGATAATCCAACCCAGTAAAAAGGTGCATCTCAACTCTGACAATCTCTAGAGATCTTTGACAGAAAGCAAAGTGGCATGATAAAATGTGACCCGGCACAACGACATGAGGAATGTCCCACCAAAACACTTTTTGAGTAAACAACGCCTGAAGTTAAGGTATCTTCACAATTCGATTACAAATCAATTTTCTCTTTTGTATTTTCTGAGATTTTAAGTATTAGAGGATATTATATTTTGATATTATTCTTCATTATGCTGTGCCGGGTCACAAATAATAAACGCAGTGGCTGTTGTTACGGCAGTCGTCCGTGTGGTTCCCTGACTTGATTGTATTTCGTCAGCATTGCAGGTTGGTTGAACCAGTCTATTAACTGATAGTCTGGTTCCAAGAGCTAAACATCCTGACAAATACTGTGAAGTCAGGGAACCACACGGACGACTGCCGTAACAACAGCCACTGCGAATAATAAATGTGGAAATGAAGTGGGGCTGGAACAGCGGGATTCGTTGAGGACGGTACGGTCAAGATTGACGCCATATCGCGAACGATAAGAATGGAAAGCAGGTCGTGAATGCGACGTGTATTGCGTCAATCTGAGGTTGACTGACCACAATCATTCGCCGGACAATTGACAAAAAAAAGACAGGAAGGAGAATATCCGAGACGTCATCGCTATACTACAGCAAGGGCTGCCTCCCTGGCATGTGTGTGATGTGATGCCAACGCTTCGTATACGCCCGTGTACGGACGGCCCGGCTCGCCTCACCCTTAGCCCAGTTCCTAGGGGCGTACACGCGACCGGCAACGCCACGCTGAATCCCCTGACCGCGGGCCCTGCCGGTCGAGCGGCGGGGACAATGGGTGCGCTTCCTGGGTTGAGGGGGAACACGGTGCCAAGCTGACTGGGCTAGGCGGTGGGATGACATTTTTTTTTTTTACCTCTCGTATGAAGAAAAAGAAGAAGACGCCTATCTTTCCTTTCTGGATGAAAAGGATGGAGAAAAGGGGGGTCGAGGAAGAGGAGGGAGAAGGTGAAGGAGGAGGGAGGAGGAGGGAGAGGGAGGAGGAGGGAGAGGGAGGAGGAGGAAGGGAGAGGGAGGGGGGGTGGATCCCATTGTTCGGGGAACCAGGGCACCCACCTTGGGACAGTGTTCGGGCGGGCCTAGGCACGTTTCTGTGGAGCAGACGGTCCGGCCACCTACACAGCGACACGACTCGCACACGTGCGGATCCCACGACTCCCCGTCCTGCAAAAAAAATAAAAAATAAGATGGGTGTACGTGTTAAACAGCATCCCACTCCCAGTTTCAAAAAAAAGAAGAAGAAGAAATCAGATCAGAACGATCCGATCCTTAACCCGCCCCCTCCCCCCTAAACAACCCATTATTGGGCTCCAGCGTCTACACGAACCCACGGAAACGAACAGTGGTAGGGAGCTCTTTGTTTTCATGTTACCCTTTCTGGTGATGGCGTGTTTCCTATAGGGTTTGTTTGGTTAGCCTTGGGCTCATACAGAATGAATATATCAATAAACGCCCCGTGCGACCTTTAGACGAACAACGGAGATGCATTATTTCCCGCACCAATGAGCTCTGAAAAGATTCACGAACCTACAACCAAAACAAAAAAACCAACCAAACCCTCGAGTCTCTGAAGGGTCATATTAATTTAAACGAAACAGAATGGGTGGGCGTTGGGTGCATGGGGGCTGGGAGGGGTCCGACTTCGTGTTCGTGGGGGTATAGAGGGAGGGTGTAGAGGGGGGAGGGGGAGCGACCGATTACACCCATTGTGGGTTGGTGGTCCGGACTTCCGCTATTAGTACTTGGTGCCCTATCGGGGAACAATCAATACGCAACCACACCTACAAGGTACAAGGCGATAGAAAAGAAAGGGGCTGATTTGCGGGGGAGGGTGGTACACGATAGAGAATATCAAAGGCGCTCTCTTTTTTTTTGTTCATTGGTATTTTCTAAGGTATCTCACATGTGGAGAGCAAAAGGGAAAGACCCGATTCTTGCCCCAAACTAGCTCCGATACCTGCTTGCTCAAACCACCTGTGCGATAAGTAATTGGCCCCGTAACTTGGCGAGTTGTTTTGTACGCGCGTCAACGTGTGAACGGCACCTCCTGGCCCCGTTCGTGGAAACGTTTTACTCATACTTTCCCCCGAACAATTTATTTACTCTGCCAACTGCCCGGCACCAGCTTGAGACCGACTCCAGACTTTCATCACCGCCTGAGATGCGGGAGCGTGTATATACGAGGAACCGACGCGGCCACCAGACTAAGGGGGGGGGCTCTCTTATCATAGTCTGGTGACTCGGGACCCACCTGGTACTCGCTGTCGCCGTAGGTGCACGTCAGGGGCTTACATCGCGGGCAGCACTCGCCCTCCTCGTGAATGACGTCATCGGCCGAACAGTTCAGCTCGGCGGGGCAGGATATCCTCTGGCACATGACCGTCGAGTCCTGACCCCGAAAACAAAACCCACAACAACAACAACAAGTCAACAACAACAACAACAACAATCTGATGACATGGTGGGAAACAGATTAAGCTCACTAGGAGAAGCAAACAAAATCCCAGTAATGGCAATATCCCCTCAATGTGTCGGGTTGCATTATACTCCAGTGCACGCCGTTCGATGACCACTGTATTTAGACTCGTTGATCTCGACTCCACGTCGGTGCGATGCTTGACACACACAAACACTGTTCGGCAACTTTACCGTAACTTCGAATGAACTCCAGTCACCGTTTCATATCATTGGGATCAGTTATATGAAAATGTCAATGATACGAACTACTAGTTTGAACTTCTGATCTGGTGGATCAGTCGCACGTATTGGTGACAACTGACAAGGCTCCTTTCATTTCCACTGCAGTTTCCAAAATAAACCCACAGCAATAGGCCCAAACATTACATACGGAAAATGGGTCAAAATAGCGTGTCCACTGAGACCAAGCAAGAAAGAACACTTCTTACGATTTCTATTACGTGTCATACAATTCGTTCGAAAACCTTTCCACATTATTTTACTCGCTTATTTAAAGCCCCTACACAACATTGGTTGAGGTCAAAGAATAGCATCCATACGTTGTCTGATCCAACATATGCATGAAATAGCACACCTGAGAAAATTTCAGCTCAATCCGCCAACCGAGTCTTGAGAAAATAGTGAAAACCCTTTCAATTGTTAGCGTAAATGCAGCATTCAACGACGTACTGTTCCGAAAAATAGTTTAGATCTCGGTGAGACGTAAACGATTTCTTGTACTCCTTTCTCCAAACATACAGCAGTTAAGGCAGAAATATTTCAGTGAGAGGTTTCTACCATAACCATCTTCAATCTGTATAAGTTTCATGTAAATCTGTGGACCTGTTTTTTGATCTTACCAATGTTGTGTAGGGGCTTTTTTAAAGCTACCCGCCAAGAATTGGCTGTCGCTACTCGCTCGTCCTACTATAGCTAGCTGTGTACACTCACCAGGCACGTGCATTTGGTGCACGTCTCGGCCACAACGCTCTGCCCGTCGTCGTACACGCTGGACCCGAACAGGCAGCGGTTGCCAAGATCGAACACCTTGCGGGGAGCTGGGGGAGGGGGGAAGGGGTAGGCAAACAGGTCCAACATCATTCCCACAAAAGAATAATTTACCATCTGTGATGCTGTAACGCTCTTGTCGTTAATTCTGCTGCGGCTGTTTTGGTGTTTTTTTTGTGGCTGCATGCCTGTGCTGTGGTGTTGGCGGTGCCTGTGGGTTTTTTTTGCTCTTGAATTCATAATGCTCCTAATGTCGTTATCTGTATGGTTATTATCGCGGCTGTGGTTTGGGCTTTTTCCAGTGAACTTGTGGGTAGCCGCGTTAGGGCGATCAAAACAGCGCTGAATCTCGCCTGGGAAGAATAACCCGAGGTAGAGATTGCATGAATGTTCGTCGAAACCAACTACACGTCACGCTATTTGGCGGATGGAGACTATACCGGTGTCCTACAACATCTCATGCGGTCTACCGAATGTTCTGAAAACACACTACTTTGTGTAGTGACTATGTTGTTTTTCCCCCCAATGGTTAATGATGTGTACTTGTCGTCGTGCATTTTTGTTGATTTCCTTGCGTTCCACCTTTCACTCTGTCCCCAAAAGTGGTCCTTGACGTCACCCCCGATTCTGCGCAAGTACACGACCATAAACCACAACGTCGCTCGTAAACAGATCATGCTTTATAATTTGATTTTCAAGATTTCCTGTGAGGTAGCAGCAAAAAGTGTACTGACGTCTTGGTATTGGGTACTTCCGTCCCTGGAAAGAGGGGGTTGAGCCAGACGGGTTTTTTTTTCCTTTTTTTTTTTTTTACCGAGGGCGTCCCAGCGTTACCTCGGGGCTGTGCTTCTAGCAATTCCCCCTCCAGGGTCCTGACTTGACTTGACACAAGGCAACGCGGCGAGGCTGTCCGTGCCAGTAGTGCCACGCCGGTCTTATTCATTTTTTGCGCAATGCCAGAGCCACCCCCGTTTGGAGCACCACAACATTCCAAATTCGATAAGGGAGACGGGGGGGGGGGAGGCACTGCCTTACCGCGAACCGGCTAGCTGTTTTGGGGGCCAGCTAATCGGGTGGACTGGAGGGGGGACAGCCGCTTACATTAACGAAGCACCGTCAGGCGCTAATTGAAAGTCCATGGGCATTTTTTTCTCTCCATTGCACGTACGTAGGTGTGCGTGCCTGGCCAAATCGAGGATCATGCATGCTCTTGGTATTAAAGAGAAGCTTGGAACTCAATTTGCAGATGTTTGATCTTGAAAGGGAGTAGGATTTCTACGATATCCTACTCAATCTAATCATGAAGCGACCCGTGTCTGATATTTGTACCAACCAAGGCCCATTTGAAACCATTTGATTCGGCTCGCTTTCAGACCGGCTAGTGCCAGTGGAAGCTTATGTGTACAGAAACACATTTGGAATAGAGTCTCTCTGGGCCCTTTTCCAAAACCCGGCTTAGGCTTCGGCTCCGGCTTCGTCTCAGCTATCCAAAGGCTGAAATGCAAGTTGGAGTTCTTTGTTGAAGTTGAAGCTTTGGGTTCATTTTCAAAACTCAGTCAAACATTCAAAAATGATGCCAAAGGCTTCCTGTTTTCATGCCTTGTACTTGAAAAGGATGAAAGAACCAGAGACAAAGCCGCAGCCTTAGCCGGGTTTTGGAAAAAGAGCCCTATAGTTTCATCAAGAAAAATAAAATGTCCGAGGGTCAAGCCTAAACAAGAATGGAAAAAGTCACAGTCTGTGTAAATCGACAAGACGGGTGACTGGAGACGTAGTCAGAGCCCTAGTCGTTGCTCCGGTTGAGGCCTGGTTTTTTTAAGGGCGCGGCGCCCTGACGTACCTACACACTCTGGGCAGCACTTGCCGGGCAGGGTCTTCTGCTGGTTCTCCGGGCAGGAAAGCACCGGGCAGGTTAGCCTCTGACACACCATACCAGATTGCTGCAGAGATCGAGGGGGTGTGGGGTGTGGCCAAGAGAGAGAGAGCATGAGAGGGAGAGGGAGAGAGATGGAGAGAGAGATAGGGGAGAGGGGAGAGAGAGAGGAGGGGAGAGGGAGAGAGGGAAAGAGAGAGGGAGGTAGGGAGAGAGGGGAGGGGAGAGGGAGAAAGAGGGAGAGGGAGAGAGAGAGGGGAGAGAAGAGGTTGAGGGGAGAGAGACAGAGAGAGAGAGGAAGAGAGAGAGAGAAAGAGAGAGAGAGAGAGAAAGGGAGGGAGGGAGAGCGAGAGAGATAGAGGGAGAGAGAGAGAGATAGAGGGAAAGAGAGAGGGGGAGAGGGAGAGAGAGGGAGAGGGAGAGAGAGATGGGGGGAGGGGAGAGGGAGAGAGAGGGAGAGGGAGCGAGAGAGGGGAGAGAAGAGGTGAAGGGGAGAGAGACAGATAGAGAGGAAGAGAGAGAGAAAGAGAGAGAGAGAGGGGGGAGGAAGGGAGAGAGAGAAAAAAAGCGAGAGAGATAGAAAGAAAGGGGGAGAGAGGGGTAAGGTAAGGGGCGGACAAGGAGGTATGAATAACGGCAAATGTCAATTCCACTATTAGTAACAGACTTTGACCAAGGTCAAGTGGAAGTGGAGTCTTCGTTCAAACCGGTGTGTTCTGTTTTGGCACAGGGCAGGTTGATTCAAAGGCTTGGTTACGGGGGGAAGGAAACAGTGGGAGGGGAGGGGGAGGGGGGCTCGTGCCACTACAGCCGGGGATTAGAGCGACTCCAGACAGTGGAAGCTACGGGACATCCTCGGTGTTTGCCTGGTGCCATTGGGACCGGAGGGGGGGAGGGGAGGGGAGGGGATATACGAAGCAAAAAGGGGGAGTACCGGAGATAGAACTGTACGAAGAGGACGTGATTCACGATTTCAAAGCTCCCGGCCCTCCCAGCGGAGAGATCAGACGACCAGAAAATACCCCCTAGTCCGTCCTCCCCTAAGTCAGAATGAAACTTTAGAGAGTAACGCCTTATGCACATTGAGACGACCGAATGGAGGAAGAGAGGGGGAAGAGAGGGGGAAAAGAGAGGGAAGAGAGGGGGAAGAGATGGAAGAGAGGGGGAAGAGAGTGAGACAGAAAGAGGGGGAGGGAGAGACGAGGAGAGATGGGGAAACAGAGAAACAGGGAGACGCAGAGAGAGAGAGACAGACAGAAACGGAAAGACATCCCGACATACCGGGAAGGAGAGGGTTGGGGAGGGGGGGGGTAGAGATACCGAGGCGTAGCTGGATCGCGTGAGGGCAAAGCCAGTTAATAGGTTGATTACGTCTTCGTGAAAGGCTTCTGAAATTGTAGCCGAGGGGGGCAATAACAGGGTTAATGAGGTTCAAGGTTGGAGAATGCGCGTCTATCAATAAGAGGGGGGAGGCAGGAATACCTTGACAGTCTTGGCTTTGATCGCCCGACGTGTGTTTGAGAGGGGGGATATTGTTTTGAGCAACCGAATAGCCATGCACTACAAGTACCTCAATCGTCACTCTCAGAAGAATTGAGGGGGGGGGGCTCTCAAGGGGGGGTGGGTGGGCTATAAAGAACTGTTCAGCCTAGTGAAACCCGGATTCAAAGGAGTCTACCTCGCACGTGCAGTGGACGCAGGCATCGTCGGCCGGGGTGAAGGTTGCTCCCTTGGCGTAGTGGCGACCGTTCAGGCGGCATTCTGCGAGGAACAAGGATGCGCATGGTTCACTAATAAAGTTGCGAGCACTGACAGATGAAAGGCACCCGGGGTATATAATTCACTGGCCGAGGGATCGGTTTGGCACAACACTGAGTTCTCTGTATGCTGTAAGGCGAAGCTCTCTCTCCCCCCCCCCCCACACCCCACCCACCCCTCCCCCTTGTCCTCCTCGGGGCCCATGATCTTTATTTAGAAGGTATTTGTATTTGCACGGTGGTTTTTTTTTCTTCAATTATTATTATGTCTGCGTTGATGCGGGCACGCACGGTCCGTTCGGCAATAGGTGCTCGTGCTACCGCTGTGCACAGATAACAGTCCGTTACTCGGGGACATTGTGAATGTAATAGTCAGCGCTTTGAAGTGGAGAGCTCAACTGCACGGAGGCAAATGTAATCAGATACAAAAAAAAGCATTTCATCTAAAGTATCGTAATGCTGATTGTGCATTTCTGTATTCCGAAATGACAGTTGTCATTTTCTGTTTTGTTACCAAATGGAAAGGTAAAAATTTCAACGGTATAAATCTGATACAAAACACACAAATAGGATTCATTCGCTGCGATGTAAAACACAGACACTCACACACACTGATATGCCAAGCACGGTGACCCCGATGTTAGTGTCGACGAATGTACGGCAGAAAAATGGCACAATCAAGGGGGGAACTAATAACAACACACGTTCACCTACTTGCGTGAGAAACCTACAAACGATTTACTACTTTAACCCTCTCGTGTGATTTTCAATGTGCAATTGGCATTTCGAGCGCAAACGGCAAACCGCTGGAGAAGTTCAATGCTTCTTAATTTAGCCTCTCTCTAGACAGACCGGCATATGCTACACCCAGTGACGTCATCATCTGGGAATATCTGTCCCACATGTACCATCCATGCATGCACCCACAGCTTGGAGATGGGACTCTCTCTCTCAAGCTGTTTACAGAATTCTCTCCCCCTCCCCCCTCTCGCTCTCTCTCTCTCTCTCTCCCTCTCTCTCTCTCTCTCTCTCTCTCTCTCTCTCTTTCCGCTTCCCAAAAGGCCGAGCAGGTCTGTAGTTCAACAACTCTCTTGCGTGCGCTGCGCCGGTGGGCGCCGGACCGGTGACGTCACCGTTTCCGTGGAGCGACGAAAATTCACTCAAACGGCGCCAGCAGACGGAGCGGATGCGAAGCGATCGATCGGGCATTATTCCGTCCAAAACAATTGGGCGACAATCAAGCGCGCCCTCTTTCGGCAAAGACTGCAAGGGGGCAGCAGCGACACGAGGCAAAGCTCGGGGGGGGCGGATCGAAGTCTTAAAACGGGGGCGGTGGTGGGGGGGGTGGAGGAGGATCGGGAGCGGTGTAGTGTGACAAAGGCTAAACCAACAGGAATCAAGATTGTCACTGGAGTGAATCAAATCCATTTTGGCGCGGGGATCGCCACAATCCAGCTCAGTAAGTTGTTTACAGACGAACACAATGAGCGCTCCCTTCTGTGCCCCAATCCCTGCCCCGTGAGAGCGTCTGAAACTCTTTTCTTTCCTCGCTTTCAATCGTAATCCCCTTTGCACACAATACTTACATACTTCTACTTCTTCTTTCTTTTTTTGAGGGGGGGTTGGTGGTTGGTCCTCCTTACCTGGGCACACGGGGCAGCACTGGCCGGGGATAACGAGCGGATTGTTGCACGTTGCCACACACTGCGACCGCCAGGCTGTCAAAACACCCTCCTGTCAAACAAGTCAAACCCCCAAAGAAAATCATATTCCGTTAACATTTTGAGGAATCATTCCTAGTGCCTGCTCGACGTGCAGACCCACCCCCCAGCCACCCATCCCCAATTAGAGACGCGAGGCTGCTAATCTCTAGCACTGAGGGTTTTCACGAGAACGCGCGGCTCACGATGGTCAGAACCTCTGACGTGCGGTGGGACTCCTGCCGTACACAAACCAGACCGCTCTCTGGCTTTGTTATTGTTGTTGTTTATCATAATGAAGGGAGGGGGAGGAAGTCCCTCCACCCCCGCTTCTCTCTCCCCACCCCTCCTCCTCCTCCTCCTCCTCCTCCTTCCCCCGGACTTGGCGAGGCTCTGGAGTCCGTCAGTCTTGCAAACGGGAAAGAAGGGGGGGGCGGGGAAGCAGTGCGGAAGTCGGCCGGTAATCACACGGCGCCGCATTTAGGAGGCGCTTACTCTAATGGGATCGACTGTTGGGCGGAAGAAAAGGCCAACGGCTCGTGTTTCTGACTGCCGACTGTCGTCGCCGGCAAAGCCGTCCGGCGTTCACCCGCGTCTGCCTTTCTTGGATCGCCGGAGCCTTGCCATCGCCGGCTCTGCGCGGGCCGCAGCCATATCCGCAGCAGTCAGTACGCAGCACCCTCGATATTGAGGCACATCGCGAAGTTTTATTTGCCAACCAATTTCATAAAAGCAAACGAGTCATCTGTATCGTAGCATTGGAATGTTTTCCTCAGTAATTTCTGCTTTATTCAACATTTTAAAGACAAGTTTTCAGTAAAATGAATTTCAAAAATTTTACTTCAAAACCGAACGATGTGTGCATACGTGGCAAATAAACGAAAGCACTTTTCGGTAGGCTGCGCACTGACCGGCAGAACTTAAGTCAAATGCACTTTACAATCGCAGAGAGAGGAACCGCACTCAAAATATACTACGCCGAACTGTGTGCACATACTACGCACGAGGCTGAATCATATTTCACTGCGAATGACAGCAAGATGATGTATGAGGTTGAAACGACTATACGGTGAAATATTGACGCCACTCTTTACAACCGGCGAAACAAACCAACGTGCGAGGTTACGACAGCCGTACCTTTGCAAACCACCTTCGGTGGTAAAACCCTACTTATAGATCCGTGGTATAAAACAAAACAATTGTGGTTGAACCACACACTGACACAGGTGAAACCGCAGATTTTAACAAACAGCTTCTGTAAAAAGTTTGGGACATTTTACAGCCGCGTCCGCGCTGGACTTAAAATGGGTAAACTAACCGAGCAAATGGGTAAATTGACAATTTTAAGTCCAGTGCGGACAGCCCAGGAAGTTTTCCTCCCAGGTATCTTTGGGGAAACCACATTGTTTTATAGTTACTAGGATGCACTCGCTGTGGTTTAGCAATGGTGAGACCACCGTGGTGAAAACCACTCGGCCATGGTGAAGACAACTTGGTGAAAAAGAAAGTGAAAACAAAAAGCCAACAAGACGACTGGTCACTGCGACCTTTCAGTTTCACCACGCTGTGACACTGACGCATCGTGGTCAACCGGCCACAATGTGGTGAAATAAAATACAGGAGCGCAAGGCTATGAAAATGTTGATCGGAAAACACACTCGACATACACGGCAAATCCAGCCAGCCAAAACCACAATTGTCCGACCACGTCTTCACGACCGGCTCTTAAACCCGTGGCTAAACTTACCCGGCATTCAAACTGTTGACATGCGTCACTGGGAGCAATCCAGCGCTGACCACTGCTAAACTCTTCCCCGTTATATCTACAAACTGCAAAGAAACAAACCAAATGCATGGCATTCCAATACCGCTGGTCGATGGGAGAACGGGTCAACTTATCCCAACTCTCAACGAACAAAACCAACAACGACCAAAAACAAGAAGAAGAAAAGGAGAGGGGGCAACTCGTTTATACGTTAGGCAAACAACCACATTGCCACAGACTTGCGTCAATACTTGCACGCATTAACGTCAAGTAGCCGGAGAGCTCAGTGTATGTGTGTACATGTATATTCAACTCTCCAAGATTTGATGGGCAAGTTGGAAGTTTAAAAAAACGCAGTGGCTGTTGTTACGGCAGTCGTCCGTGTGGTTCCCTGACTTGATTGTATTTCGTCAGCATTGCAGGCTGGTTGAACCAGTCTATTAGCTGATAGTCTGGTTCCAAGAGCTAAACATCCTGACAAATAATGTGAAGTCAGGGAACCTGCACGGACGACTGCCGTAACAACAGCCACTGCGTTAAAAAAAAAGTTCAACCGTGTTTGAAGCATCGTGTCGTAAACTTAAAATGTGACCCGGCACAGCGACGTGAGGATTATCCCACCAAAACACTTTTCCAGTATTTCCAGTAAACAACGTCTGAAGTCAAGATATCTTCTCAATTCGATTAATTATTTTTTTTCGGGGGGGGGGTTATTTTCGGAAACTTAATTTATTGGAGGATGTTATGTCCAAAGGATTTTTCCGAAATCCGTCTCTAAATGTTGAAAAAAACGAGGTTTTCGGGGGAGTGTTTGTGTACTGTTTTCATGAAAATATAAAGATCCTGCCTTTTTGAATGGCCGCTTTCGAGGAGTTAGAATGGTGCTGCTATATTATGTCTGGTGCCAAATGAACAAGCGAAGTCCCCTTATACTATTTATAACAACGTTCATACGGAAATAAATTTGATATCATTCCAAAGCTAATGGTATACTCTTTCACATCATTAGAAAATCTCAAAATCTCAAAAGTGGGGGTTATTCCTCATTATGCTGTGCCGGGTCACAATTAATCCGTTGTCGTACACTCGATTTCGATCCTTGCAGAACCATTCTTATTCTGCCTTCGAGAAGGGTCCAGCTATAGTATAGGATCGAATTAATCGCCAGGCCATTTGAATGAAGGCCATGCATTTGAATGATTTGCATTTTGGCCGCTTTTAGTCGGTCAGAAGTTTGCAAGATGTTCGAACGTGTACATAACCCTTAAAATGCACTCCGTCCAGTATTCTGTATAGGCACGAGGGAGTTGGCAACATTTCTGTATATGAATATCCATATTTCACAGGAGAAATGTTTCCATACATTCCGCATCTACCCATCCGTCTGTCCGTCTACCCCGTCCACCCATCCACCCACCGGTCCATATGTCAGTCTGTCAGTCTGTATGTGTGCTTTAAACCGAAGGTCAAGTAGATTTCAACAATCTAAAATCTATACGGTAACCCTGAAGCGAGCGGTGTGGTCCAGCCACTCCTAGCGGCGAGTCCGGCCGAGACCGGGTTCCGTGATGGGGGGGGGGGGGTAGCTCACCTTTGCATTTCTCACAACAGCTCTTCCCCAGGGAGGTGAAGATTAGGGCACACTGGTCCAGTTTCGGGCACGTCTCCCGTTGGCAAATTATGACTCCGTCCTGGAAGTAAAGTCAGCCAAGCGAGCAGACGTAAAATAGCATTACTCGCACTGATTATAATCAAAACAGTTGTGAGGAAAAAAAAAACGTAACTCGAGCCGCCTGTAGAGGCATGAGGCAATAAGGGGGTCTCGTTTTGGGGTGAGATTGGGCGGGTGACTATTCGTATTATTCGCACCTTTCAGGTGGCTGGCTCGTGATCAAAACACCGAGAGTTTTCAATCTACCTTGGAACTTGGCAAGGGGTGGGAGACATTTTTTGTTTTTACTTTTGGACGAAGAAACGGAGTGGCATTCAGGTGTAATTCGTTGATATCCCACGACACTACTAGTAGAGCAAGCGCTTCAGATCGTCGAGCAGTACCGGTAATGCTTTATTTTGTCAGCTTCTATTTCAAATTACAGACGAAAGTCAAAGTTCACGAACAATCATTTTCGGGAAATGTATTGAGAATTTGAGATGAAATATGACAGTGATGAAAGTTTAAGTATCCCTAAAATGCCCACTGACATTCAATTGTATAATAATGTGTTAGAGTATCATTCGAGGTTTTCACCACATAGGTTTCTAAACTTGACTTCAGATCACCTCAATGATAATTTTAGCTTGATTTTTGTGAGCTGGGCAGTTTCAAGATACCGATGCAATAGTTGAGACCGTATTGGTTTCCATCTGAATGTAATACCTGCTCTAAAAGTGTCCCGACCATCAACGAATCCATTGTTTTAACAAGGATGCGGTCATGGGGCGTTTGTGGGTGCAACTTGAGTCGAATTTCCACGGGTAATATATCGGGGAAGACTCCCTATCCCCGGGCCATAGTCCGGGCTCATAAGCCGCGTCCGCACTGGACTTAAAATGGGTAAACTAACCGAGCAAATGGGTAAATTGACCATTTTAAGTCCAGTGCGGACAGCCAGAAAGTTTTCCTCCCAGGTAACTTACCCGACTCCAGTGGGTAGTTTAACCGACCAACTTCTGCCCGGTTAAATTGACCAGGTCAGTTTAACCGAGCCGAAAAGTCCAATCCGGACACGACGTCTCGGTAAACGACTCGGTAAAAAACCACATCCGGCGCCCCGCATTGCCAGAGGCCCTAAATACCACGTGACGTGCCATGGTCCCAATACAACAATGTTGTTTACTTTTCGAGCAGGGTCGACGTGTCGTAGCTTTATGGTATTTACATCCGGTGAAAGGTCACCACCATAGCGCCCTTTTGCGTTTATACGCGCCAGTCGGTTAGTTTTACTGCGTCGTCTCGGTTAGTTTACCCGAGTCGAAAGTCCAAGTGCGGACGCCGGGAAGATTTACCCATTGGAATGTTACCCACGGGCTCGGTAAAAAATAAGTCCAGTGCGGACGCGGCTTTATTCAGCAGGTCGGGCCGATATTCACCGCAGGTCTCGACTCTCGAATGGGCCCCCCTCCCTCCGTGCACAGATTCCCCGTTGAGTTTTTTTCGGTGTACGTTCCTTCTACCTGCCCACATTCCCAACAAGGGTGCTTTCTTCGAAAACTTTTACCAGAAGCCTAATAGTAATTACCGAACCGAGGTGCAAAGAGGTAACGGGTACCCAACTACGCGTCTGCTGCACGGCATGTCAGGCAAAAACAACACAAAATACAAACCCCAAAACAATAACACAAAGACACCACCGTCCCATATGCATAACAACGGACTCCATACGATTACAAATCTAATACGATCTGGTTTTCAGCAGCGGGGGTGAGCCACGATAAGCGCGGGAGACAGCGCTGGAGATTCACGGCCAGAAATGGGACTCCATAACCGGGATCCGATTCTCGATCTCGAGTCTCGACTACGCCTCTTGCCCAGCCACGGCAAAGTAATTAGCACCGCAAGATGACGCTTAAGGTGATGCACAGACAGGGGGCTACGGGAAGAGTGCCAAAAAAAAGGGCCAAGAAAAAAAGTGCTAAGGCCACAGACGGACATCGCTGGCACAACCCCCGGAGTCGAACAGAAACGCGACTCCCGCAGGATCTGGGTGGAAAGTATGCGAATTAGGAAGAAGGAAAAACAAATCGCGGGTGGTCTTTATCTCATCGGTCAATGTGACGCCTCTTGCTCGCGTCTCCATCGCCCCCCCCCCTAACCCCACACGCACTTCTTCTCTCTAATCCCTCTTCAGAAGTCCGCTGTATGGGGCTCGGATCAGCCTACTCGAGCCAGACAAGATAGCCGGACAGTCTCGACATGCCTCGTGCGACTAAGCAGACTACTCCCGGCGGTCTCCACGCTCAACTACGGCGAGCGTTGTTCTTTTCGGGGATTAGGTCTCTTGCTTCTCTGAAGCCTAGAATCGCTTTTCGTCTTCGGGATGGTATATAGTCTAGACTAAAAGCAATATAATATAGAGAGAGAGACCATGGACAGAGGCAGAGAGAGAGACAGAGCATAGAACGAGGCAAACTTGCTCTGGGGAGAGAGAGAGACAGGAGAGAGAGAGAGATAGATAGAGGGAGAGAGAGGGAGAGGGAGAGAGAGCGAGAGAGAGTGAGAGAGAGGGGGAGAGGGAGAGAGATACAGATAGATAGAGAGAGAGGGGGAGGGAGGGAGAGAGGAAGAGAGGGGAGAGAGAGAGGGGGGAAGAAAGAGTGGAGAGAGAGAGAGGGGGAGAGTGAGAAAGATAGATTAGAGAGAGAGAAAGCGATAGATTGCGAGAAAGAGAGATAGATAGAAAGAGAGGAGAGAGAGTGAGGGAGGGGGAGAGAGAGGGAGGGAGAGAGAGAGAGGGGAGGGAGAGAGAGGGGGGAGGGAGAGAGAGAGAGGATAGAGAGAGAGAGGGAGAGATGGAGGACGAACATCCAAGGAACATACAGGACCATGGACATACAAGGAACAATATGGGGGAGTCAGTACAAGAAATAGCGGAGACCGAAATAGAGAGAGAGAGAGAGGGACCGGGTGGGGGGTCGGCCAAACAGTGCCCCACCTCTGATAGGTGGCTCGACTTAATCCGGCAGTTATCGATTTGTTGTGGGATTTTTAGGAGGATGAGGGACTTTCCTTTACATTGGTTTCTTAAACAGTGACCCTACCTGGGTCCACGGATGACTGGGCCGTCGCGGCCAGTTTGATTGGAGAATTGGCAGGCAAGCTTTGGAGACAGGGGATTCGTGCGGATGAGTGAATTGGAGGCAAGCCGTGGAGACGAAAGGCTGTCACCATTTAATCCCGCGTTCCATCTCCACACGTAGGGGGGAAAAAAAAGATCACGAACGACCTTGGCGAACATCACCGAACAATAAGTCCGTAGCATTAGCCCCAGTGGTATATTTGAACATGGCGTTGGGTTTGTCCCACAATCCTACGGGAGGATACTCATGGTGTGGCGTTCACACTCTCCACTACTTGCCTATACCAGTCTCCCTCATCCACATAAGTGGACTCCAAGGTCTCACTTGATAGTAACGGAAGCAGAGTGTCCCTGGCCTGGAGTGTGGATCTGGATCGTGGACGGTTACCACAGACAGCAGAACAGATAATTTCGATTAAAGGGCTTAGCGGGAGGGGGGAGGTAGATAGATAGAGAGGGAGAGAGAGGGAGAGACTGTGGTTTACTGTTCAAAAGATCCACGCTGCGTGCCAGGCTGGCGACATGGAACCCAGAGGCCCCGACGGTTTGCCCGGCAGCGGCCGGCTCGTCTCCCGCCATCACAACCCATTAACAAATTGGACGCAGAACAATTGGGTCTGCGAGGAGAAGGGACACTTCTGGGGGGGGGGGGAGGGGAGGGGTGTCGCGAGACAGAGTGCGCGAGCGCGAGAAAAGGGTCCGAGGATGAGAGTAGAGAGAGAGAGAGTAGAGACATACAGACAGAAAGAAACGGTGAGATGAGAGAGACGGCAACAGTGACAAAAAGCCAGTCAGACAAAGATATATAGAGAAAGATATAATCAGAGAACGACACGGCAGGCAGACAGACATACAGACACATTGAGAGAAGGTGAGAGACATGATTGTAGAGAGCGAGGAAGAGAAAGGAAGCCAGGTATAGAGAGAGACAGACAGACAGACAAAGGCGAAGAGACAGACATGAGACAGTTTAACTATAAGAGAAAATGTGACAGACGGGGAGCCAGTTACAGACAGACAGAGGGAAAGGAGAGGTAGGCCTATGTGCGGATTCAAGCGAATCGGGAAGTGTCCTCGCAACGGAGGAGGAGGTGGAGGGAGGGTTGGGAGGGAGGGACGGACGGAGGGACGGATGGGGGAGGCAGGGAGGGAGGCAGGGCAGGGAGGCAGGGAGGGAGGCAGGGAGGCAGGAAGAGAGGCAGGCAGGGAGGCAGGGAGGCAGGCAGGGAGGCAGGCAGGGAGGCAGGCAGGGAGGGGGAGGCAGGGAGGGAGGGAGGCAGGCAGGGGGATGGAGGCAGGGAGGCAGGCAGGGAGGCAGGCAGGGAGACAGGGAGGCAGGCAGGGAGGGAGGCAGGGAGACAGGGAGGCAGGGAGACAGGGAGGGAGGGAGGCAGGCAGGCGGGGAGGGAGGCAGGGAGGCTGGGAGGGAGCGAGGGAGAGAGGGAGGGGGATCAGTCGGCGGAATGGCGCGCATATAATGCCCGGCCGCGAGTTCGGTTTTGATCAGCCGAAATGGCGGGCGACGATCGCGGATGCTCAGACCAGGGGGGGGACCTCCGGGGCGGCTCTCTGGCCGGTAAGTGGGCCGGAGCGGTGAAGACATTCACCATCTCGTACCTTGCAGACGCACTGGATGCAAGGGTTGCCGATAAGGATGGGCAAATTCACCACTTCCCCTTCCTTGTCACACTTGGCTCTGTCCCCTGTCAAAGATTTAAAGAAAAGAATCCAGAGCCAAAAATTAAGATGAAAGAAGACAGAAATATCATAGGCGACTATTGAGACCGATGTACACAAAAAAAGGAAGAAGCTCGCCAAGGCAAACAGATGACACTGACAGGCAAATTCCCCCTTCCTCGCATGACGAAAGGCTTGGATACCCCGCATTTCCCCGGCTGTGTATTCCCCGATGTGTGTCTGCCCCTTACCTGGAAATATGAAACAGACCCCCCCCAAAAAAAAAAAAAGAGGGAGTTTGGGAGAAAGGGAGAGAGGGGGAGGGAGAGTGAGAGGGAAAGGGGAGGGAGAGGGAGAGAAAGGGAGAGGAGAGGGGGAGTGCGGAGAGTGACAGGGCGAGGGAGAGGGAGACGAAGGGGAGAGGGAGAGGGAGGGAGAGGGAGGGAGAGGGAGAGGGAAAGTAAGGGGAGAGGGAGAGGGAACATAAAATACAACAGGGGAGCAGTAGATACTGACCGTATTTAATAACGTGGAATACACAAATGTTGCAAACTGCTTCCTGACTAAAAATACCAAAATGCAAATCTCAAAATTTAGTGGGCCTGACGTTTCGATCCTAGCAGGACCTTTCTCAAAGGCAGAGTGAGCCTTTGAGAAAGGTCCTGCTAGGATCGAAACGTCAGGCCCACTCATACATTCCGTACAACAAAGTTAATTAAGTTGGATTGTCTGACGTTTTGATCAACTTTAAGAGATCGAAATATGGGTCTTAGGGGCCTAGACGTCAGTCAGCAGTTCTAAAATGTTTATATTACTTGTATAGCCTAAACTTCATTGATCAGAAGTAAAAATGCAAATTAAGGACGAATAAAGCCATTTGTCCTTATCGGATCGAAAGGACTCCCCCTGCGGGTCTTTGAGGTTAGCGTTATTCACAGTTAACATTATTCAATCAGCCCAATAACGATGAAGATGTAAATCACATCATGAATATATCCATTCCGACACGAAATGACTAGTATAGGCCCCTACTCCTGAATCCGATCAATCCGTTTGCGACCGATTAGTTGTTTGGAGGGAGCACTGTGCTTGTGTATAACAAAGGGTGTGAGCTCATTGTCGGCCTCGGTAGAAATTCAGAAACTGAAAGAAAAGGTTTAGTGAATCAAGCTTGATTGGCTCGATCGATCACACGCTCGGGCACCGCCGGATGAATGCGACGTCACACTTGTTCGGCTCACTTCAACTTGTCAGACGCAGCAGGCTGTGTTATTGCTGCCCTCAATGCTGGCTAATGCCACGTGTTATAATCACGCATTCGAAACCGTGCCAGTGTACATGGAACGAACGGGTTAAACAAAAACAAAATAAAGTGGGTTAAACCCGAGTTATAATAAAGTCCACATTGTGTTGACAGGGTGACAAAAAAAAAACACTTCACAACAGTGGCTATTCACTATTCAGGTTACACTTTGCCTGGTGCTGTTTTGTCCATTTCGTGATACGGGTCGGCTTGTCGGTGGTATTTCGGGCTTTTTTTTTTCTGGGACATTCGTTGGATCACGAAACCCATAGGGATAGGGCGGGGGGGTTGTCGTCATACACCCCTATTCAAAAGTGCGATTTCTGTGAAATGTGCGGTGATCAATCTTGTGGAGAGAGGGAGGGGGGGGTAAAATCGGGCGGCTTGGCACACCTTTTATTCCCTCGATAAAAAATCGTAACTATCGGTGCGCGACCCAATCCCCTCAGGCGAGAGGATAAAATCCTTTTTTTGTTGTGGCAGTTTCTCTCCCTCCCCTCCACCCCCCCCCCCCCCCCCACACACACACACACTACCTCTCTCATTCTCTCTCTCCAGCCCGCCAAGAGAACCAAACCACCAAGAGAACCAACCCCTTTTCAAGAAACCCCCCAAAAGGCACGGTGACAAGTAAAGAAAGCCCCACGTTCTCTCCAATGTACCCACTCACACACACACACACAAAACAAGGCCTGACAACACAGCTTGGACTGAGTGAAAACAGGACCGACACCGGAATCCCCGCCGTAGATCGGAAAGGCCGAGGGGAATCAATGGAACACGCCAATGGGCGGCACGTTGATCCGTCATCAACTTGAACCTTTGGAGCTATGGAGTTGGGGGGGGACAAATAAATCGAACAATCGGTACAAAACTGCCACCAACCCCCATACAAAATAATGACCCAGATTGCCTAAACTAAAGAAAGACAGAAATCAAGGTTCCCACAGCGGCTTCAACGGGGCACGGCGAAATACAATTCACATCAATAAAACACCCGTTCCTTTTCCCGCAGCGATCGAATTCGAACTTTTCGAAACTCCCACCAAATAAATGAAGTTAAAACGAATGTTTACGAATACGATCAGCCTGAAGAACAAACGTCTGCTCAGTCGATTCAGCCGCGTTTCCACTGGACTTATTTTGGTTAAAGTAACCGAGACGATGGTTACTTTGACCAAAATAAGTCCAGTGGAAACGGCCCAGTCAAATTTATCTCGGTTACTTTAACCGAGTCCAATAGTTACTTTTACCGAGCAACCTCTGCCCAGTAAAAGTGACCAGGCAGGTAAGTTTAACCGAGCCGATTAGTCCAGTGGAAACGCACCACTCGGTTAAATGCGACCCGGAAAAAAAAAACACGTATGCACTGTGCACAGCGTCTGCTTCATCATGTTGCGAGCCTATCAGGCTGACACTTGACCTTCATGAGCCGTTATATTGCCAGCTCGGTTATACTTTAACCATCGTCTCGGTTAAATTTGACTGACTCAAAAGTCCAAGTGGGAAGGACGGTCAAATTTGACCATTGGAAATTTAACCATCGTCTCGGTTAAATTCTAGTCCAGTGGCGGACGAAGGCCTGCCGTTTCGCTCCAGCAAAGAGCTTTCTCAGACCTTGAGCCAAGGGTCCTCCTCCTGTGAGTGTGATGGAAACGACAGACAACCCCCCCCCCCTTCCAACAAACCTCTCTTTTGTATTTCATTTCAGGCGATTCCAGTCGACAAGCACGTTGCAACGCTTTGGTATACTTCCCACGGGAGCTCGGAGGAAATTAAAAACAACAGTCGTTTGCTAGTATCAGCTCGTTTAACCCCTGCTTCATTAGAGCGATTACTGGCGCCCGTCCAAGGCTGTACATTTGCTCCGTTGTACAAGAATCGGGCAGCGCTCCTTTAGCTTAGACACGACCGCCAAAGGGGGAGGGAGGGCAATGAAAACTCAACTCAACAAGTGAAGGTCGAACATGCGCACATTACTAATCACTTGTAGGGGGGGGTCCTAAGCTACCCCCTCCCCCTTGTCATATAGATATATCGCAGTGGCTGCTGTTACGGCAGTCGTCCGTGTGGTTCCCTGACTTGATTGTATTTCGTCAGCATTGCAGGCAGGTTGAACCAGTCTATTAGCTGATAGTCTGGTTCCAAGAGCTAAACATCCTGACAAATACTGTGAAGTCAGGGAGCCACACGGACGACTGCCGTAACAACAGCCACTGCGTGTATCTATAGTCCAAAGAAATCATCGGTTGTCCCCATGCTTGCATTGTACCCATACATCGATTGCCCAGTTCACCTCATAATTATAACCCTTCCCCGTGCATTATAAATTATCCGGGTTTTCTCGGGGGGGGGGCCGAGGTATCCCGGTGTGGCGGACATCTAAGTCAGCCACACCGGGTTGGAAATGGTTGCCAGGATTTTTTCCCACTGAACCTCTCCTTACCCCGGGTTGAGGCAAACATTGCATGCAGCCGTTACCCTGGGGTTCGTAATTTCGTAAACCCTGCTCGCGACGAGGGCCGGCTGAGGACGGAAACCTCGGGGTTTACAGCCAAACCCCGGGATAAGTGTTGTGGTGGGGAAAACCAAGCATGGTTACGTGTTACGTGGTTATCGCAGGGTTAAGACACCGGATGCATTACGTAATGTGACAGACAGGAGTGGGACGTGTGGCACGAACGTATACTCTCGCCAGGCGACAACCCTTCCACATCTGACGCCATTTTTTTTCCAATCCAATTCATGCAATGTTCCGCGCGCGCGATCGAATACGGATTACGTGTACAAACGAACGTATACACAATCGGTACCAGCTGTAAGATCTGCAAACTGCTAGTGAAGTAAAATATGTGTTACAATGCATTGTAGGACACTGGCCGACCATCGTACGAAGGTGGACTACATCTACTGTACATAATATCGGATTATGCATATGCTAGCTACAGCGCGTTCTGAGGGCCTTTCTCACTGACCTGCCAGTGAGTGCGCTGTGAGATTTCCGGTCAGGGCATTGGCGGATGCCATCAGCGTTGGGTGTAGTACTAGTAGCAGCCTTGATCAAGTCATTGACCGACGATATAGAAATCTAAAATCCAGCCTTCAGGAATACTGTATGTTGCTTTGCGCTCTACCTGTGCGAGTGAGATACAACCCCATTCATAGCGTGCATGTATTGAGTGCCAGCCTTTCCCTCGTAGTAGTAAGTGCTACTGGAGGGCTATCAGGACGACTGCGTAGTGCGTACACGCTCGTACGCATGCATACGAACACAGAAAGTTGTGTATGGGAATTGCAGCGGCACGGCTTGCGAGCCGTGCACATACAGCTCGGATCCGGCGTGGCAGTGCCGCTCTGCCGTGGTTTGGCCTTGATCTCTGCCCGGTGCCGTACCGGAGCCACCGCCTCGGACAAGAAAGGCTACGGGTGACCACACTCCGTTCACCCGGGCCAAGCTCGCCCCGAATTCATCGAAAGTCCGGGTTGATGCGACAGACGGGAACAGAACTTGGAGTTGTAAAAAAAACCGGGAGTAAGAAATGCTGAATCCCGGGGCTTCGAATCTCGAAGTTATGCAGCTTTTAGTTTTACTAGTGAAAAAGGGGGTAGGCGAAGGGACACGTCACAGTCTCTACGGCTGTGATTCATCCTGCACGGGATCTTGAGCTATACGGAGAAAATGTGAAAACAAGAAGTAGGCCTAGGCTACTTGAAACACACACTAGTAGCACTTGTACTAATAGTGCTACTAGTGCTACTACAAGAAGGCCTAGTAGTAGTAAGGGCATGCAATGACAAGGCCTCCAGTTTTGACTGTCAAGACATAATTTAATGGTCACTGTACTAATGCACTCCGCACTCCGCCGATCACTAACCCGTTTGTTACTTTTCACATCGGCGGTGGGCGACTTCATCAAACCATGGAGGAATCCTCCATGATCAAACCCATTGTAACTAACGATCGATCGCGAGACGATGAGCTATAAAGGGAAACCATTATAAACCATTCCAATGGGTATACAGTGGGAAGTTGAGTTTCGATGCATTGTAATACTAATAGTTTAAGAAATCCTCCCAAAAAACTGAAACAATTGTTAGATTTTAATCAAATACCACATGTCGAGGATTAATTGAATAGTTCTGCCGTCATATTATGAGAGCCCATATAATATCGTAAGTATCCACAGAAGTGCGAATTTGGTCCTAACAGTTTTGTAGGCCTAGTAAATGTAGTCATATCGGGTTTCTTGTATAGGGTTAAATAAAGACAACCCCACACTGTAAATGCAATGCCTTATGATGGTATTTTTTTTTCTCGTGGGCCATTTCAATCGCCGTCTGATGATAAGATAATGATATCTGATTAAATTTGTCTGTGCTTAAGCAGGGAATTCAGCTCAGATAAACTGCACTATGCACTTCATGAACAAAACTGAAGGTGAGACAGAAAAGAAAAGTCTATGATACACGATCGTGATTTATGAGGGTAATATTCAACCGGCATTTGGACCAAAGTTTGCAAAACCAATACCTTGGGGCTCCCACCCCGGAAACGACTAGTTGACTATTTCGGAAAGCCACCATCTAACTCTAAGGGCTGGACAGCTCAGATGGAAGAGCACTGGTACGTTAATCCGGTGGTCTCGGGTTCAAGTCCCATTCCACTTCCAGTAAAAGTTTTCTTTGCCATTTTTTTTTTTACCTAAGTTGCTACTGAACTGTGGCTGGTCAAAATCAATCAACCTCCGTCCCAGACCCAAGGCCTCAACTTGTCCGATGGAATCAGATCAATTCTGCCAAGTGATTCTTCCATTGACAGTACATGCTTCTGCCTCCTGTATAGGCCTACTAAAGATTACGGTGTCGACGGGACATCACCCACATACCTATGCTCGTTAATCTTCGCGTTTCTATGAAGACCAACACCAACCCGTTCGGGCTCGTTTTAATTGAAAAGACCTTGCAAACTCGTGCCACGGCAGAACGGGCAGAACGATAGCCTGATTTGGAGAAAGATGGATTGGCCAGAAAGGCGAATTGATCATACAGCGGTTTGTACAGTACAGGATACGTGGCCTTGTGTGCACACCTGCAACGCGTTTGTCAGACAGGCGGCCCGCTATCAAAATTGAGACAGAACACAAAGATAAACCATCAATCTGTAGCTCCGAGTAATAATCACAACAGGATAACTCTCCCTGAGAAGGACGTGTGGGACAGGAGAGTTTCATTACAATCTCTGCTCCCCCCAAAAAAACAAAAAAACACTAAGGTCTCACATCACTCCTCCCGCATCATGCCCTCGGCAAACTAAAACGATATCCCAGTGGACAACTCGTGACAAAACACGACTTCCATAAAAAAAAAAAAAACACACACACACAAACACACACCTGAAATTGAAAACAAGTTGTTCTTGTGGACCGTTTCTCCGGAACTTGAATTCGTAAGTCAAAACAAGGAAGAGAGAACAAAGATCGGCAATAATCTGCTCCAGACATGCATCGCAGGCTGGACACCAAGGCTACACACCAGTTGGTCACACGCCGCGACTAAATTAATTAATTATATTATTATTCATTTCTAGCGGGAAGGTTACACCTCAGATGTGCCGGTCAATAGTCATTATTTTATACAAAACAAACCGGAAGCTCCCGCCAGCACTGTAAAAACGGTGCTCACATCATGCACATGGATGAAGTGTGTTGAGGCACATGGTGCACGATACATGCGCACGAGGTGATGCTCACTTTCACTCCATGTGCTTGAGGTACAGTAAATAGGGAGATGTTCTTGTACATGAAGCACTTCATGCACCTCATCCGACTTTTGATCAAGTGATTACAATGCCACATGTGCTTGAGCTACAGTATTTCATGTGCATGAAGTACAGTAGGTGCCTCAAGTGTTCATGATTCTGGGACAAATAAGTGCCATTGCAGAAGTGCATGAGGTGCAGTTCGTTTTTTACAGTGGGGGCTGCTTCGGTACGCTGTGTTTGGATGTTGTTGTTTTTACAAAAATCCTGTTCGAAATTATCATTTGACTCGGCACACATTATGTACACGGATGATGCTTAGGGGGGGGGGGGGGCTCAGATAGATTGACCAACCACAAAGTTAACCTGAACGATGGCCAGGCTGAATATCAGCCTTTTTCAACCACGTTTCAACATAGCAACTCGGGTCGTTTCCCGCTCCCTAATGCAGTTAGGAAACCGGCTTTTTGAGGGGGGATAAGTTCCAGATTTTTACGTTCCAGGGATCATGACAGAAATGCATTATGGACAAGTCACAAGAACAATTGGGGAGAGGGAATGGGGTAAAAGCTTCCATAGACTCAGAACAAGTACAGGTTGTACATGTATATTATAAGAAGGTTGGTAAAGGAATATTACGCAGCCAAGACGTCGAGTCGTTGACCAATGTTGATTGAAATATGAAATGCTAACACTACTCATTTACAAGCTACACTTTTGCACAGCGTCGGCCAATGTCGATCACAAAAAAAATTGTCTGAGCTGACAAAGTGCAGGGTGATGGCGTGAGCAGACGATTTTGCCGAAAGTGATTTACTGTCCGCGATAAAAGACAACCGCGTACTTCTGGGGCGAGGGACAAACCAAACGGACAGATGCGGACTGCAGCAGGCACAATCAAATCGGCAGCTCGTGAATTATGCCCAACAATTTGTCGAGTCCCCTCGGTGCGATCGGGGCGGATGCAATAGATTTACGGTACACGGGAGACGCGTGGGCACCTGGTCCCGCGTCCGTGCAGCCGACAATTTTGCTCGCTGGACAAATTGAGACATGTGTCTCCTACAGGGTGTCCAGATAAACGGTCGCCTCGTGGAATGCGCGTGTTTGTTTGGACTGGGGAGTGGGACCGAGGGAAAGGATAGGGAGGGGGAGGGGGAGGGGGACGTGAGTGAATCTCAAATGAACGCAATCCTTCGAAACAGGTCGGTCCGCTATACCGGGAGGTTTCAATAATAACTCAAATCGCCTGTGCGAGTTCCCCTCTTGATACTGATAGGAGAATCGCATGTTCTCCTCGGGAAACAAAACATACCGACCTTTAATGATCTCTTCCTCTCTCCGCTGGAATTCGGCGTAAAAAAAATCCTCGAGCTATCTGGCCCTATCTTCGTTAAACAAGGAACTCACTCTGTCAATTAATCCCATAACACGGTTCCCCCCATGGCAAATATACAAATACACACACACCGGTAATCCTTACTTAAACGTACGCGGTGTTTCGACGAGAAGTCGAGATAACCCTACAAATTGGTCCGACCCAACTCCGAGAAAGCTAATCGATTTTGATTCATCGGCCATGCGGCGTTTGCTCGTGGAGGTTTGCTTGGCAACGGCCAACACCACGCTGCATCCGGGACCAGTGTGATTGGAGTCGGCTCCCAAGTTTGGAATTCCAGAGCGCCCGGCGCTTTTCATTCACCTCTTGACTCGGAGTTCGCACTCCGATGGCGTGTAAAGGAATGGGGGAAGAAAGGCATGCCTATACGGTTTAACCCTATAATAGTATACGGTGCGAGGTGGGGTTTTTTTCGAAGGGCGTCTGAAAACCTCGTAAATCACGCAGACAACCCGGATCGGGTTTCATGCAGGGGTTGGCGCGGCTAGCTTCAGACTTCTCTCTCTAACGAGGCGTCGTAAATTACCGCTGCCGAAGCGACTGGCCCCCCAGTCGATTCGCGGCTGAGACTAGTATAAGCCGTGTCCGCACTGGACTTATTTTTTACCGAGCCCGTGGGTAACATTCCACTGGGTAAATCTTCCCGGCGTCCGCACTTGGACTTTTCGACTCGGGTAAACTAACCGAGACGATCGGTAAAACTGACCGACTCGTGTAAATGTGTACACAAACAAGTTGTTACCCTGCGCCCGCACGAGTCTTGCATACAGTAACGTAACGTGCGGGGCGCCGGATGTGGTTTTTTATCGAGTCGTTTACCGAGACGTCGTGCCCAGATTGGACTTATCGACTCGGTTAAACTGACCCGGTCAATTTAACCGGGCAGAAGTTGGTTTAAACTACCCACTGGAGTCGGGTAAGTTACCTGGGAGGAAAACTTCCTGGGCTGTCCGCACTGGACTTAAAATGGGTAAACTAACCGAGCAAATAGGTAAATTGACCATTTTAAGTCCAGTGCGGACAGCCCAGGAAGTTTTCCTCCCAGGTAACTTACCCGACTCCAGTGGGTAGTTTAACCGACCAACTTCTGCCCGGTAAATTGACCAGGTCAGTTTAACCGAGTCGATAAGTCCAATCCGGACACGACGTCTCGGTAAACGACTCGGTAAAAAACCACATCCGGCGCCCCGCACGTTACGTTACTGTATGCAAGACTCGTGCGGGCGCAGGGTAACAACGTGTTTGTGTACCTAGAGTACATGCACATGTACATGAGTCGGTTAGTTTTACCCATCGTCTCGGTTAGTTTACCCGAGTCGAAAAGTCCAAGTGCGGACGCCGGGAAGATTTACCCATTGGAATGTTACCCAGGGGCTCGGTAAAAAATAAGTCCAATGCGGACACGGCTTTAAACTACCCACTGGAGTCGGGTAAGTTACCTGGGAGGAAAAATTCCTGGGCTGTCCGCACTGGACTTAAAATGGTCAATTTACCCATTTGCTCGGTTAGTTTACCCATTTTAAGTCCAGTGCGGACGCGGCTTAGGACGAATCCCCCCTTTAATATTTAGCTGGTGGGCGGATGAGGCGGGTGAGAATATTACTGGGCTGGGTGGCTGCACGCAGTTTGTCACATCGCTTGTATAGTTGGGCAACGATTACTCTCAACTTAATGGCTGCACCATTAATGCAAGGCGCGAGACGAGGCAGCCCGAGCGAAAGGGACCGCGCGTCCAGCCAGACACGGAGAAACTCATAAGTAGTTAATGCGCCATTAATCTCGGTCAGAACGAACTACGAACCGCGCATTTATAGAGCCTACGGGCATTATTCAACGCTGCGCTGCAGTGTTAACGCCGCGGGTATACAGTATCATTAGCCACCGTCCCCCGTGCGAAACAAACAAAATGCCAATTCAAACAGCATCTTAAAGTTCAGGACGGGGGAGGAAAGATGGATTAATTACATATCGAGGGCCTGTGTGGGCGAATATCTTAAAGACAAATCTACGCTACTGTGCTGTTGTTGTTCCGCTGTGGAGCACACGATAGGCTGCATGCCGTGCGAACTATTTTTGTCAGTGGGCACTGGGCAAGTTTGGGGTTTGGCAGAAACAAAACAACTAACGGAAAAACGCAAAGCACGGAGTATTCGTTTTTCGACCACGTGCACCCTTCAGTCACGTCAGTGCATGGTCAGTGGTTATAGTACTAGGTCCATACAGCAAAGACATGCTAGATCATTGCATAGAAGCGAAACAACAGCTATATCGGTAGAGCGAATGTGAAACCCCCGGAAACGGACATCTGACAGACCGAGGGGCTTAGTAGTTTGACCGATGCCGAGAAGAGAAATTATCTCATCTGAGGAGAGCGCCCCCCCCCCCGTGCGAGTAGAGAGGCCTTGGCAGGTGAGAGAGTGCACTGTGTGAAGACCGAAACTTGAGGGGGAAGCGGAGGGGGAGGGGGGTGGAGTTGGCAACCGAGACACCCTCGAAATGGGAATGGGTGTCCCGTGACAGGTCCGCCAGGGGTAACCTAACCTTGTGACAAACCAGGCTGGTGCTGGTGGTGGTGGTGGTAGCTAGCGTCTGTTCCGGTGGAAGTGGTGGTGAGAAGGGGGGGGGTTAAGACTGGCAGAACAGAACCTCCCAGACTGTCCGTGTAACTCTAATCAATTGTGAACGTAACAACCCAATTTCCGAAGGGTGTGGGGGAGGGGATGGGGGTTGGGGGGGGGGGGGTGTTGGACACAGGGCCAGGGAAGTTGTCGGGGGAGGCAGGTTCGGTATACAGCCGGGCCGAGGCGCCGAGCCCCGGCCGCTGTCACGCACCAACTCGGCAGGACACCGGCCGTGGAGGCGGTCTCGTGGTTGCGATGAGGGGCATTTACAGGCTCTAGATATGGCAGAAGCCTTGATTATTAAGGGAAGGGTTCCGATACGGAACGTTCACATGCCTCCGACGGGTGCATGCTCATTAAAGACTTGCTTCGGGTGGGGACTTGGGAGCTGCTTCATGTCATCCTCATCCGCCCTCGCGGGGACCTCTTTCTGAGCTCGCATTTCGCCCCATGCAGCAAACCCTTCAGATTCAACGCAGACCTAGGCTATATGGTTTACATACATGTATATCATATGGTTTGTCATCCGTCTGTCTCGAAAGACAATGGAGTCTGCTCGTGGGATTACTCGGTGTTACTGTTAGTGAAGCAGCGCTGACTGTGTGACTCTTACCCCTTTCCCACTACGCAATCTCCGGGTTATCTCGGGGGTAACGGCAAGCCTTACCCCCGAGATACCCCGGGTTGGAAATGGTTGCCAGGACGTTTCCCACTACACTTTTCCCGCCCCGGGTTGAGACCGAAAAATCGGCCGTTACCCCGGGGTTCGTTAACCCTGCTCGCGACCAGGGTTAAGGATGGAAATCTCGGGGGTAACGGCCGAACCCCGGGGTTGGCGTTGTAGTGGGAAACCGCGCCGGGTTACGAGTCCGGTGGACATTCTCAGGGTTAAGACACCGGATGCATTACGTAATGGGACGGTCAGAGGTGGGATACGTGGCGGGAAAATCCGCATGCGACGCACATCTGGCATTTACAAGAGGACAGTAAATTCACGACGGCAACGACGGCAGTTGCCCTCACCAATTGCCGCGGTGCCCTTAAATTTGGAGGATTTTCACGGCAACAAATTGCCGTGCCCTTTTAGCACGTTGCAGCGCGCATGAAATAATATTACGACTGCGGTGCAGTGTGTGTGCAGCACACATGGAAGCTTCACTGTACCGTGTGCACTGTCAGCTAAACATTGCGCATTCTGTGCACAACTGTATGGACTGTGGATGGGTGTACATGTACAGTACATGTGCATCTACTGTACATGTACACGTACACATACACGATCAATGTTACATGTACATGTACATGTACAGTACTTACATGTACATGGCCATGTCAGATACGTACATGGACAGTGCGTTCGATCCTGACAGTTTCATGTCAACGAACTTTTAATCTGCGGGTACCAGTGAATCTTGGACATCGCTGGCTGTACCAAACAACGGGTACCAACGGTAGTTGGGAGCGATTAGCGTTGCACGATAATAGATTGCGCAGCATGCAGCACGTGGTCGGGTTGCGTGCGAAAGTAGAATCGTAGAGCTGTGCTGCCAAAGGTTTGCGTGTTCGCGGGTGCCTTTTCAAAGTCGTAACCATATCCCGAAAGGAGAAAGCTAAACAGCAAAACGAGCTACTACTTCACGATACAGCACAAAAATGTCGCAAACTTTATTCCCTTTTTTCAGGTAGGCCTACGAACGTAGTTATTCTCAATTTTTTGGACGAGAACTGATTAGAAAGTTTTGGAACACCGAACCCACATCGCGATACCTTGACAGCATGGACTATTCTATTAGGAATGAGAGGGGTGCGACTTTATACAATAATAAGCTCCGATTATATGTTCGTTTAGGTTGGACCTAGCTGCTTAAAAATCCATCTTTACAAAACATGTAGGCTATTTAGAATCCCTTTTATTTTGATTTTTTGTGAGGATCTATTGTCAGATATTTTTGTCGTCCCGCTTACTATAGCAGTAGCACCCCGGCCATACCTGAATGGTACTGTTCATGTTCCGTGAGAATACGTGTTGGTGGCTGACTGGAACCTATTTTAGACGTCATTTTTATGTTGGAAAATAATCTTTTTCAGGCATTGTTGTCCCACAGAAACGATGATATATTAGTAGGAGACCTAAAACAACGATTCGGTGCCTTCAGCGCCTATTTTGAAAGTTTTTTTAAAGTGCTTACAGCGTGTTTGCATCGGTACTAATAAAAAAAGTCGGTAAATTGCCTTGATGCCCCGGATTTGCCGAAATTTTATATCTATATTATATTTATATCTGACGCCATTTTCAATGCAGTGTACATGTACACGAAAGTGCGGATTATGCCCAAACGAAAGTACATGTACAGCCCACATGTATCCAGTCAGGCAGCGCGCGCCGACGGGTGGTTGCTGGGCGACAAGGCGGTACGAGGCATTGTGGGACCAGCTAGCGCGCTGTGGGATTTCCGGTCCGGCAGTGACGGACACCGGGGTTGGGTGTAGTGGGAAATCGCACATCGTTAACCCGGGGCAAGCTCGCCCCGGGTTTCGCGAAACTCCGGGTTAACGCGACAAATGGGAACAGAACTCAGGGTTAACGAACCCCGGGGTACAGAATGCTAAACCCGGGGCGGCAAATCTCGGGGTTAAGCAGTTTGTAGTGGGAAAAGGGTATTAAGAGCCCTATCATCATGAATGATATGGTTTTACTAGTAGACTTGTAACTGCCCCAGCGTCTGAGATGGACAGATACGATATAGGCTTACCACTCAGTACTGAGTAGACTAGAGCATGCTAGCCTTCCTCCATGACTAGAGAGACATCGACTGCCAGTAGGCCTACCACGCTTCATATTCATAGAGAGTTTAGAGACTCACGGTGCAAGTCAGTGCGATTTTATCGGTGTATACGTGTGGACAGCACTGTGCTTTTCCCGATCCCAGATGAATAACACTGAATCTTCGGGCATCGGCCATGCAGCATAATACATGTATAATAAATCAAGATTGTAAGACATCAGTTTTGAGCTCTGAGCCCGATACGATAGAGCTGTGTTAACACACAAATACGTACAGCAAGTGACTATATAGTAACGGTATATAGCATGAACATGATTTCAACAAGGTACAAGCCTACCGTCCAGGTGATATCGAATTCTCCTGTATGCCAGTTCTTAGAAAGTGTATGTCCATTGCTTGCAAAGTACGAAACACAATTAGTAATGTGTCGGCGAAAAACATTATTTATTTGCACGATGCATTAGGGCCTATGTGCTAAGGCAATATCGAGTTCTTAACTAAAACTTAAAGCAGCTTCATTATAGTTGACCCCTATTATTCTATACCATCTTCAAAACTCCGACCTTTGCAAAGAGAATTGTCCTACAAATACTCCTGGTCTTAGCTCTTTCACTGTGAAAGAAAATCAACGCACTTATGACGAGTCGTCGTGTTACTCCGAACTCCGGAGCTGGAATGCGGATAAAGAGTAAACGGTGCGCATGAAGTGCGCAATGGTGCTCCAGTGTATATATACCCCTATCACGCACAGCTGCTTTTCCATGAGTACTTGTGCATGGAATGAATCATGTGTATCCGAATTCCGGAATGCATCTTATTTCTAATATGCGGGTGCATTGCGAGGGCAAACTAGGGCTTGGGGTATGGGAGGCTGGCCGATTTAGGAGCCTTCAAAAACAGAAGTGCCCCCAACAGAGACTTAGGACGGTTAAGAGGCTTGACAGGCCGTTGGCTTGATATATGTACATGGGGGCCTTTGGCTGGGTGCCCTAGCTTGGCTTGGCTTGGCTTGGCTAGTCCAGGCTAGGCTGGGTTTCCAACCGGTCCCTAAACCGCGACTACCTCCACAGCGGATGTGATGGGCCTGGAGATATGACGAGAAGTCGGCGGACAAAAACGAACGCTTTCTATCTAGCGATTGCGACCACGTGTACGTTGACCTCAGACTGAAAGACAGACGGGTATCCTATAGCTATACCTCCATCCCCAACCTCCCCCCTTCTCTCTCGTGGGGCTTCATCCAGCAAGATCCAAGCAAGTTGATCAGGTCAACCCTTGTCAGCTCCAATTGTCTCCGGACGCCAGACGCTGAGGCAGTCCGACGGCGAGCTGTCAGGGACAAGGGGCCTGCAAGTAGTCCACTCCGCCTCCAATCCCAGACACTGTAGCAGACAGACGAGGTATATACACGCACAGAGAAGGGCGGTCTGGCCAACCTCAGTAAATTAGACGTGCACCCAACCAGGAGCTGCGCAGGAAATTAGGTGAAGAAACCAACTCGACAAAAATTACTATATGCCGAGCACCAGACACCCGTCTTTCAGTTCCTATCCTTCCCTGAGAGCAATTCTATTGACCAGAATCTGAAGACCATCAAAGAGCGTATATAGATGCCGTGCAACAGTACAGCGTATTGAGGAGAATACACAACAAAACATTCCATCCACATTTCCTTCATTTTTCTCTGACATTATACTAGCCAACACATTGGAAAAACAACCGCTCCAAGTCCTTGTGGAAGGTTTGCAGTGACAACATTTAAAATATCTCCCTGCGGTAGCCTCGAAAAGTACCAGTTACTCAAAGTTTCGGGTAGTAAGTATGTACTCTGCCCGTCGTCAGGAGTATAGGCCTACTGCCAGTAACGTTGCGTTACCGGCTCTTTTCACTTTCACGTGCAGCCAGCCTAAAACGAAAGAGGCATATTCACACACGCCAGCGGTAACGGAATTCCACGCGGCCAAAACTAAAAGACGCACAGTCTTCGAATGGGGACGGCTACGTCTGCAGCGGACAAACCGCGCGGTTGCGCGGTAAACCTTCGATCTTACAAAAAATACCGCCCAGCGACTGCTGCGCGTATACCGACCAATCAGGTTCTTCGGTTTCTCTTTCGCCGGCGACGCAATCTTCTCGACAGGATTAGAAGAGTCTCTTGCGCTCGACCATACGGCGCCACTACATCTTTGGAGAATGTAATTTGCGTAGATACCGAGCGAGTTTCCACTCCAGTCATAAACGTAAAATACCGCGCGGCATTGGCAATTTCCGTTACCGCGCCCCTACGTAAATGGGCCTTCACGTGCAGATGGTGTCACCACAAACCTTCCATTTGGTACTTCCACCATACAAACCGTGAAATTGTATCTAATTAGGCCCTAAGACCTTTCAAACTCAAAGACTTCCATTTCCACGCTGCGTGTTGAATACAACTTGAACCACTTGGACATAGTTTACTGTCACGGGCAAGACGACCGTGTACACGATGGAATTTTCAAATATGTCTGCCTTAGGCCAACCAATTTTGTTTTTCCTATACCCCAAAATAAACCAGTCAAATATTTGGTCAGTGAGTTGCTGGTTGGCTGCAATGTTCCGAGACGACGCAGCCCGAGATGAGATACTGTGGCAAGTGCAGGAGTGCATGGGCCAGGGGCTATGTTGGCCGCTGCGGGAGGTCTGGCTGTTTGGAAGCCGGCGCAGTGCCAGCGGGCGGGGCTCACCACAGGAGGCGCAGTGGGCCCGGCAAGGAAACAGCGCCTCGAGACAAGACTATTGCCGCTCAACTCCCAACTCCGGCCCACACCGGGACTGAGACGATAAAGGAACCAAACAAAACTAATAATTGTCTCCTAGTAAAAACTATCGGACAACACATGATTATATCCGGGGACATAGAATAAAGGCACTGTTTGTTTGTACTGGGGATTGTTTGAGAAGCACGGATTTATGTAGTGACACTCGGAGAGCTGTCAGAACGTCAGCCGTTCGTCCTTTGAGTTTGAAACGACGGCCAAAGTGAATCGGCAAACAAACAACACACGAACATAGCAAAACAAACAGGCAGTTAACATCCCATGCTCCATCAATCCAACGACCCCCCCCCCAAGTCCACAGTCCATCCGATGTCGTGTCTGTAGAGTGGACTACTGGACTACTATAGTCCTTGCTGTGAATAGCTAAATCTCCAGAAAGCGCCTTTAAAAGCCCAACTAGCCTCCGGCCCGTCAACAACTATGTCCGCAATGATTGCCCGCCTTGAGCAGTCTTGTTGCAGACGGCGTCTCAACTAAAGTACACCGCTGTAACTAAAAACTCCCCCACAGCATACAGTATATGCTCAAAACAGCTGCTAACCAGTCACTCCCTGCCCCCCTTTTTTTTGGGGGGGGGCTAACAAGAAGCGAATCTTTCATCGAGGAGAAACAAGTGTCAATTAGGGAGAGTATCGAAGCAAAAATGAGCTTCCCCAATTTACTATGAAAGCAATCTGTTATTTGGACGAGACGAAATTGCACAGACCGTGGAGTTTCTAGCTCCACGCACGTACGTACGAGAACTGCGTGGCACACCTGTGCCTGTATAGAAACCGCAGCAGCCATTGCCCTGGCATCCATCCATGGACACGCAATTTGGTGGCACGGTGTAGGGTCGGGGTTACACTATACACAGGCAGTGCTTGGAAGTCGCCTAGTGAACGTATACATTCAGCTTTCAGGCGCGCACTGAACACGAAGACCCATTTCGTAGGCCAATCAACTAGGACAACAAATTGAAGATATGGAGCCCCAGGCATTATGGGAGAGCATTCCGCCCTCTGCTTTGCTAGGTGGATCTGTGTGTGTGGGGGGTTTTTTTTCTCTCCCGTCCGCAGGACTATTTCCAAGGCAATAAGGTAAATGAGACTGGTCCGGTTTGGAGTAGCATTACCACTGACATTGATTTTACTGAAATGATGATTACTGCCCGCGGACACTTCATTCGGCGGGAGTGGGGCTCCCCCAAGACGGTACCCCAGCTGCTTTCTCGCAGCGAGTAGAGTCGAGAGGAGTCGGAGGGCCTTCGGCGGACGACAGTCGGACGACTTCCGGATCAAGGCTCGGTAACCGGCGAGTACCGACCCCCCCCCCCCTCCCTCCCGCTTCACCCCGGCAAACCCTCCAACACTCTATCGTATAGGTCTACTATTTCTAGGTCCAGGGAAGCCAGAATTCGAACCGCCAGTCAACTCCAAGCGCTCTAGCTTCTTATAGCCGAGGCAATAGTAATAGTAATAGTAGAAAAAAAGTGGATCTCCGATTCTGCAGCTCACACTCGCAGTAACATAGCACTTTACTTGCGAAACACTAGCTTACTTGTCTGGGACGAGTCAGTGCAAAACAAAGGCAGGGTATCCTATTTCAGACCCGGAGACTCCACTGGACATGCATGAAGCTGCGATGGGGCTGACTGAGGACACGAGGGTGACGGAGAGCAAGGAGGGGGGAGGGGGGCGGTGAGCTGGTTGCTACCCCTGCGGCCTTCTTGCCCAATGAGACACGGACAGGACAGGACTTAAAGGAAAACATCCGTTGGCTAAACCACACTCTGAGAAATATACACCTCAGGCAACTATTATAAATTGTGTATCTATCTTTTATTTCAAAGTAGTGAAGGGCCTGATGTTTCGATCCATAGCACGACCACTCTCCTCTTTTTATTATTTTGTTCTTGGTTGGGGGTGCTTGCGCTTGAGCCCCTATCCGTGGCGATGGAGCTATTTTTGTCGACCTGTATAACCCACGGGCTGAATGACTTAGACAAGGGGGAGGAGGGGTTGCTCCGATCCTGAAGTTCAAACCGAGGGCACGCATCCCAATCCCAGGCGAGTCCAATTCCCACCGCCCTGTTATTCACTAATTTAACCCACTTACTGGCAGATCATTCCCCCCCCCCCCTTCCTTCCTCGCGATGAGGAAATCTGAGCGACCACCGCTGCAAAAAAAATCACTCTTGGGATCTTGAACGGCTGGAGAGTCAGTGTTTTGGACGCGCACAGCCAGGAAGTTAGCGCGTGGACTGGGGGCGACACACTCGGATCGGAGGCATGCCGACCAAACGGAAAACACAGATTTCGACCTAATTGGATCCAAAGATTCCATTAGCCCCCGCACAATGCTCTGAGTCGCCTCTTAATTGTGCTGGATTAGAGCACTCCCCGTGTATTATATTAGGCATGGATTTTGCGCGGCCTCTTTCCATGGAGGAGTCGTCGTAACGACTGCCCGCTTGAGACGCTGTTAAAAACAGGGCACGCGAACACAATGCCCGGGCGTGCAGTGTTTGTCGCCGAGTTGAATGCGCTAATTACGAGGTGCCAACGTCCTTCACTTTGACGATCCTTCAAGTTTACCGAGTTCCCCGATCCCCGACGACCGGTCAGCGCAGGCAGAGAGAGCTATTCAGACGACGTTAAGTCCTAATCAGTTAGAGCACCCTGGCTGCTGACAAAAGCCGCTAGGGGAGCTTGTCTTGTCCCCAAGTCCCCCCCCCCTCCCCTCCTCCCACCAAAAAAAAAGTCTTCTCAGGATTAGCTCGAGCTGAGCCGAGTTTAAGCCCCTTGTCGACGAAAGGATGGCACGCCACATAGCAATTAATCTGGCCTAGTAGTACGCCATGCACTCACTGCGGTCACATTATCGACACGGCCCACTGAAAATGTGTGAACAATTATGTCCGTACCTTGTGTACATCAACAACGGAAACACTTTAAATCCTGGCCGTCCATAGCCAATTAGTGGACGCCCGGACGTGGCTGCAGACTGGTGACTGAGGGTCGCTTCCGTTGTATGGATTGTCAATATGGGGCTGGTTCTGGGCCCTAGACATGCTATCGACTGGATAGTGTTATACACACAAGCAATCGACCATTTCAAGCCTGTTCTGTTTTCGTGATTATATGGTTCCGATTTTGATTCTTGGAATCTAAATTTCACCGAAACACCGAAAACTCCGGATTTTGTTTAAAGTGATATACAAAAATTTTGCAAACTGCAACAGAAAGGTCCTGCTAGGAGTAGGATCGAAACGTCAGGCCCACTAAATTTTAAGATTTTTTTTAAGACAACTACGAACTAACGTAGATTTCCACGAGTGCCCTACATTTCGAATGAACGTTACATTGAATAGAGGATCACTGAAGTGAAATAAAATGCGGAAATCTTGTTGGAGCTGTTTATTTACTTTGAACGATAGCACTTTTTTTTTATTTTGGTCTCGAAAGAATAGATTATGAATGGATGGTGGCGACTTATCTTTCAAGAAGAATGTCCATGGAAGGAAATCGGTTCCTTTTGATCCGGCCATCAGGCGCGACAATATCACAGGGGGTTAATGTGCAACTGCAAGTGGAGTTGAGATTGCCCTACATTTTAACAGAAAAAAAAACCTTCGTCACCCAGAATTGCTCTCTGTCAATATACAGATCAGCGGGAAGGGTCGCTGCCGTTGACATGTTTGACAAAGATCGCGGAGAATGATAAGTGGGTGCCAATAGAAATGGGTCCAGGCCTCGGCGTTGGGTCCGAGTTGCAGGGAGATCCTGTCGACGTGAAAACCAAAGGCTTCTTTCTTTTTTGTTGGCGAGGGATCTGACGAACGACGTGCAGTGGAATTGGGTGTATTGCTCGGGGCACTTTGGGGCAAGGGGTTCCATTGACTGCTGTCCATTTGTATACGTTGGAGTCCAGCAGTTGTCCCTCCCTCCCCCTCTCTCTCTCTCTCTCGCCATCCCTGTACGTTTGTCCCTTCTTATTTGTCTCTCGCAAGTATACACACAAAGGTAGATCAGACAGAGAGAGAGAGAGGTCAGAGAGAGAGAGAGAGAGAGAGAGAGAGAGAGGGGGGGGGGGAGATTGCTTGCCTTACCATTTTTTCTCTTTTGCAATATTGTGACCCGGCACAGCATAATGAGGAATAACCCCAATTCTGAGATGTTGAGGTTCTCTAATGATGTGAAAGAGTATACCATTACTCATTAGGTCTCAAATGATATCAAAATATAACATCCTCTAATACTTAAAATTTCCGAAAATACAAATAAAAGAAAATTGATTTGTAATCGAATTGTGAAGATACTTTAACTTCAGGTGTTGTTTACTCAAAAAGTGTTTTGGTGGGATATTCCTCATGTCGTTGTGCCGGGTCACAATTGCCATCTTTCCTCATTCTCTCTCTCTCTCTCTCTCTCTCTGCCTTTGAGAAAGGTCCTGCTAGGATCGAAACGTCAGGCCCACTAAATTAAGATTTGCATTTTGGTAATTTTAGTCAGTAAGCAGTTTGCAACATTTTTGTCTATCACTTTAAATCAAAATAGGTTTTTGAATTTACCTACCCCTTGTAAATTACTTTCCGATTGTCCAGTCTTCGTTAGTTCCTTTGTTCTCATTTGCTTGTCTGATTATTTGCTTGTTCACTCTTTAGTGTAAGTAATCTTGTCAACTATGTAATATGTTTCCAAACTTCAGAGGCTTTCTACCGCCATGCCTCCATCTGCTATAACTTCCAGTCCCATGCTATTTTGTTTTCTTTCCTTGTTGTAATGATACCTATGTTTATGAACATGGAAATAAGTGTTCTAACTACTACTACTATTGGTGATATACAAAAATGTTGCAAACTGCTTACTGACTAAAATTACCAAAATGTAAATGTTAAAATTTAGTGGGCCTGACATTTCGATCCTAGCAGGACCTTTCTCAAAGGCAGAGTCACTCTGCCTTTGAGAAAGGTCCTGCTACTGCTAGGATCGAAACGTCAGGCCCACTAAATTTTAACAACAACTACTACTGGTGATATACAAAAATGTTGCAAACTGCTTACTGACTAAAATTACCAAAAAGTAAATCTAAAATTTAGTGGGCCTGACGTTTCGATCCTAGCAGGACCTTTGTCCAGTCTTCGTTAGTTCCTTTGTTCTCATTTGCTTGTCTGATTATTTGCTTGTTCACTCTTTAGTGTAAGTAATCTTGTCAACTATGTAATATGTTTCCAAACTTCAGAGGCTTTCTACCGCCATGCCTCCATCTGCTATAACTTCCAGTCCCATGCTATTTTGTTTTCTTTCCTTGTTGTAATGATACCTATGTTTATGAACATGGAAATAAGTGTTCTAACTACTACTACTATTGGTGATATACAAAAATGTTGCAAACTGCTTACTGACTAAAATTACCAAAATGTAAATGTTAAAATTTAGTGGGCCTGACGTTTCGATCCTAGCAGGACCTTTCTCAAAGGCAGAGTCACTCTGCCTTTGAGAAAGGTCCTGCTACTGCTAGGATCGAAACGTCAGGCCCACTAAATTTTAACAACAACTACTACTGGTGATATACAAAAATGTTGCAAACTGCTTACTGACTAAAATTACCAAAATGTAAATCTTAAAATTTAGTAAATCTTAAAAAACGTCAGGCCCACTAAATTTTAACAACAACTACTACTATTAGTAATAGTATTACAGAGAGGGCGAGAGATAGAGTGAGAGAGAGACTCCCAAAATAAAGACGCTCGATTTGAGGGCGTCTGTGTTCAAACTCAAACACGGGCTATACAATGTTTGCTTTGCCTTTCACGACACAGTGTCCGGCTGTCCGCAATGGAGTTAGGACTTGGGAGCAGAGGTCGTCCCCTGAATGACAAGCCGACTATCGATTCTCCCCAAGAAAGAAAACAAGTTTCCAGCATAGGGAAATATGTAAGCTGTAAAGAAGAACAAATAAAACACATCCGAACTTGTTAGTCGTCCGCAATGAATAAAGTTGGGCCTTGGCAGATGCTGACTTTTGATTGATAAGAGGGAAAAATAAAACGCAGTGGCTGTTGTTACGGCAGTCGTCCGTGTGGTTCCCTGACTAAATTGTATTTCGTCAGCATTGCAGGCTGGTTGAACCAGTCTATTAGCTGATAGTCTGGTTCCAAGAGCTAAACATCCTAACAAATACTGTGAAGTCAGGGAACCATACGGACGACTGCCGTAACAACAGCCACTGCGAAAATAAAATGATCCGACGTCATAGAATAATTGTGGAACGCACGCAGTGACTTGTTGAGGGACGGTTGGGTAGTGTGGTTGAGTGTACGTTAGTGAGTGTGAGAGAGAAAAGGAGAGAACGATTTTTTTTTGGGGGGGGGGGGAGGCGAGAGGAGCTCTTTCGGAAATTCAACTTCAGTGAAGATGACAGCCCCAAACAGCAAACACGCCCATTTAAGCAGGTTATTTCCATCGATTACAGTAATTGTTATCATCCTTCGATGGATTGGAAGTAATGCGGGGAGGAGGAGCCGCGGCCACTAGACCTTTTTTTTATAAAAAAAAAAAATGAGAACATGAGAGACAGCGGGGGACGGGGGCAGGGAAATGGAGAGCAAGAGAGAGGGGAGACTGAGGTGGAGAGAGACACAGACAGACCGGCAGCCAGACACAAACAGACAGCGAACCAGGCCGTGGGTAACCTGTTTACCCCCCTCCCTCCCCAAATAAAAACATCAAATCAATTCAACTGTATTATTTTGAGGCAAACGACTGGCATGCGGGCGGAGGTGATGTCTGCATGGAGCGGGTCGCAAACCCGATTGGACAATTTATCTCTGTCCATAAAAACGTCTGGTTTCATTAGTTCCTAACGAGGGGGCGGGACTGGATATGAGGAGGGGGGCGCCGCGTTGCACGCACGCAGGATGGCGTTGGGGTGGGAGGAGTGGGAGGGGACGGGGTATATAGGAGGAGGAGGTGGAGGAGAGGAGGCGTCGAGAATCGAGATGCCTCACAGTCACAGACCGACTTGCCGACCTCGGCTACCTTGACGTAAATCGGCCCAAAATGGGCTTTTAATTGATGGGAGGAGGGAGGGGTCGGCGGTCGACAGCGCAGCACGCGGCACAGAGGCAAACGGCGGGCCCCATACGGTCCTCACAATAGACGATGATTGCAGCTCGCCAGGTAACCCCGTTGTGCAGGAGCAGCTCTTGATCGGGGGAGCTGGAGCGTTCTATACGGTACACACAGGGAGACCGCTGCACTCTCATTCCCTTCTCCCTCCTTCGGCTCAACCCACCAAGTGTCATATACATGTACTGTACATCATTGGCGGCCGCACGTATCGCGGGCCCCCATAATAATGCTCTCGGTGGACACATCCCGACACCCCTGCAATGCCGTGTTGACATCGGCCTGCAATCAGAGCCTAAGATGGCTAATAAACGTTGCTCGTAATCTCTCTCCTTTTTTTACGGTACACTTTGATGATCATGCTTTGATTAATTCAATTGTAGTCAGACGTTAAGTGGACGGCTGCCTTCCCCCAACCCCCCCCCCCCCGGAACCCCCCACTCCCAACGGAATAGTATATACTCGCACAAGAGATAACAACGATCGCCGCTTGCCCATATAAAACGCTGTATCAAATTCGGGCACCATTCTGGCATGGATATTGTTATAGCGATTGGATCGGACAGAGTGTATACCCACGGAATGATTCTGCAGCATTCACGACGGGGCCCCGTTTACTTTTTACAGAATAGCCCTCTTTAAAACGGGGGTGGTGATAGGGAGTGAAGCCCCCACCCCCATCCACCCCCGGAAAAAGGGGGGAGGGGTCCATCAAAGGTGACTGTGCCAAGGACCACAGGGGGTGGGTGATTTCTACAGGGATAGCCATTCGAAAATGGGGATCTTTTTGTGACCGGCGATTGCAAACTGAACGCCGCAAGGTATACGTACAGCAGTTGCATAATCCCAAGGGCGGCTACCAGAATGAAGTGCTTGTACTGTAGCAGAGTGGATTCAAATCAACATGCGGCCAGAATTCACAGTCTTTTCACGGGAAAATAAAACCATCCCCGTAACTTAACTGTTTGCAATGATTGCAATTGCCATGGGACCGTCAGGGAATAAGTCAACAACCCTTTGTGGAGAATCTTGCGAATGCGATGTAGTAACGTACATTCATCATGATTGAAGGCACTGAAAGACTTCATAAAGATCTGCCCCCAAATTGTGTGCAAACCACTCACTGAGGGATGTCGTTTCGAGCTGATCTAAGCGGGCCTGAAACTCGGTACGGTCCTCTCACGGTCCGGGAAAGATCCTGCTGAGATCCGAGGGTCGGGAACCGTCGTTCATAAGTCGTTGCTATCAAACGCTGGCAATTTGCAATTGCCTTTTCATATCATTATCAGTAAATTGCGACGCACGGGCACACAGCATCCCTGCCGATTACGACGATCGCGACTAGAATGTGACACTAGTCTCTCGAATTCACAGCAAGGTCGCTCACAATGAACACCCGGACGAGATGCCTCCGGACATTACTACAAATAAACAACCTTTTTTTTTTAAATAAGAGAATTCACCGTAAAAAAGAAAATCTTACCGGTTAGCTGGCCGTAGACTCTGTCCGCAGGCCACCATAGTAGCAGGAACAGATGAAGGCTGTACAGCAGGCTACGACTGTTCCATTTGGCGTTTAGTCGCCACATTTTGAAGAAGCGGGTTTTGTTTTTATTTGTTCTCACGTTCTCGTCGGTATGGATCTCCGGATTAATCCTGGGTCGTTACCGCCATGAAGCAGTTCGCAAATCAAGTATCTGTAGGGTGACTCGATGAGACACTATAGAGTAGCAGTAGCATGGTCCGCCGGCTATCAGTATCAGTACGCAAGGGTATAGGAGCGCACTGGAAGGGTGTCAAAACAAGCCCCACTGCTAGTTTGTCATAGCCGAAAATAGGCTCGGTCTTGTTTCGGATTTTTTTTTCTCCCCCACCCCTCCACTCCAACTCTTCCTCTTTGCTTCAATGGCTAGTGCTATGCTGCACCGGTGGAGTCCGCTCGGGGCTTTTGGGTCGTCGTATCGAGGCAAGAGGTGTCGGGGGGTGGATTGCACCTCTATCGGGACGACCCAGGGGCGTCAGGCGAGCCGCCGCAACACCCCTCGTCTCCGGTAGCTCAAAGTCTGGGAGTCGGCGCTAGGGCCCGGGCACACACGGCGCCGCGGCGTGGCGTCACCGGCTGCCGAGGAGGTCAGAGCCGTGTCGGGCCCTGCACGCAGCACACCACCGCTGATCGCCCCCTAGAATATACTCTCCCCTCTCTCTCTCTCTCTCTCTCCGGGCAGGTTGAGTCGATGAGTCCGCCCAAGTCCCCGTCCCTTTCGTGGTAACCGAAAGAGGCCGTGACTGAGCACCGGCTGGTCGGCTTCGATTTATAATATTCAGCAAACACGTACTACTAGGAGAGCCTCAGCGAAACACATCCGCGTCGTGGCAGCTACAGGCACGATAATAATCACCGATTTCTCAACAGTTTGGAGTTTTATAGACGGAGAGAGGGAGACGGTGAAAAAAAAAAACCAAGGTGTCCAGGTTCACAGTTCAGGACTGGTGGGTTGCTCAGGGTATGGTGACCCGCTGGCCCCCTCCGCCGTATATCCTTTCCCGATCAGCTGTTGACAGATCAACTGGCTCCCAGACCCGCCTGCGTTCCAGCCCGCCTCGCATGGACACAGAGTTCGCACTGCCGGATACTCGTCGCTCCCATAATATTCATTACCTGCGTCCGGAGATGTGTATATAAGGGAGAGACGGACTGAGAGAGAGAGAGATAGAGAGATGGGGGGAACAAGAGAGACGTACTTCAACCGTCGCTTCAATTCCCCCAACGCCGATGCCAGCGTCCGCCAGTGACCTCAGCCGATGTGGACGTATACGTGCGGACTCCTCTAGGGTTTTTTTTTCTCTCTTTCTCACCGACGTATTTCTGACTGACTCGAGTGCTCCGTGCCGAGTGCTTCACATGCGCGCGCCGAGGCCCTCCCACTCCGCCGTTGAATAATGCGCACGCTGACAGTCAGCGCGGAAGGATCCCCCCATTCACAAAGAGCCGAGTGAGCCGAGCACGTTCCGACCTTCCCGGTCATGTGATCGCCAAGAGTGCACCGCGGCAATACTATTTTATTTTCCACGTGCATGCACGGACGTCGGCTGCTACACGCTTTATTAAATGTGCATAAACGCGCCCATGTCTACGCACACTCACCCTCCCCCCCCCTCCCCCCTCCCTACCCCCTACCCCTGGTAGCGCTAATTGGCGTTAAATCCTTGCCGGTCATGGCGTGGAGTGTCTTCCACTCTGCTGTGGACTGGTGACACGGTAAGGATTCTCTCGTCCAACCATGGAGGAAGGAAATTCCATGGTCCAACAGCCGAGGACGAGGAAAACAATATGCAAGAATCTATTATACTTTAGTTCGAACCGTGTGTTGACATAGGGAAATTGTGCATGGGATAACCAATGACCGTTATCGCAATCCCCCCCTACGTGTACGACTGATAGGGATGTGATCCGATCCTTTAGGTTTGCTGACGCTAACCACAGCCGGCCGTACGTGTGCCCTGTCAAATAGAGAGTTTAGTACTATAGTAGAGGATTGACTGATAACAGTACTAATGGTGGAACAGAATGCCACAAAATGGGTCAAGAGTGGGACTGCCGAAAATCGGCACCGCCAAAGACGATAGTGCTCATGTGCTTACACACGTGTGCGATTTGTCCCTTTGAGATAATAGATTTAAAAAAAATGTACTTGCGAAGCCACACTTGTGCCCTTTTCCAAAACCCGGTTTAGGCTTCGGCTCCGGCTTCGTCTCAGTTATCCAAATGCTGAAATACAAGTTGGAGTTCTTTGTTGAATTGAAGCTTCGGATTCCTTTTCCAAACTCAGTCAAACATTCAAAAATGATGCCAAAGGCTTCCTGTTTGCATGCCTTGTACTTGAAATTGACGAAAGAACTAGAGACAAAGCCGGAGCCTGAGCCTAAGCCGGGCTTTGGAAATGGGCCTTGATCAGCCTCCCTCAAGGGTGCAAGCACGTGGCTCTTTATCATGATTATTTTTTTACACTCACCCGACTCACTATAGTATAATCGAAGCGATTCGGGACCAACGGTTTCACGACGAAAACCCGAACCAAAAAGGCCCGACACCTCTTCCAAAATGCTTAGGCAAATACACGGCAAGACCCCCCCCCCCCCAAAAAAAAGGACTCTGCATACACGCACGCACCGTACCTCGAAAGCACAATGCATTCGTTCTGGAGAGCGCCGGTCACTTGAACGCATGGCAGGGCGGAATACCCGCTCCATCCCGTTTGCGCTCCTCTTCGATTCTTCTATGCAAAACTGAGGCGCCAACCTCAATGAATACGTACCCCCCTGTATAACACTTGCCCGTGTGTTTAAGTATATAGAGAGAGCAGTGCCTGCCCGTTTACGTTTCCGGTTCCCGAACGAAAATGTAATAGGCTACTATTAGTGACTCTCCGAGTCGCACCTCCACTGGATCATCCAACGGGACAGGTCTGTCCCGTTGGATGATCCAGTGGAGGTGCAACTCTGAAAAAGAAATCTCTGAGAGAAAAAATCTCTTCGGATGGAAAGAGCCGTGTAAAGCTCCGTGCGTGAAGTTATCACAACGCTACTTTTGCCGACTTGAACCCCTCTCTACTCTAGCTCTCCCACAATACGAGAACCCATCTATTCAGTATTCTGTAGCGGCAGCGCGGGGTAACGCCGTGCGGCCATGCTGGTCCCCCCCCCCCCCTGCCTGTCACCGGGCGCATCTCGTGCGCAGGAATTGGGGATAGCGGGGGAATGCGTCAAATATTTGCGGCTTAGACCCTGAGCAAATTGACACAGGATTCCCCGGGGATTTATCAAATATCAGGCCCGGCCGAACGGCAACGACTGACGCTCTCAAACCCCCCCCCACCCCCTCACCCGCCCGCGTTTTACCGAGCGGCGTTCTGGGAGCGGGCTCGGTCCCGTCGTTCGTGTCGAGAGCGCTCGGTAGAATTTGGTGGATTCTGTTTGCTTGTTCGATTGCTTTGTATATTCAGAGAAACGCAGCTCCGGTGCACTTTGCAACGTGCGTCGCTTGCCGAGTCGACGGTTTTGCCAATGCCGTTCCCTCTCCACAACACGCCACGGGACATGGCCGGTGATTCCCGTGCCAAGGCAAAGGGAAGTGGAATTAGGCAGCCAGACTCAGATCATTGGTGGCGGTAGCCTCCGGGCTTATAATACGCTCAGATTCAGAGAAAACTGAAAGAGAGTCTAGATTTTTTTAATCAATAATTCCGCGAATTCTCGCTTAAAGAAGAGTTTGACAGTACCTTACTCCATTTATATACAGTTGCGATGCTGTTTTAAAGGGAGTATTTCCCTAGCTGTTTGCCCAGTTGGGAACTAAACCAATGGCCATATCAAAGCGTTTCCACTGGACTAAAATTTAATCGAGACGATGGTTAAATTTCTAATGGTCAAATTTGACCGTCGTTCCCACTTGGACTTTTGAGTCAGTCAAATTTAACCGAGACGATGGTTAAAGTATAACCGAGCTGGCAATACAACGGCTCATGAAGGTCAAGTGTCAGCCGGATACACAATGTACGTTTGCACATTTAGCGCGTGATACGAAGCAGACGCTGTGCACAGTGCATGTATACGTGTTACGTCATAGGCCCGGTGTGGTTTTTTACCGAGTCGCATTTTACCGAGTGGTGCGTTTCCACTGGACTTATCGGCTCGGTTAAACTTACCTGGTCACTTTTACTGGGCAGAGGTTGCTCGGTAAAAGTAACCATTGGACTCGGTTAAAGTAACCGAGAGAAATTTGACTAGGCCGTTTCCACTGGACTTATTTTGGTCAAAAGTAACCATCGTCTCCGTTACTTTAATCAAAATAAGTCCAGCGGAAACGTGGCATCAGGCTGTTGGCATGAACAGTGTTGGTATGGTCACTGGTAATGGTAGGCCATACTCTGGTTCGAGCGGATGGGAGCCGTGTCCGCATTGGATTTATTGTTTTGGCATTCTCCCGCTCAGCCACGGTAGTTTGACAAAATTAAGTCCAATGCGAACACGACTAAAGACTTCGTTATCGGTCGAAATGCTCTCTGAAGCAAATGTCTTATTGGGTGCGAAAGGGAAAATATATTTAAATGACACTTGATTAGAGACATCCATAATCCTAAGGCATCGCCGCCGAAGCACGGATGAAGCATACGTTGAAGGGACTGTCAAATGAGCCCTCGCAGTTCTTCGCGGTCATTCAAATGCTCGAGTCTGGGGATCCGAAAAGTTCTTACATTGTGCCTGCAATGATAATTTCGTATAGGAAACGGCGTGATCGGTCAATATTGGCACCTTCAGTCTGGTGTCCAGCGTCTCTCTTGTTAGTGTTACGGTTCAGCATCGGCTGGGCCGTCGTGGCATACGTCACCGTCTGTGGCCTGCCTCTGCGGTGACGCGTGCACTGTGTCCTAGCCGCATTCTGGAGTCGCCGATCGGTGCCGTATTCCTGGCGCCCTCGCGGGTCGAGTTTCATCCAATGCAGGCGCAGCTCCAGCCCAGCGGGCAACTCGACTGCCCGTCGACGTCGGCGGGCTCGTCACGCGGTTAGCAATTCGTGAACCGGCACAGCATAATGAGGAATAACCCCCACTTTTGAGATTTCGCGATTTTCTAATGATGTGAAAGAGTCTTAAAATTTAGTGGGCCTGACGTTTCGATCCTAGCAGGACCTTTCTCAAAGGCAGAGAAAGGTCCTGCTAGGATCGAAACGTCAGGCCCACTAAATTTTAAGATTTACATTTTGGTAATTTTAGTCAGTAAGCAGTTTGCAACATTTTTGTATATCACCTGATGTGAGAGAGTATAACATTAAATGAGATTTGAAGGTTTGCATGGTGAGAATATCAGGATAAATAGGTTTGCGGAGACACCATGTAAATTCTCTTTTGTGAGTAAGTGTGGTTCTGAAAAGAACCGGTTCTTTTCAGAACCACACTTTACTCACAAAAGAGAATTTACATGGTGTCTCCGCAAACCTATTTATCCCAGTATACCATTAGCTTTCAAATGATATCAAAATTATTTCCCTGTGAACTTTGTTGCAAATAGTGCAAGGGGACTTCGCTCGTTCATTTGGTACCAGACACAATATAGCAGCGTCATTCTAACTCCTCGAAAGCGGCCATTCAAAAAGGCAGGAACTTTACATTTTCATAAAAACAGTACACAAACACTTCCCGAAATCCTTGTTTTTTAAACATTTAGAGACGGCGTTCGGAAAAATCCTCTGGACATAATATCCTCCAATACATTAACTTTCCTAAAATACAAAAAGAATTGAGAAGATACTTTGACTTCAGGCGTTGTTTACTCGAAAAGTGCTTTGGTGGGATATTCCTCATGTCGCTGTGCCGGGTCACATATACAGTGCATATCTGGTACACGGCAACGGGCTCAATGATGAAGTGGATAGCTCATTGTTCTCCCCGCACGAGCAATATTGACGTCAGTAGCCGTCACAGTACTTAACATTCTTAACGCCATTCAAACACTATACCACGGCCGGGTGAACCATGTTGTGAATGCACCCCTAATTACACCGTTGGTGTCACAGAATTCAACAAGGTATCCGATATCGATTTCCGATTTTGATTATTCGCACCAACACGTACCAGTAATTCGCTTGCAGATAAAATGGAAACGTTTTTGAAAAAACTGGTACACCAATGAACTTGACTGAGGTTAGTCTGGCGCAATGACTGCTGTTGCGTCACTTTCTATCGTCCCTACTTATAAATCAGTCATCATAAAATGATGCTATACCTTAGCCTACACTTTTTCCCTTGAAGTAACCTTTCACAGATAGGCCTACCTTTCAATAAGGTATCATACATAAAGTGATATGCAAAAATGTTGCAAACTGCTTACTGACTAAAGTTACCAGAATGCAAATCTTAAAATGTCTCACTTCTCACTAATCCCTACCCTTCTCCTTGCCCTTCCCTTTGATCTCTCCTACCAGCTTTACTCTTTGCCCTTTGTTTCTCATCTGTGTCCTATTCACTCTCTTACCCCTTCCTTCGTGTACATGTACCTGTTTTGTCCTTGTCACTCTGCCTTTGAGAAAGGTCCTGCTAGGATCGAAACGTCAGGCCCACTCAATTTGAAGGTATCATACATGTGAACAGTCGGGAAACTAGTCGTGACATACTGGACGCAACTTATTCGGTACACAAATATCAGTTACCGATACTCCGAACGACCGATACGTTCGTTTTCTATGTGGTCTGTCTATGTGGTCTATATGTTATCACGTCATCAATTTCGATTGACGAGGTGACATCAGGCAGTTGAAGTGAAAACTCATCTGCTAGGTATTGACCATCGGTCAACAACACTATCCGATCGTGTCACTCGATCTCGTAAGTATGAGTTTGATGGATGAGCAATTGAAATGAAACAGCGGGCAAGGCACAAGTTCTAATTCATTGAACATACGCCCGGAAACGAAAGCGTGCAAGAGAAAGGGGAGGAGGAAAGACTCACATACAGTCAGAGAGATAGCCAGGCAGACAGACAGAGAGACTCATAGTCGTACAGCCCTTAAAGCCCTACACAACATTGGTAAGATCGAAAAACATATTTTGTTCACAGATTTACATGAAACTTATACAGTTGAAGATGGTTACAGTAGAAACCTCGCACTGAAATGTTTCTGCCTAAAATGCTGTATTTGGGGAGAAAAGAGTCAAAGAAATCGTTTACGTCTCACCGAGATCTAAACTATTTTTCGGAACAGTATGGCGTTGAACTAGTGCTGCATTTTCGCGAAACAAATGAGGCGGTTTTCACGATTTTCTCGAGACTCGGTTGGCGGATTGAGCTGAAATTTTCACAGGTGTGCTATGTCATGCATATGTTGGATCAGACAACGTATGAATGCTATTCTTTCACCTCAACCAATGATGTGTAGGGGCTTTAAGACGGAAAAGTCACTTCGATAACATGCATTAGGTATTCGGTAAGTGATTTACCGTATCAGCATTACAGCGTATACGCTCAGTTCATTTCCACCCCATGTGTTCTCAAGGCTAAGGCAAACTTTGATATCAATGCACGCTCTCCCTTAGGCTTAATCAAATGACTGTGAAGAACGGTACGGGCACACAGGGAATAAATTCTACCTCTAGATATGGCGGACTGTCTGTTACGTTCACCGGACGCAACCAAGCTTGTTAAAGCGCCCCCCCTCCCTCTCTCTCTCTCTCCATCTCACGCTTGTTTCGCTATCTGCAAAACGTTCGCTGAATTTTGGGCCCCGCTAATGATCGGCAATGCGCGTAAAGATTCCCTCCTCACATGAGGAAGAGATAAGCGAGCCCACCCACCCCCCTCCCCCCCCCCACCTCCCCTCGGGCCCGCTGATACGAGAACATTCTGATTCGATTTACAGTCGATTGACCTTGCTTTCTCCGTTCGCCCGTGAACAATTTTCTGTCGGAGCGAAGACAAAAATGCTGAGCGAAGTCCGAGAGTTTGTGGCGCGCACGAGCCAGCGGGCCGCGGTGTGTTCAGCATACCGTGCCCCCAGGGGTTAGCCGGCTCGCGACTGGTGAGTTAATATTAGCCGTGATAACAATTTTTTTTTTTTTACATACCCGACACATGATAGCGTGTGAAATGCCCATCTCACAGCCGTTCAGCGTTCGTGAGACACTGCTGCAATTACGACGGAGAAAAAAGGAGAAACAAACAAACACAAAAACACGTGTAGGTAGGCCTAGTGTGGTGGTGGTGGGGTGGGGCCGGGGGTGTGGTTAGGGATGTTTTTGAAAATTCCAGGAAGCGGAGGTAGTATCTATATCGTCAAGTTTGTTTGAAGATGAACCAGACGACTGAGGTTACACGATGACAGACAGATCGGCTGAAAATAGCAGATATTACACTGGGTTTTGTTGAGATGGACAGGTTTACTCGGGAACCATTATGCCGTTGGCATCCTGTCATCTCTCCAGTTTGCGTATTATGCGCTTGACTGTTAAAAAGAGGGAAACAGTGTACCGGTACCTTACCAATCTACACTACTCACACTTGAAACCCAGAGAAAAATGTTGGCTTATCTGATTTGGTGTTAAAAACAACCTACAATTACCTATGTGCTACTCACCTACGAGTTTCATAAAGAGGGAAAAATCATGGAATTCGGTGGTCGAATTCGCGTTCCCGCAAACCGCCATCTTTTCGAATGGCCCGCCAATCACTGAGGGGGTATGACATCGCAACGGAAAACTCCCGCACGGGCCAGGACGGATGTACCCCTACTGCATGTATATATTGCATGCAGTTATACACTCGCGAGCTGAGCGATGGTGTACTGCCAGGCTTTTGGATGTCAAACAGGTCTCTTGTCCTTGTTGGGAACTGCATGGAAAGATTTCCCCAGGTTTTTCCTGCTGGCATTTTTTCATCGCGACCGCAGGGTCTCCAATATGGCGGCGTGGTGACGACGGTGTACTGCGCTTGACAGAGTGCGACGCTGCGTTATTTTCCCTATGATTACGGCTCTCGCAAAAAAAAGTCAAAGACAGGGGAAAATGGAAAAAAAACGCTAGCTAGCGACTTCCATAGAAGCATGCATAGATTGAGGCGTAGGCAATCGGATTCGGAGACGGCCGAAAATGAGCCTGCAGAAGGGAGTCGGGCTAGCTTGTCTACTCGGTATGAACGCTTTGCATCCCGTCTCTGGGCTCAGTTGGTTAAAGCCCCTACACAACATTGGTCGAGGTCAAAGAATAGCATCCATACGTTGTCTGATCCAACATATGCATGAAATAGCACACCTGTGAAAAATTTCAGCTCAATCCGTCAACCGAGTCTCGAGAAAACCGTGAAAAACCGCTTCATTTGTTTCGCGAAAATGCAGCATTCAACGCCGTACTGTTCCGAAAAATAGTTTAGATCTCGGTGAGACGTGAACTATTTCTTTTACTCTTTTCTCCCAAAATACAACATTTTAGGCAGAAATATTTCAGTGAGAGCTTTCTACTATAACCATCTTCAAACTGTATAAGTTTCATGAAAATCTGTGAACGTTTCTGTTTTTTTCGATCTTACCAATGTTGTGTGACCGCCCATACGTGGGTAGTTAGCTGGGCGCAGACGGTGACAGATACCGTCTGTGTTGGTTGGCCGTTTACATACCAACACGTCATCGGGCAGGACTCAACGCAGCCAAGGCGGACCCAACTCCGTCGTTCTGTCGTCCGTCCTGTATAGTGAAAGATGAAAGAGTCTGTACTTTCTAAATCCACATAATTATTGGAGGCTGGCTTCTCCATCTTTATGAGGTCTTAAATTCGACTCCATCACGCAAGAGGCCTATGGTATTTGGAATGGGGAGCAGACTGATAAGTTTCATTCGTTGTTTTCCTGCATCAAGGTAGGCGTTCCGCGCAAATTCAATCGAAATACCAAGGAATAAAAATGTGAATGAGAGGCATTCAAATCATGAAAATAATAAGTACTTTCCCAAAAGGGTTTGGTTTTGTTATCTTCTGGGACACTACACGGTGTTGCACTCCGTAAACGAAGTTTTGGAGTATGCAGGCCACGCCGGGTGGGGGCGCTGTTATTGGCCATCGGGGTCACATAGAGGTTGTAGACCACACGAGAATACCGTGCATTTGCAATCGACACAGTTTGATGAATCTTGTTAGTTGTCACTTGTTTAATGTGCCTTTGAGAAAGGTCCTGCTAGGATCGAAACGTCAGGCCCCCTAAATTTTGAGATAATATATATAGTATTAACAAATTGAATTTAATTCAATCGTTGTTGGATTTGGTTGATAAATAAATAAATGCTAAGCGGTTTCACTCTCAACTTGTCGTAACAGCAGCTATCGAAACAATACTGAAAGCTAAGGCTTGATGCGTAATCTGTCTAATTAATACACTATCCGTTTTGTTATCGATGATGGTTAAGATTGGATAATTACCGCTGATTTTCTGAGGTTTCTGTTCCCGATGTAGTCAGTCTATTCGTCCACTTCTTGGCAAAAATATGGACCCCAATATTTAACAATATCTGAAACATTATGTCCAGCGGATGTCCTGTACATCAATAACTTTACAATATATAAATCAGTTGGCCTGAAATGCAATGGAAATGCAACCGTAGGCTATACATTGTACCGGGGTCCTCAAGTAGGCGCCTTAAATTTAGTTCATATAATCATCAGGATGATGAAAATTCAAACGGCAGCAAACGCAAGGTCCTACACACCATTTGCACGAATCCAAATTTCGACCTGACGAATTTTGTTAAAGTAACTTCCTCAAGTGGAAGTAAATACCACTATCAGACACACTGTGAAGTTTTAGCTCTTGGAATGCTGCAATTTTCCTAAAAAGTGGAATTTTGTACGATTTTAAAAAGATCGTTTATAAAATACTTTTTGAGAAAAAAAAACATATTTACCGCCTTCTGTTGTCAGTTAGCATTTCCGTATTCGTGAACGGGCAAAATTCTGCTAGGTGCATTTTACGATCCTCGAAGCTGACACAGTCTGATGAAAAAATGAGCCAGTTTTTCACCATTATATTTCTCGCGACTTGATTGACGGATTGAGCTGAAACTTTCACAGGTTTGTTATTTCATGCATATGCTGGATTAGACAAAGTATGGACGCGTTTCTAAGACCTTTACCAATGGTGTCTAGGGCCTTAGACCAACAATAGCAGTCTTGATTCATGCTAGAATAATGTATTCGTCCATACAATCACCATAAAAGCATCCAAAGAACAAATGCTATAACCCACCCATAACAATAAAGAATTCCTGCCACAAATTTGGAAATGTCACTTTACTTAATTGTGATCAAATAAGGGAAAAACTGAATTGAAACTTGGAACTTTAAAAATCTATCTAATTTAAATAATAAGTTCAATCAAGTAGGCACTTACGGTACCAGTACTCAAACATTCATCAAAAATGTATACATACCCAAAATAATTCCCGTTTACTGTATTATAAGCTTCCCTTGGGAGGATATGAAAACATATTTCCCATCGATTCGAGTTTAAGTAAAATCAAGCATTTACTTTCACCAAACATCGTGGTAGTAAATGTTTTACATGAATAAGACTTTTATCATTCCACGACCTTTCCACGATCTTTTCCAGATTTTACTTATACTCGGCAGAGGGTCGCTATACCTTCATGCTCCAACCATGCTCCATCATACGTTATCAACATGGTAATGACAGGGCGCCGCCATCTTTGTTTCATTATTTAGGACCATAGAGGGCGCAATTTTTGGAGACCGTAAAATTCCCCCTTTTTGGACTAACCATGTATACCAGCTTGCTGTGCATGCTACCTTGTCTACAGAAAATCATGAGCTACACGCATTGTATAAACTGGAATTATGGAAACCTTAAAGCCCGTATAAAGTATTACTTCAAACTAACCCTAAATGGACCTAAGAAAAAAACTAATATTGGTTGGTATCTGCTAAGATAGAGGGCGCTATATTAATTTAATGGTATGTGAAGGCCGTGAACTTTCGGGTTATCGCGCATGCGCAGATCTATGTTCGGTCCGTACAAGATTTCTTCAAATCGATAACTATGGCTAAAAGACCACTCGATTCAAGCTGATATATAAACGAAGCGCTACCTATAAATTGTTAAGTTTAAGGGTCGGAGGTGAGAGCGCCACCCGTCGTGTTTGGGGTTCACGACTTAATACGTCCCCCACCCTTTCAAAAACGAGAGCGTTTGCTCGAAGAAATAAAAGAGAAAGAAAATCTACACAGAGCCACTATGCTTTTTGACATTTTTGACATAGGCCCTAATACCAGTTCATTTAATCATCATTTTATTATTCCATGACCTTTCAACGATCTTTTCCAGATTTTACTTATACTCGGCAGAGGGTCGCTGTACCTTCATGCTTCAACCATACTCCAACATACGTTATCAACATGGTAATGACAGGGCGCCGCCATCTTTGTTTAATTATTTACGACCATAGAGGGCGCAGTTTTTGGAGACCGCAAAATTCTCTTTTTGGACGGACCATATATACAAGCTAGTTTACAGAAAATCATGAGCTACGCTCATGGTACATTGGAATTATGGAAACCTTAAAGCCCGTATAAAGCATTACTTCAAACTTACCCTAAATGTACCTAAGAAAAAACTAAATTTGGTTGGTATATTCTAAGATAGAGGGCGCTATATTAATTTAACGGTATGTGAAGGCCGTGAACTTTCGGGTTATCGCGCATGCGCAGATATTATGTTCGGACCGTACAAGATTTCTTCAAATCGATAACTATGGCTAAAAGACCACTCGATTCAAGCTGATATATAAACGAAACGCGACCTATGAATAGTTAAGTTTAAGGGTCGGAGGTGAGAGCGCCACCCGTCGTGTTTGGGGTTCACGACTTAATACGTCCCCCACCCTTTCAAAAACGAGAGCGTGCCTTGATTGTGCATTTGCTCGAGAAAAAAATGAAGAGAAAGAAAATGTGTAGAGCCACTATGCTTTTTGACAGCTCATGTTAGTCATTTTATTATTCCATGACCTTTCCACGATCTTTTCCAGATTTTACTTAGACTGGGCAGAGGGTCGCTATACCTTCATGTTCCAACCGTGCTCCAACATACGTTATCAACATGGTAATGACAGGGCGCCGCCATATTTGTTTCATTATTTTCGCCCATAGAGGGCGCAATTTTCAGAGACCGTAAAATTCTCTTTTTGGACCGACCATGTATACCAGCTTTCTGTGCATGCTACCTAGTCTACAGAAAATCATGAGCTTTGTATACACTGGAATATGGATAACCGTATAAAGCATTACTTCAAACTAACCCTAAATGTACCCAAGAGAAAAAAAATTTGGTTGGTGTCTGCTAAGATAGAGGGTCGGGGTATGTTGGAGCATGGTTGGAACATGAAGGTATAGCGACCCTCTGCCGAGTATAAGTAAAATCTGGAAAATATCGTGGAAAGGTCATGGAATGATAAAATGTCAAAAAGCATAGTGGCTCTGTATAGATATTATGGAGATCAATGGGTTTTTATCACTTTCAAATCATAAAGAAATTGAGAGCGTGACGATTTTTTATCGTTTTACGTTCTGATTGGCTAAAAAGTTTGGCAAACTATAGAGGGCGCTTCAGAGACCGCTGAAGACGAGAAGATTATCGGCTGCTTCTTGCTAACATCGTATTTTAAGCGAGGTGTTCTACAAAACGCACGGTGAGAACGTACATTTTTTTGTCTGAAGTTTCGATGTTTGTTTTCTTACTTCGGCTTCTGGAGATCTGCTTATTTCAAAGGAATGCTGGGAAAAAGATCTATTTCTTTTTGATTCAGCCATCCTGTTTGGTCCGCGTAACGATGGCTTGACCTTTGACCCAAAATAGTGTTGTTAAAAAAGATGACTACACGAATTGAGTTGTTTTCAAATTTGGAGCTGCATTTTGTCGTCGAAGATTTTAGGGAATCATCGTGTTTAAACTCGAGTTCCGAAAGGGTCAGGTAAGCCCGTTGTCTGTCATGGCCTGGTTATAAGTTCAACCCCCATGTTTTATGATGTATCACTATCATAATCGTTGCAAGTATTTTTTGCGTGTAAGGCGCAGTTGCCACTTGCCAGTACTGAAATTGAAATCAGTGCTGGTCGAACTCTGGACCGGTGTGGCGTATTGTATTAAATCATTTCCTAAACCATAGACTTTTTTTATATTATAGTACATTAATTATAGAGGACATTAATAATAATAGTAATACTAATACTCTATGATATTATTAATCATGAATTAAAGCACAATGCATATTGCCCTTGTAATGTTACTGTTACTGTGTTTTAAAAGGTGCACCCTACGGTTGTCTATCCCTTCCAAATTAAAAAAGAGGACTTTTAATTTAAGGTCCAATTTACTCGAACTAAATTTCTGAGTAGTCAGTAGGCCTAGTAAAGTAGCAGTAGTTGTAAGTACTACGAGTAGTAGTAGTAGTAGTAGTAGTAGTAATTCAGTAGTACTACTACTACTAGTACTACAATTTTTTTAATTGAGGAGGCCAAGAGAAAAGAGAAATTTACATGGTGTCACCGCAAACCTATTACTCATAAAACCTTTGTGATGTGATGTCAATTGCTTTTTGACTTACATTCCATTATTCTTAACTTAGCATGCTTAGCATGAAACTAAAGTGAAGTTTTTGTTGGCAATTACCTGATCCTATAAATCAAAACATTTTGTGCTTTAAAGCAACTTCTAGTGCTTAAGTGGCTCTATAAAATTGGGTCCTGATCATAATCAGCAAAACATTCCGTGCTTAATCAATTTGGGTGCTTAGGTGACTGTAGACAACCTTTGTACCTCAGGTTGTCAGATACAGCTGTGGGCTTAAGGCAGTCCAAAACACTAAACTCCACTTGAGGTTGGGAATCCTGTACAACCACGGGAGACATGTCGTTCTAAGCAGGTTTTCCACCAAGCAGCTCTGTCAAGTTGGGCCGGAGGTCCCAGAAGACATACATCTGACCACAACAGGATAAGCATATATCCTCTCCCTGATATAAACTCAGGTCTTTAATAGAGAGAGAGAAAAAAAAATGAGTGGAAAAAGGGGAAAAGTCACTATGAATGTCAGACTAGCATTCAACCGTTACACGGCTGCATCCACAACAGGATATTCTTAGATCTGATAACGCTATCTCAGGATCCCATGTTCTCGCTTTCACATTCACTGCTTTTGGCTAACTTGAATCATGTTAGTCCCGACACTTTCCCCGCTGGATAAAGAAACCTCATGAATGCAGTGTGCTTCGCCAAAGAATCTGAAACTGAAATGGAGGAATTCTTTTTTTTTTAGAAAGAAACTCAAGTCAGATATTGACACAATTTAAAAGGCAGTTTGATGAACGATTCTCTCCGTTCCAAAATCAATCTTAAAATTGTGCTTACTGACTCAAATGACCAGAATTTCCGTTTACTTGTGATCCTTGAAGGACCTTTCTTGAAGGCAAGAAGGCATCCTTAAAAATCTAAACAATTCAACAGTCATCAGATAAAAGAATTCCAAAACCAAACTAACGTCACCGATATTCATAGCGCAGGAGTCTTGTTTCTCTTTCACTTTGCTTGATGGATAGCAGTTAAAAAGACATATCAGTATCACTGATATTGGCACTGCAACGTATGCAAAACACAAGCAGACCAAAGTACACATACGTGTGTGTACATACGTATACAAGCAAGTAGTAGGCCTACCCGGTAGCCGGAAAAATAGGAATAATTAATACTCTGTATATGTCCATAAAGGCGTGTACAATCAATACTGGACAAATCGTGAACCGTTATAAAATTGATTCCATTGAGTGTACTCCATTGCTGCTTTTGTATTGACTATTGATTCCAGCTAACCACATGGTGTTAGATATGCCCTAATCGCTTGGATTACTTTTTTGTTCCCAGCCGGCAGCTAGTTTGACATGAGTGTGACGTTCTCACCAAAGGGTAGCAATAATGCTGATCTGATTGCAGACCTTGGGAGTCGGCCGACGACGGCCCTTGACATGGCCTTGTCCGAACGGCCTCTGACTATCGGCTGTTGCCAGTCACCGTCCCCCACCAGTTTCCACTCGGACGCTATGAGGAACCAGACCACGGAGCCGGGACCTCAGCCAGCCTCCTTGCTCACTGCCGAGGCCAGCTATGAGGGGCAGGGGGCATCGCCTCTGCGCCTCCCCCCGAGGAGGCAGAACGCCGGCTGGTGGGGTTCCCCGGTCCTACCCGACAGCCTCAACTTCGTGTCCAGACGAGGGCGGAGGAGGAGCTCTGGGCAAAGCGCAGGAAGCAGTGGGACTGACGAGGGCGCCCTGAGTGTCATAGATAAGGAGGACCTACTGGACACCATCTTTATTTCCTGTGATGCTGAAGGGAAGGGACGTGTGGCCGTGTCCAAAGTCATACAGCACATACAGATGATTATTGAGACTGAAGATGTAAGTACAGGGCCCAATTTCATACAGCTGCTTAAGCGTGAAAATCTGCTAAGCATGAAAAGTCTTCACCCTGTAAACAGGATTATAAAGAACATTGTGATGAGATGTCAATTGCATTTTACTTGTATTCCACTGTTCTTGACTTAGCATGAAACAAGGGGGAAATTTGGGTTTGTTAAGGTGATGCTATGAATCTTGACATTTTGCGCCTAAGCAATTTTTGGCGCTTAAGCAGCTCTATGAAATTGTAACCAGGTCTTTACATGCATATTTCATGAACTTGGAAATGTGAGATTAACATTCTACGACCTGCTGTCTGATTTTTACTGACATATCTTTTCTTCTCCATGTTTGACAAATTGGCCTCTTGAAGTTTTCAGCCGCGACTCTGGGTTTGAGTTTATCTCTATCTCCTCAAAGTTTGAACAAGGGGTTTGGTTCATCATTAGAGTTGAGACTTCAGTGTACCGGGTAATTGTTTTCAAAATCCAAGCTGAAGGTGGACGGAATGCTGAAGGTGGACTGTAAGAAAGAAAGCTGGACCCTATAAGCCAAGGTTTATAAATTGGCCTTGTGATCACGTCTGAAGCACGTTTGACTGGAGTTGAATTGCACTTGATCTACAGTAGGTCCTACAGTAGGTCCTGCTAGGATCGAAACGTCAGGCCCACTAAATTTTAGATTTGATCTACAGTAAGCATCAATATTCTCAATTTAAGTCATTACTTTGATTTGCCAATGAGCTCAAACCACAGGATATTTCATTTTTCAGACAATAATCTAGCCCCTCGAAATTGGAAATTTGTGCTGAGTACGTAAATACAAAAATGTTGCACTCTACTTACTTGATTAAATAACCAAAATGTGAATTTATCAAGTGTAGAGAGCCTGACATTTCCATCCTAACAGAACCTTTCTCAAAGGTAGAATTCTGGGGTTGGAAATATGCAGAATTGTAATATAATGATACCAAAGTACACAATGGTGACCCTCCCAGTACAAATGACCCTTGACAACTGTGTTAAAATAGTGAGATTCTTTTGTTATGGTTTATGATAAGGCGTGGGAACCATTCCCCATGCAACCACCTGGGCAAACTATTCCAGCTATCAATCCATACTATGATGAAGCCTGTGACACTCAGTAAATATACATGTAACAAAGCTCATGGCCAGTCATTCTATCGTGCTCGAAAACGGGTCTGAAAAGAAGAAACCTACATTTGTGTACATTATGTAGATCTTTAACAGTCACACGATGAATTATAGGCATTATTGGGAATGAAGGGAACTAACAGGGAAACCACACAAGTTATGAAATATGTCAAACATTAGGATGGCCTGACGTTTTGATCCTCACGGGACCTTTCTCAAAGGCATTCTACTTTTGAAAGGGAGTCGCTACAGAACTAAAACATCAGTCCCAGGGGAGCTGAATTATTTTCTTTTGTACAATTTTAGTAAATAATGTCAGTTAGTAGTTTCTAACTACAATTCTCTTTGATCTCTTTGAAGCAATTCTCTTTGAAGCAGTTCAATTCTCTTTGAACAATTCTCTTTGATTTAATTTGATTTTCTTTCAATTTCTGAATTCAATTTTTGTTCTCACAATATCTACCTTGTAGGAAAACCATGCTAGGATCAAAATGTACATGTAAGGCCATCTAGTTTGCAAAGACAAAGTAATTGGCAATTTTTGTTGGAGTTTGTTGTCTCTGTAGCTCAAAAATTTTGGGAAAATTGAGTGGGCTATAGGTAACAATAGGGCCATTCACACTGTGCAAATACTGATCGTGATTTGAATCACGATTTGAAAAAGAGAAAATCCAGACCTTGAATTGTGGTAAGCAATTGTGAGGGTGACCCAAGTATGAAGACAAAATTATGCAAGCATAGTGTCTAATGCCAGTCAGAAATTGAGCAGCGCATTATGGGATTAAACAATAGTTAAAAAAAAAATTCTGTGGCGCTTTCACAAACTCTCCACTTCGCAATAATCAAATTACAAAGTCTCACTAATGAAGTCCAAATCGGGATTCTAATCCTACTAATCACAAGTGCTGTGCCCATATTAAAAGTCACCCACACAAAAGTGGAGTTAGTTGAATCGTGAATGTTTGTAGCAGTGTGAACATCACCTTATGTGGGGGATTTTTGATCCCAAAGTAGCCCCTTAATGTTGTCCTTAGGCTAATCCAATCGGAACAGGGCAGATATACAGTTACATGTACCTGCATGGACCAATAGACCCTGACAGAAGCATGGAGATGTACAAAGCCTCTTTATCTCATCATAAGCCTCCTGTATTATACACAATTGATTGTCAACTGATATAGTGCCACCTGACACTGACAGCAGGCCAGCCTCCTGCTCAGCCCCAAAGCCATTCAATCCCTCAGTTGCCAGTTGTTTGGGTTGGAGATTTGTGCCCTTAAGTGGATAGCAATGTCAACATTGTGTGGGTTTATTACTTATTAGGGAATGTCAAATAGCGGTTCTAGGGATGTGTTTAGAAGTGATTTGCTACATGTACACTCTCACTGATCACCTTGGGGTTCAGAGTGGCATCTGCCCTGGACCCGTGGGAGACAGGTTGCATGAATTTACACCAATCTGCAGGTAAATTGTTGTTCATCAATCATTTTCAACTGTTTACAATAATGATTTCTACTTCCGTCGTGGTTTCATCAAGTTCAGGTAAGGGAAATACATGGCATCACATGGACTCTACATGTGTACATGTTGGCAGTTCACATGTACATGTACATGTTCTGTAGCTGTCATGGTGAGAAATGCTAAAACATCTAATTTCCCTTTCACAGGTCCTTGGCCTTATGAAACCATTTTTCTTCAAACCATTGAATCCGTTTCCTTTAAAATTACATCAAAATGTCATATCTGTGATCATGCTCTGATTAAAACTAATTTTTCTCAGACTGTGGTAACCAAGGGCTTTTCACACTGTGAAAAATCTCCGTGTTGAACACGGGTCGGAACCGTGTTGAAATGACTGACCTTTTCACACTACAACATTTCAACACGGGTCGGACCCTTGTAGAGCGCTCAACCAGTGTTGAAACCTATTTCCCTTCCTCCATGTTGAAACCAACCCTGCTCGGGAGTTGGGTTGATGAAAGCTCTCGAACGTTCATAGTGTGAAAAGGCCTTTAGACTTTGTTTCAGTGTAGCCAGTGTGTTGTAATGTTTGGATGTGCGTATATTTTTCCTTCATGCATCCTTAGCATAATACATCTGCAATGTGCAATGTGGTCTGTTGATGTGGTTTGTCAATGATGACACAGTCCAAAACCTAGTTATAGATACAATGAATGCCGCAGTTTTATGATTCTTCAACTTCAACTGAAGAGCAGCTGTTAGGGGTTGCACTCACATACATACGTGTATGTGCATGAACATGCATGTCATTTGCATAGGCCTACTCGTATAAAAACGTCCACTCTCAAAATTTCCCCGCTCTTTGAAAGATACCAGTACATATATTTCTTTTCACAATGCACTTGAGAGGGAAATCATTTCAGCAGGCTTTTTTATTTTTTGGAAAATGGCAAAAAATACTTTGCGTACCAGTACTGTTACCATCTAATCAGCTATCCAGCCCTAGTATAGATGGTCACCGGCACTCTGAATACAGTTGTCCTGGTGATAGGTGGTTAATGCTGGTCTCTATAGGGCCGTTCCCACTACACCAAATAAACGCGATTATTATTATATTTTGTTTGCGTGTGGGGACACAATAAACGCGATTATTAGTGAGATTTGAATCGCGATTCGGACTCCACTAAGAGTGAGACTTTTTCAAATAATCTCGTTTATTTGATGTGTGTGGTAATGCTCCGCACAAATCACACCGGTTTTTTTTAAGCCCACGATGCATTGCGCAAGCACGGCATTTCCTGGCAGCAGTCTACTGCCAGGAAGTGCAGCACGGGGTTTGTTGTCAGTGAGTCCCGCCATTCCCACTTGCGCGGCGCGACCACATGCTAACCGCGATCGGCTCGCGTTTATTTGCGACGCGATTATTTGGCCTGTGTGGGCACGACAAAAAAACAACCGGTTTTTGAATCGCGATTTAAATCGCGATTATTTTCGTAGTGGGAACGGCCCTTAAATGAGTATTTATCATCCACGGTCTCTCCATATTCCACAGTCTCGAGACATCGACGAGCTAGCCTTGCAGTTAGACCCGACCGGACTGGACCTGGAGATAGACCTAAAGACCTACCAGAATGGAATAGCCCAGTGGATCAAGAATGTCCAGGACCAAAGGCAAGTAGATACTGAGGCAGTACCACTGATGTTTCAAATATTCAAAGGATGAGATTCAACTGATTAAAGCCCCTACACAACATTGGTAAGATCGGAAAACTGATATGTTCACAGATTTACATGAAACTTACCGATATACAGTTTGAAGATAATTATAGTTCATGTAGAAACCTCTCACTGAAATATTTCTACCTAAAATGTTGTTTTGGGGGAGAAATTAGTAAAATAAATAGTTTACGTCTCACCGAGATCTAAACTATTTTTCGGAACAGTACGGCGTTGAATGCTGCATTTTCGCGAAACAAATGAAGCTGTTTTCACGATTTTCTCAAGACTCGGTTGGCGGAGTGAGCCGAAATTTTAACAGGTGTGCTATTTCATGCATACATTGTATGTTGGATCAAACAATGTATGGATGCTATTCTCTGACCTCGACCAATGTTGTGTAGGGGCTTTAAAGTCTCCATGCAAAATCTCTTTAACTACATGTACCCTTGCACTCTGATATCCTTCATTCATTTATATTTATTAGTCAATTAAAATTCCTGGAAAGAACATGATTTGCATGAGTGAGAATGTGATTTACTGAGGGTTTCACGTACATGTACTCCCACTTGACATTCAATTAGCTCCACATGCTTACCAGTGCTTTGCCCAATTGCCCGCTGAGAAAAAAATACAGGCAGATTAAATTCAAACCTACAACTCCTGCTTTCTGGCTCTGATGTCTTAGCTACCTGCCTACCTGCATGCTCGAGGTTGTGTGGTGGATTCAGGGTTTGAACATGAATGTTCATCAATGAGAACTGAGCATGCACTGTTAAAAATATGTCTAGTATGGCAAACCTCTCTTTAATCACTTTAAAATGTTTAAAATGCTGGTACATTGAACCAAAGACCTGATGTCAAATTCCGGTTAAGCCACACGTTTCCTTGCCATATACAGTGTACACGTAGGCCTAGTAATAAAATTAAATATATGTGAAGACCTACATGTACAAGTGATTTCAGCAAATATGAAATATTGTATTAGGTGGGCGAGTGGAGTATTTCCTTTTCCTCAGAAACATTACATCTACTACAGTATGATCAAATCTACTAGGTCTGGAACAGATAAAAAAGGTTGGAGTTCAGTGACTTCGTCAGGGCAACAATGCAATTCCCTTCATTGTCCGTGTGAGATTCCTTCGCTAGTCCACCCCTGTACTAGGGATTCCCATTTCCTGGCAGAAATGTAGGCCTACTTTCGAAGATGCCAGTAATCTGGCCCTCGTCAGTGGACGCTGATTAAGACCCAATGCCACCGACATTTCCTCTTGTCGGTGAGCTTTTTGGTCCTGTGCCAAAGAGCTGCGGTCTCATCAGGTATGCTGAGAAGTCTAACTAATCCAGCCAAGCATATCCTTCCTGGAAGGATCGAGTCCGTGTCTAATTTCAAGTTCCATGATCCTCTCTAATGAGAACGTAGCAAAGCCAAAGGACATTCAAAGAAACTGTAGATGAAAATAGCTCAAAACACAGGGTAGATGTACCCGTCCACAGTCCTTAACCACTTTGCGCCGGGTAGTTTTACAGCGCCCATGATGACCGCCATACACCATATTTTTTTAACAATGCATCATTTTAAAATCTCGCTTAAACAATCGGAACAATATATTTCTGTGAAATAAATCAATCAGGGTAGACTATGGGTACAAGAGAGTAAAACCTGGCACAATTCGGACGTCGTTGTGGCTTTTGTCAAGAGATTATCTGTTCGAAAAAGGGCCCAGAAAAAGGGCGTGTGTGTGTGCGATCCCTGACTGCAGACTAGCCTCCACTCCAGGCAGTCAAATCTTAAACTTCAGAAATGATCATAGGAATGAATCCGCACTTGTGTAGTACAATATGAATTGAATTTTTCATCCAAAAGCTTCACAATTAAAAATGCATGGAAATTAATTAGATTTATTACTGAATAAATGAAACCCTATATAATAGACTAGGGTTGGATTTCACAAAGCCTTACCATTAATCGTAACCCAACTTACGATGGATAACCCATCGTAAGTTGTGATTGGTCGTGTGGTTTCTGTGCATCACTCATCGTCTTGCGATTGATCATAAGCTGGGAGGAGTTTGGTGAAATCAATTATAATAGCAAAAATCTAAAAAGTCACAACTTTAAGAAAGTTTGAAATAAAAATCAGTCTTTGTATTTTACAGGTTCAGACTTGCTTAGACTTAGAGTATTTTTCCCGTTAATTTCACCTATGAAATTGGGTTAAAAATCTTCCGTACTCCTCCAAAACCTACAGTGTGTATCCTTGCTACAAAATTTTGAAACACTGATCTCGCAGTTCAAATCACTAGATTTAATTTGCAAACCAAAATTTGTTTGAAGAATCTGTCAACAAGTTTTTAGATATCTTATTATGATCTTACAATAGTGAGAATGAAATTCAATAAGGCTCGCCTAATTGGCTCGTACTGTAACTTGAACACTTTGCAAGTCCCTTTTTTCCTGCTTGAAAACAACCCAGAAAATTAACGCAGGCAGCTCGGGCGGGATTTGAGCCCACAACTCTTGCTTCCTGCCTGAGAGGCAAGTACCGGTATTTCATATTAAACTTTCATTTTGGAAATGTGAAATGTTGCAAGTCTAAAGCCGCGTCCGCACTGGACTTAAAATGGGTAAATTAACCGAGCAAATGGGTAAATTGACCATTTTAAGTCCAGTGCGGACAGCCCAGGAAGTTTTCCTCCCAGGTAACTTACCCGACTCCAGTGGGTAGTTTAACCGACCAACTTCTGCCCGGTTAAATTGACCAGGTCAGTTTAACCGAGTCGATAAGTCCAATCCGGACACGACGTCTCGGTAAACGACTCGGTAAAAAACCACATCCGGCGCCCCACACGTTTCGTTACTGTATGCAAGACTCGTGCGGGCGCAGGGTAACAACTTGTTTGTGTACCTACAGTACATGCACATGTACATGATAGTCGGTTAGTTTTACCCATCGTCTCGGTTAGTTTACCCGAGTCGAAAAGTCCAAGTGCGGACACCGGGAAGATTTACCCATTGGAATGTTACCCAAGGGCTCGGTAAAAAATAAGTCCAGTGAGGACACGGCTTAATTGTTTCTTTGCCTTTGAAACAGGAATGTGGGAGTAGGTGATGACATGAATGATCGACCAAGTAGAAGCCAGCAGATCCACACCCCTTCCATCTCAAGCCCTGACACTGTCCCTCGATGGCAAAAACGATCGGAAGGTGAAATGGCACATCACCAGGATGGTGAGTTAATAAAGTAAAACACAAAACAAACTAGAGGTCTCCGGCTGAAGTCCAGTCAAGTTTTCTTTACCATTTTTCAAAATTATTCAAAAGTTCCGTTCCAGTCCTTCCCTTATTTCTTTGATTTTTTTTTAATGACCACTCACATGCAGATATTGAACATTTCTGTCATAAAGCATCAAGTCTCAAGAGAATGTTTAAATTGAATAATTAACTTGATATTTGTCTTTCCTTTGCTTTCAAACAACTCTCAGTTCATTCAAAGAGTTATAAAAAATTCACTCAACCAGAACTCAAACCCAAGACCTTAATATTGACGTACGAGCTCTCAACAATCAGAGCTATTAAGCCCCAGAAAATGGCATTCACTCAAACTCACAACGATTTTTGCCTAGATTCTGTAGCTTTACTGACCGTTGATGACCATTGATGAGAATTAAGCACCCACAGTTGACTTCAACTTCACTTAGACAAACATATGTACCCGTACGTGTAATCACTCCTCCCTACGCAGACTCCATTTGTGTTGAGTCATGGCCCGTTTCCCCTACCCACTATCTTCACGTGGACCTGTCGAGTCTAGTCCTCGGGGAATCCGACAGGTTTCCGAGCACCAGGTGACCCTTTGACCTTTTCCCAGCCCACCCCCTCCAACAGGTGTACTATCAGTCTCTCCACCAAGGACTGAAATGGGAGGTGAACCCCTCACGGAGGATTGAACCCAAACGTATGAAATGAAACTCATAAATTTAATCTTCTGAGTCATTAATCAAAATCTGGCCCTGGGCCTAACTTGGCCCGAAAGCTTGCCAGAAATAACTCTTGGAGAGAAAAAACACAACAACATCCCCAACCACATTGACGTACTTTACCGCCTGCCCTGCGTCTCTGAAGATCTGGCACTCTCTGGGTGCGATGACACACTAACTGCTATCCCACCATGGTCTGACCTGAAAACATTTCCGTCGGCCCGAACAATCAGTAATACACACAAAAATGTTGCAAACTGCTTACCAGCTTAACTTAAATATCCAAATTAACCTTTTCTCAAAAAAGGTCCTGCTAGGATCGAAACATCCAGCCCTCTACATTTGTTTAGACCAAACAATGATTTGATGGTTAAGGCATCATTTGGATAGACCATTGACCTCTGACTTCTAAAGCAACCCCCCCCCCCCACCTTCTCCCTAATTTAAAAACAGCGGTTTTATTTTCAGAGAATTCTCTTCTTGGTTTGCCTGCGATCTCTCAAGTCCAGTGCACTTCACTAATTGTTTCCTCACCTAGGTAAATTTGGTCTTGGCGAAGAGTGGGCAGGATGTTCCAACAAGATGAACAGCAAATTGATCCGAGCATCCACAGGTTACACTTCTCTAAGAATAGTCCCACATTGAACAGTTCAGTCAAAGATGGACTTCATCATTTTGAAGGAGCAGCAGAAACAAAGAATGAATCTAACAAAGAGCACATCGACACAATATCACCCAAACGATTTATAGATTGGCAGAAATTGTTGAGTCACAGCGTTCTCCTTCACTCAAGAGTCTATGAAATAGATTTTGTCCTCTATTTTTTGCTGTCCTAGTTTCGACACCTCTGAGTGGTACTGGGCCCCACTGGAAAACCAGAAACTCTGAAACCTCTCATCTCTTCAGTGGTGAGCGTTTGATGTGGACGATTTTTTTCTCAATCGAGAACCTGTTATTTCTTCTGATCTGTCGGCCCACTTTCTATCCCACTTCCTGGTGGTTCATTTCTGGTTTCTATTTGTTTGTTGGTTGTTCTCTGTCTGCTTTTCTTGCCCACATACATTCCCCGGCACCTGGCTGTCTTTGATAGTGATGCATCTTTGTACCATCTTCATATTACACCTCTTACTCAGTGCTTATCACTGCCGCACTTCCCCGGTTCCCTCCACTTCCACCTCCTATCCCCTACATCCTGTCCATCAAGCTCTCTCTGCCCTCCATCATCTCCCCGATCAGTGATACAAATCCCTCATCCTTTCAGAACAACCCACAAGTAGTAAGGCCAGACATGCCTCCTGCACTCGATATCACCAAACTCGTAACTTACGAGCCATCGCAAGACAATGAGTGATTCGCAGAAAACATACGGCCTATCACATCTCACGATGGGTTATCCATCGTAAGTTGAGTTACATGTACGATGCATCGTACGTGTAAGGCTTTTTGTGAAATCCACCCCTGAACACCCACACTCTGTCAGAATCTACAAATCCTAGAGCGTCACTGTCTAAGAGCCGCTTAAACTCAAGAACTTTTGCTCAGCAAGTAAGGGCTGTTGGCTAAACAGGATAACCGACCCAATTGGCATTTGATGCTAATTGCTTTTGACTCGCAGTCAGCTATTGTTTGCCTGCTGGCTGACAAATCAGACGCAAACCAGATCGGAGTTCAGCCCGACTCTAAGCTCTCCGTGCCTAAGCAAGTTTGGGGTTCTTAAGCATTTTTCGGGGGGGTTCAGTAAGCCCAGAAGCTCACCCCCTGGTCATCCGCCTCTCTGGCTGTCCAACTTCCACTCACCGTAGCCACTCCTCACCCACCTAGACCAGACCCCAACGTGTCCCCATCATCACACGTACATACAGAGGCAAAGCCCTGCAGATCATGAAAAAGGGGACCTTTTGCAGTGATCTAGGCCGTCTTGAACTGTGCAGGGGGAAGTCTCAATTTCCTGTCTCAGACCGCAACCACTGATCCCTCTCTCCCACTCCTTCCTCTCTCTCTCTCTCTCTCTCTCCCCCACCAGCCACCCCCTCACCGCGAACCCCTGTACACGTGGTCTGCTGTTCTAGCTCTAACCACCCCCTGCTCCCCTTTCCTTCTGTTCTCGTTGCCTTCATACAGGCCTGCTGGACTCCTCGCTGGATCTGTCGGCCTGCAGCTATGGCAGTCTGGAGGCAAAGGGTGGAGACTCAACCACGTAAGTCTACCGGTAGTCAGCAGTTGGGCCTATTGCCATTAAGCACACTACCAGTCCCCCTGTTCATGAACAGAAAGCACTTGGACTGATCTGAGGAGTGGCAGACTGAGATAGCAAGTACCTCACAATGATGGTCACAGTATCAGGGTAAGAATGGGATTCTATATAAATGAAGACATGTTCTCCCAGACACGAGCGAATTAAGCACGTCTATAGAATTTTCAAACTAGGCATAAATATCTTTGAAAAATGGCAAAGAAAACTTTGACTTGCCTGGGAGAAGATACAAAACTGTTGCAAACTCCTTACAGATTTACCTAAATGTAAACCTTTCAATTTAAGTCAAACAAATAAATGAAAAACTTACCAGGAACTTTGAAAAAGGGAAACTTTGACTTGAACATGAGACCTCTTGTTTTGCGTACCAGCGCTCTTACCATCTGCACTGTCTAGCCCTTAGTTGGTGGCCTTCCCAAATAGTCAACTAGTCATTGTGAAACGTTGTGCATGATTTGACGGTTAAGGCCTTATTAGCAGTTGTTGATTTGACTTGTTGGAATGTAAGGCTGGTTTATAGTCAAGGTGCTTGTAGTAAGTCAATAAATTCTTGTAGGGGTCTAGGGGACACTATAATTTCTCCTTAACTCTCACCGGCTCTTTTCAGAGTTAGAGTTCAGAGTTCCCAGCTTCAGAGCCACACTCCTTCTTGAAAGAGAAGTGCTGCATGAACATGATATCACTGCAAACCTTCCACTTGGTATTTCCACCATGCAAACTTTTAAGTTTTATCAAGGTACCGATAAAGCACACGATTTAAGCCAACAAAACTTTCACTGTGCACCCGCCCAAAAGAGCCAATCAGCCAATTTGTAATCATCTAATGCACACGCATAAAATTAAAAAAAAAAATTAAAAAGTAAACAGCTGTTGCATATAGTTGTCAAATTGAATAAATTAAGCATGGTACATACAGCCATTGCATTAAACAGATCAGCCTCATCCAATAACTTACAGTTCGTTAAAATGTGGACAAATCTTGTGAAAGATGGGTTTGGTGAAATCAGTCTAAGGACGCGTCATAGTTAAGATCGATCTTTCAACCAGGACATCTTTTAAGACCTAAGATCAATCTTAAAATAAGACTAGTTTCGTAAAATCGAAACACTACACAGCGAGATCCTGGCAATGTTAAAACCGCTTAAGTAAGGCACAACCACACTGGAATATTCCAAGCAATACTCGTGATGAATGAAGACAGGAATAGTACTGGTCACTTTCATCTTTTCAACTCTTTTGTTTCTTACGACCAATCGCAACACGTGATGCACAGAAACCATCTGAGCTACATGTATCACAACTTAAGACATGCTCTTCATTTGTGAGTTGAGTTGCGATGCGTCGAGAGGCTTTTGTGAAAACCACCCTGATCTAATCTCTGGGCAGACATGGGTGGAAGTGAAATAAGTACAGGTCTCTGCCACGTGTATGCTTCCCACACACACACACACACCCACCCTTACACGCGTACACTTGTGGGGTATTCTCTTTGTTCTCATGTACTAAAAAAACACTCCCAGAAAAGCCTAATTCAAATCGCTCCCTTTCGAACCAGAATCACTTTCCTAGGCTGAAATTTCTAGCGAACGTCCCTTATATAATATAATTTTATTTGCGACTGATAAACATACCTCGGAAATTCCTCCTTTTTGAGTTAATTCCAAGTAACCAGTTTCATGAAAACCTTATTGGGTACCAAAAATGTACCCCTCAAGGAGCGGTCCCATTGTTCTGAGTACCCCACAACCCACCTTATGTGCGCCCACACAAACACACACAGGGATTGTAAATGAATCCATTCCTATCGCATGCTTGAGTGCTTTGGGTAACTCCAATATCACTCATGTCCAGGCATCACACAGGTGATGGGCTATTGTTCCATGCGCACGTGTCCGATCAGTGAATTCACTTGGAACCACAATTTTCCTTTGCCTGCTGTCGCCCGTCCATTCAACCAAAGCGTTGATTTCCCGGCCGGCCGGCCGTCTGTATGAGCATTGCACCCAACTTGAATGATTCCTCATAAAATGGAAGGTCAGAAAAGAATTTTTTATGCAGGTATCTTTTTATTTTTCCTTTCTGAAGTTGACTATTTGATTTACCGTATGCATGCCGTGACCCCACACCATAAATCACTGACTGACTGCAGACAGGTTTTGTATTCTGAGCCTTAATGACCCCGCGGTTAGGTCTCCTTGGATTTTATTTTAAGGTATAGTTTCTCAGATACCACACGGTGGTGCCAACTGCCGAGGCCTTGCACACAGGCATTGCTGAACTTGGCAGGGAAGCCTCTGTATGTGTGCTTTAGAGACTCCATGCAAACAGCGGCCAGAACTACTGCTTTTTCTTTTTGGGCACGGACACTTCTCCCTCTCTTTGATGACCTCTCCTGTGGATTGCTTTCTGCAGCGACATGGCCGACTTACAGAATCGCATCGAGGACCTCCAGTTCCAGATTCGCCGCCTGAGCGAGCACAACGTGAAGCTGCAGGTGCAGATTGAGACGACGGAGGAGAGCAACGAGCAGCTCCTGTCACAGATTGACACTCTCAAAGGAGACCTCAAAAGGTGAGGCAACTGTTTTCCTATCTTATCCTATCAGACCCTGAGGATGCTACAGATGACCGTGCATGCATCCAGCTCTCTCCATCCCTCCTTGGTCTCTGCCACTGTGATGGCCTCACCCAGCCCCCATGCCTTTCTATCCTGTTGGGGTGCCATGGATCGGATCACCATACATCTTGCTCACTCCATCCCTCCCTGCCACTCTCATGGCCTCACCAAGCCCCCGTGCCTGTCCACCCTGTTGGGGTGCTATGGATGACCGTGCAACCAGCTCTCTCCATCCCTCCTTGTTCTCTGCCACTCTCATGGCCTCACCAAGCCCCCATGCCTTTCCATCCTGTTGGGGTGCCATGGATGACTGTGCAACCAGCTCTCTCCATCCCTCCTTGTTCTCTGCCACTCTCATGGCCTCACCCAGCCCCCATGCCTGTCCACCCTGTTGGGGTGCCATGGATGACCATACATCTTGCTCACTCCATCGCTCCTTCTCTCTCTGACTCTAAAAGACCTCGCCCAGCCCCGGTTCCTATCCACTCTGTGATGTCTTGTTGTGTATTTTTTTTTACCACACATTGCAAACTTGCAAACTTGCTAAAATGAACCGCAAGTTAGAAAAGACTTGAAGGTTTGCATGGTGGAAACAATTATTATTAATTGGTTTGCGGTGACACCATGAGTATCATCTCTTTTGAGACTCAGTGTGGCTCTGAAAAGAGCCGGTGACTCAAGAGTCAAGAGTCACCGGCTGTTTTCAGCGCCACACTCAGTCTCAAAAGAGATGATACACATGGTGTCACCGCAAACCAATTAATAAGAACCGCAAGTTGTGCCTTGGTGTAAAAACCACAAATCAATTATAATTGTAGCAATTGGAAGACAGTGTAAGTATTCTGGCATCCACTCTACACAAATACCTAGAGTTGTACAGGTGAACTGCTAACAATTTCTGAACAATGTCGGGAAAAAAAACCTAGAGGGCCTGATGAGGTTTTGATCCTAGCAGGACCTTTCTCAATTGTTTCGGTCTTTTGTGCTTTCGTTTGTTTTGCTTTGGTTGAATTAGTCTGCAGCAGGCGTGGCATCGAAGCCAATCTATCCGGGATGAGAATGAGGAGCTGAAAGCCGCCAACAAAGAATGGCAGAGAAAGCAAACGCAACTGGTAAGTCTGATCAGCTTTTTTTATCTTGAAGCAAGAGTCGGGGTTCGAATCCCACCCTAGCTGCCTATTTTTGTATTTGTTTTTGTTCAGTGCTAATCATACATGTACCTTGAGTAAGGCAAGCTTTCTTTGAAATACATTTTCATCAACGCACAAAAAACCCACGTATACCGGGTCGGCTTAGGTCATGAAAAAGCTGCAATTTTGATGTTTGTTGTAATGGCATAGATGCCATAGACAGGTGTACCTCCACAGGGTACATGTAGGTTTAGAGGCTTATCTTGCAGTGTGAACCCTCTAGATTGCCTTGCCACCTGACAGGCAAGTAAAATAGCCACGGTCAGACTCAAACCTATGAGCCTCAGACACCTTATACACCCATCGGCTCTCTCTGTCCCTGCCCCCTTTTCCCGTTCCTCCCACCCCTGTGCCTAACCATGTCCTTACTGCTGCAGTGCATGCTACATGTACCCACTTTCCTAAACCTGACTCCCACCCCTAGCTCTAAACCTTGGGCGCTTGCCTTTTTCCTCAGCCCCTTGTCACTAACTTGAGAAGAACTAGGTCTGTACTTGTATAGCACAACCGCAGCACAGACTTTGAGAAAGGCCCTGCTAGGATTAGTACATGTACATGTACATGTACATGTATATACACTTGTATATCAGCCAGCCTTATTTGTTAGATTTTGTCATTTTGGCCATTTCAGTTAGCAGTTTCCAACATTGTTACTTATTGCTAGAGTCAAAAACCACTGCAGTGTATCGTTCAAATCAAATTATGATCAGTCAAATGAAACTACCGGTAACTGAAAAGGAAACTCATCCCTCTATATACATGTACATTGATGTACATGTATGGGCAGATGGTAGGGCAGACACTGAAATCCTCATCAACAATACCACCACGACATCTGCCTCATAATTATCCAGCATGACTACACCAGAGTACTGTGTATTACTGCCACTAGCCCAGTTCTATTCCCATTTGTCGGGAGGATAGGACTACCTTGAGCTACACCTTGAGCTACACAATGTACTTCTTGAGGAGGCAGGCCTAAAAAAACAGTCACAAAGTTTACTGAGAAATGACTGGATATCCCACTTGGGAACCTTAAGAGAGACTATGACTGAAAATATTTTAAGTGAGAAATCTATCACAAGCTGGCCAGATGACCTCAAGTGAACCTTACAGCACATTGATACTGTATGTCAGTGCTCTTGTTCAAGTGGCAAAGCATGAGGTATATCTTCACTTTTTAAGAGACTGAGCCTAATCACCCTGTTCCTTATGAACAAATCTCAGATTTAAAACAATCAAAATTGATAATTTAACATTCAGCCCCCAACTTGATGTATGTTTCAGTTCATTTTAGTCAGCAAGCAGTTTGTAACATTTTTCTGCTGTCCTCCTATGAATTTCTCATTTGTTTGAATTATTACTGTGCTATCCAGGGAATCCTAATGTTTAGAGATTAATGCAAATCAAGTCTGAGTGAAAGGAATGATATTCCTGGCATTCAGATCCTAGCAGGACCTTTGTCATAGACAGAATTGCCTATTGCAAAGGAGGATTCCCCAAACAGACCATTTTTTAAATTTATTTTTTTGGGGGGAGGGTTTATAATGGCTTGAAAACCAAAGGCAACTTTAACAGGAGGTCGGTCGATTAGTCAGGCCCAGCTACAGTATGAGTCCATTAAACCAGGAGTGTCTTGCACAAAACCTCAACAGCGACAGCTTTCCTGGCTTGCAGTCATCTGCATTGCCTGTTATGAATTGGTCTCTGGGCAACCGATCTATATATCCCGCCGCCAACACCCCCCCTCCCTGATCGCGGCCTCTCACTACCCCCCCTCCCTCCACCCCTACCCCCCCCCCACACCCATGCATGAGGATCCACCGTGGTCGGCAATATGTGCACCTGTTCAAATGAGCACTCAACAAATATGCATTGACATCTTGGAGGCAGAACAGGATCCCGATCATTTTCAATATCGTCAGCTACATGTATATTTTATCTAAAAGGTTTTTTTAATACCATATGAATTTGATATATACAAAAATGTTGCAAACTGCTTACTGACTAAAATTACCAAAATGCAAATCTCAACATTTAGTGGGCCTGACGTTTCGATCCTAGCAGGACCTTTCTCAAAGGCAGAGAAAGGTCCTGCTAGGATCGAAACGTCAGGCCCTCTAAATTTTGAGACCATACTATATGAATTTGTGGAGACATAGGAAAGGCAACAGATGTGGAAATTGTAAGAGTTTGTGACAAATCAATTCTGTTAGCAAAAATGTTCAGCTGGAAATCCTTCTCTACATGCAAATGCATGCAAAACCATTTCACTATTTTAATATTTCACTGAAATAAATTGACAACGATTTAGCAACCTGCTGTCGCCTTGCACATATTACAAATACTGTATATTGAGCCTGACATTTTGTTCCTAGCAGGGCCGTTCTTGGAAGATGTTAAAGCATTCTGCCTCTGAGAAAGGTCCTGTTAGGATTTAAAAGTCAGGCCCTCGACATTTTAATAAATATTTCCAAAAAGCTCCAGATTAATAGAACATTGTTTTCCAAAACTGTTGTCTGCCAGTTTTTCATTTCCTCAGACTCTCCCCTTCATTGTCTGTGATTGCAAGACTGCCAATCTTCAACTTCATTTCTTGCTTCTGAGAACTTGCTTCTTGTTACCATGAAGTAAATACACAAAAACTAAATGCAAACTGCTCAATCTCTAAAATGACCTGCAATACGTAAATCTCAAAAGTTAGAGGGCCTGACGTTTTGATCCCAGCAGGACCTTTCTCAAAGGCTTCATATCACCGAGTAGAAAATCATTGTTTCATAAGTGCAACAGCATTTTGAAAGCAGTATCTGTGTATTTGAACTTCATGATGGGTTTGGAAAGAAAACCAAGGGATGGAAGATGGGTGTGTCTAGGGTGGGGCTGTCCAAGTAGGATGGGCGTGTCTATCACTCGGATCCTTACAGAGGTTACAACAACCATTCCCACTGCCCCAAAAGCCCTCCACTCCCTCCCTCCCTCACCCATCCTCACCCACCCTCTTACTTTTGGTCAACTCTCTTCTACCGTAGTTCACACCACAGGATATTGTGTGTTTACATGGCATTTTATGAGTCACATCTTGCGCTCACTCTCCCAGATGATATCGCACGTCACGGTCAGACACACCGAGCCGAGATCTTTAATTGTGATTCATTCCACTCTTTGCCTTTGGGACATTCAAACTTGATCCTGCAACTCGCTCATCTGCCAGAATCATTTTTAATTCATTGAGAGCACACTAAAGTCGTGTCTTGTTACTAGTTCACTGTCATTGAGATTTCATGTTTTATTTCAGGAGCGAAACAAGAGGATTTGGGACGAGAAATTAGCTGACCTTCAAGTAGAGGTACGGTTCCAGTGCAATTGTTTTTCTTCTATAAATCTACCTGATTTTCATTTTATAATTCTTCCCCATTTTCATTTCAGCCCTTGGTTTTCATTTCAACCCTTGGTTTTCAAAGGTCAGCAGATAGTTTGAAGAATGTGACCCATTTCTTACAAACAATGAAGGGCCTCTGATTGACCGACAGTACAGTACCTCTGTCTTTTTTCTTTTTTTTAAGCCCCCCCTATTTGGTTCATATTTTGGCAATCCAACAGGGGTTTTGTCCCTTGTGAATTTGTATTGGTTTTTAACTTGTATCAATGTGAACAATTGTATATGCAAAACTGTTGTTAACTGCTTACTTACTAAAAAATAGACCTAAAAGCAAATATCAAAAATTGGGATGGCCTGACGTTTTGATCCATTGTTCTGTGATTGTTTTATATAAACATGATTTTGTTTTGCCTTGTAAAATAATAAACAAAATGGAAAAAGAAATCTCTGGTTCATTATCTCTGGTTCACACGACCTGTCCAGTCATTTTTTGTTGTTGCTATTTTCATAAATCATTTGGTTTTATATTCATAACATACAGGAATGACATCTTAGCAACCTGAAATTCCTAAATTACAAATCCTGCATAATGTTTTTAATTTTTCATCATTTGTCCATTGTGGCTCTGTTTCAGGCAAATAAGAAACACTCCTTGGAGACCAAGCTGCAAGCCGTCCAGGAAAAGGTATTGAGAATTTAGACAATTTTAGACTTCATGTCAGACATGGAAAAGGTTGTGGTCTGTCTCAGCCAGTGCTTACACAAACACCACAGATTTTCATGGATGTAAGATTGCCGGAAATTTTTTAGGGCCTGACGTTTGGATCCTAGCAGTGACGCCTTTGAGAAAGGTCCTGCTTGGATCCAAACGTCGGGCCCTCCTATTTTTTTGAGATTTGCATGTGTGGCCTTTCAAGTCAGTATTACATGTAGCTGTTTGCAACATGGATGACTGTAAGATTTCAGAAGAAGTCACACTCTCTTTGTTGTTCCCGGTTGCAGCTGAGCATTTCCTTAGCTGAGGCGGACTCAATGCAGGATGATCATCGCAAACTCCAGTCACTCCTTCAGGAGTTCAAGGTACATGACCTGTCTTCCCTCCCCCGCCACCCCCCCCCCCCCCCCCCCCCCCCCGGATGTCTGTCCTCGGATGTCTTCCTCAGAAACACCAAGTGGCTGTGGCAGTGCACAGGCCATTCCTTGTCTTGCAGACGCTAATTAGTATTGACTAATGAGATGAATGCCTGTGGCATAGTAGACAGAGATGTTTATCTGGTTAAAAAAAACTCAAAAGGCGGGATTGTATCTGTCGGTCTTCCTTGTCCTGCACTTCCTCTCTGACCTCAAGACCCTCAAGCCACATCAAGAACAAGATGCTACTCCGCTCAGTGGATTCTTGTCATTCTGTCCTCTTCAAATTAATCTTCAATCTTCCAAATCACTCCATGCATGTATCATTCAACCACATGGCACTCAACATCCAGCAGGTGGAATTATTATTTTCATTATAATTATTTATTTGGCCAAGGGAAACAAGCAAGTACATTCAAGGTGAGAATGGTCATACATCATGGACATTCAAGATGAGAGATGAATTGTTGAATAAATACCAATCAAGGAGAATGGATGTGCATAGATGTGCAGTAGGTCAGGGTGGGATGGAGAAGAGATAGGGGCAAGGACTGGGGATCTACAAATGTACCTGTATATAAGGGGAACAGATTGGGGAGGAGGGCAAGAGGGAAAGTGGGTGTGAGCACAACAAGCTGAGTAAGGACAATCCAATCTAAGACGGCCGGGAGGAACAAAAGGGAAAAACACTGTGACTCAAAAGCCTGTCCCTCCAGTCCTAGGTTAATAAAATTAAATACCTAACTCTACTTAATGCAAGTAAATGATATGTTAAGATAAATCTTAAATCTAAAGATGTTATAATTATGGGGAAAACAGATGTATAGGCCTATTTGAGAAATGTACGTATATAATTTTACAAGAAATAAGGATCAGCTGAACAAGTTCATCAGTTAAAAAGATTTTAAAAGTCATGCAGCATACTAAATAAATTAAAGTGAATGAGTTAGAAACATAAAAAATTTGATGAAAGAGTAAGCAGTCAGACAGACAAACAAACCAGCTGAAACGTGTATCAAAATCAAAGACAAGAACTAACGATAACAAAGACGACCAACCAGGAAAACCCAAACACACAGTACACAAGAAAACAGGCAAGCAATTTTGCATGTTTACCAATAATCCCTCTTTTGTGTTCTCTCCCCCACTTTCCCTTTGATGTTTTTCCCTTCCACTGCCTACTCCCTACACACATGTAGGCCTACCTAAATGCCCGCCCATCCTTTTGATCTCACCCTACCAGCTATCCCCTTTGCCCTCTGTCTGTCATCCATTTCCCTATTACTATCCTCTTCCTATTTGTTTCGTCACTGTCATCCCGCCTTTGAGAAAGGTCAGAATCAAAATGTCAGGCCCTCATAATATTTTCTCTTCAAATTGAAAGAATTCTATCTTTAAAAAAAATAAAAATGGAAAGGCAAAGTGACAGGGAAATTTTGAACAATTTTCTCTTTTCATGTATCAGCACTTTTACAGCCTTAATCTCTTAGGTAGTGGCCTTCCCAATAGCCGTCAACCAATAGCCGTCAGCATAAGGAAAATGTTTCAAATTGATTCCTGACTGAATTGACGAACACTGCAAGTCTCAAATATTTTCAGTGTGTGGCATTTTCATTCTAATTCTAGCCGAACCCTTCCCAAAGGCTTGCCCCAGCTGAGTTGGTAGACAATGCAATGGCCTGAATTCTGTCCTACTTTGCTTTTGATCAGAGCCAGTGTGAAGAGACTGATGCCCACCTGGAAGTCCAAAATGCTGAGTTAGCTGAGGTAAGACATCTCACTAATTACCCCTGACCAAACCTTAATCAGTCTTAATCAGGCTAGAGAAGTAGGTCAACCGATGACCTTTGATGGATCATCGGAAAGAAATTATTCATCTGAGTATTGAAATGAAAGGATGAAGCCGAGATATTCACTGCTGAAATGCTCTTCACACTTTTGTTGCCTTTAAACTTTTTTGTCTTCTTCAGAAAGGAAAGCGATGCAAGGAACTGCAAGCAAACCTAGAAGAAGTATACAGCCTCAATCAGGTAAGTCCTTCAAAATTGGACACACCATGCGATACCCACAATAAGAACCTCACCATCCATTTTATAAGCAGAAGAACACAGAGCAGTTGCCTCCATACCGCCAAGCCTTCAAATTGTCATCTGGATTCTAATCCACAGCATCTAAAGACCAGCACACAGTTCCCCGGTATCCAGGCAACCACCTCCCCTCCCAATACATCACACCATACACCAACTCAACCCCCACCCTCCCTCCTTCCTCACCCCCACCCCACTTGGTCCCCATTACCACGCTGCTCCCATGGAAATTGAAAAATGTGTTTGCAGGAAAAGCAGGTGTGTCCACAGGAAATCCAGGCAAAAAGTTGCCCCTGTCTGGCCATTAAGTCAGCCGAAAACAGGAAACTAAGCATTGGGACATCGGGCAGATTACAACACCATAGCACCTGGCCTCATCATCAGTGGCCGGTACAACTTGTACTTGAATGTCCGCAGCATGCTTTTGGTCGGATATGATGATAACCGCTTGATTCAAACATTTGTGGCAGACTGGCAGACTCCTATCCAGAAATTTTCCAGCGGCGGATTGTTACTCAAAAAGTGGATTCTGTGAAACTTTGCATCAGTCATACAGAAATGCTGCAAAACCCGCACACTAAAATGACCAAAATGCAAATCTCAGAAACGTACCAGGGCATTCTCAAGGAACCTTGAACATTTTTCACTGCGGGGAAGACCTTTGGGAAAGGTCCTGCTTGGATGGAGATGATCAGACCCTCTAAATTTCTGAAAAAGTCTACATTGGTGAACAGACTGATTTGTTTTCTCCTTAACTTAGCTGTGAGTTACACAATTCTCAATTCTTGAGAAGAAGCAGGGCTCAACGTTTCATCCACAGCAGCACCTTCCTCAAACTCTGTTGCAAGATTACATGTCCACAGACAAGCAGTATGACCAGGGGTGGATTTCACAAAGCCTTACGATGCATCGTAACTCAACTTCTGGTTGATAACCCATTGTAACTTAGGTCATATGAGGTCATATGATTTCTGTGCAGGACCTTTCTTAAAGGCAGAATGCTTTTGTGATATTTTCAGAACACGCTAAAAGCAAATGGGGAAAATTGAATACCTGTAAAATGAATTGATAAGAGTACACTATGTGTACAAGTATAAGTAAGTCCAACCTGGCACAATCTGAGGTCTGTGTGGCTTTTGGCATGCTTCTTATTGTTTTGTGGTAGGCTGAAAAGAATCTTTGTTTAGAAATAATTAGCGAGACCACCAGCACTGTGAATTTACGTGGTCCCGGTGAAAATTGGTTAAGCAGCTCTATGAAATGTATCCCAGTTCTCACAGTACCTTTTGGATATTCAAAATCTGTTGTCAACTGATATGGAAAGGTTGGATTAAAGCAAAAATATGAAAATGAGTAGCCAAGAGCCCAAGTCCAGAACATTGTAATGTCATCCAGTTCACATTACCACGTCCTATTTATATCCAAGGGCGGTGCAGCACTCCTCCTAATTGAATTTTTTTTAGGGCTGTGATCATTCCCAGGAGGTAATTGTAGCATGGTTGTTGTCCCGATGGATGTGGGGTTACTGTCACACCCAGATGCATGTACCTCTCCTTGGACAAGGAGAGTGGCATCGGTGTCGAAATATATCAAGACAGACTCCTGCAGTCTGCTCTAAGAATAGGTAAAGGCCTATACCATTGCATGCCTCAAAGACTTGGACCTTCCTCAAAATATATCAAGACAGAGTCCTGCAGTCTTCTCTTAGAATAGGTAAAGGCCTATACCATTGCATGCCTCAAAGACTTGGACCTTCCTCAAAATATATCAAGACAGAGTCCTGCAGTCTTCTCTTAGAATAGGTAAGGCCTATACCATTGCATGCCTCAAAGACTTGGACCTTCCTCAAAATATATCAAGACAGAGTCCTGCAGTCTTCTCTTAGAATAGGTAAAGGCCTATACCATTGCATGCCTCAAAGACTTGGACCTTCCTCCAAATATATCAAGACAGAGTCCTGCAGTCTTCTCTTAGAATAGGTAAGGCCTATACCATTGCATGCCTCAAACATTGGAGGACCTTCCTCAAAGGAAAACTTTGCCTTGTTAGGAAGGTCCTGCTAGGGTTTGCACATCAGGCCCTCTAGACTGTCAAGATTTGCATTTGTTCTTTTTAAGAAAGTAATTAGCTTGCAACTTTTGGTATCTCTTAATTTGACAAAATAGTTCAAGATCCTCCAATCCTCCCTGACCGAATTTTGTAGGCGCGCATCCTACCTCAACCCTGCTGTTATGATTACAACAAATGGATGGTGAACACTGTAAATGAATCCCGAGCGCTTGATTTTTATTCTGGCGTCGAAATGTCCACGCCATTTCTGTTGACCTAAATCAATCTAGATGTCCGCAAAAGTCACCGTGACAAGCGGAATGGGTTTGTGCATACACTCTGACCATAACTCAATTGGCGATGTCTCGGTAAATTGTAATTGATGCCCATAGATGCTATTAACATGTGTCAACCTCTATCCTAACACATAATCTGTACAACTAGAAATCCATATCAAGAAACAAAGAAAAAGAAACAAAACATCTCTCTCCAACCAGTGGTCTGTAGTCGTCATCAAATGAAAATGATAAATTGTTTATATTTTTTTTTCAAATTCGCCCAAAACAAAGCTAAAAAGCCATTCAAGGTAGATAGAAAGGGACTCGGGAAGGCAGCAGATAGGAATTGAAAATTGAACTGGAAAATTTGAAAAGGCAGGTGCATTTGTTAGTCCTAGCTTCATTGCATCTTAAGCTGCGCTTTCACTGGATTTCTTGAATGGGAAATTTAATCAAATGATGGTTAAAATTAGATTTGATCAATCTTACCTCCGTTCCCTTCCCACTTGGACTTTTTTGAGTCGTGAACATTAACCAAGACAGTTGTTAGAATAAATGAGCTAGCACACATAATGTGGTACATAGGAGCTGTGCGTGACCTCTGAGGTTACGTAATGACCTCTATAGCTGGCAAAATAAAACCGTGTCCAGCTGCCATCAACAATAGTGAGTTTGATCATAGTGCATGCCACATATGCAGAAACCGCACACAGCGTGTTGTCGTGGTACTAAGCAGGCTGATTACTGACCGGATGTGTTTTTTCATCGAGTCCCATTTGACCGAGTAGCGCATTTCCATTGGACTACATTGTAGGTAAACCGAGAGACAAGTTTGTTGGGCCGTTTTCACTGGATTGAGTAACCTTTGTCTCTGCGAGTTCAACGGAAAAAGTCCGATGGAAATGCGGCTTTAGTGTCTAAACAGTCTCCTCATCAATAACATTGTCATTAATCAACTTCCCTTACAAGACCATCTGCACTAGATGTCCTAGTACACACGATACCACCAGCCTACATGTACTACACGCACATCAGGCTGGCTCTTCGCGTCCTTTCAGTTGGCTGAATAAAGCATTCTCTCCCTCTCCCTCCCCCTCCCCCTCTCCAGCCACAATCAAGTTAATGTAGCCCCGCTATTTATAAACCCCCGCTTCAGATGAAGTGTCTGTAGTGTAAGGCTACACATAGGGCCACCTTTTCTATTTAAAGGCGGCGTGCATCTGTCTCACGGAGCACCTGCACTAACGGTGTATCTATGCACAAGTGCATGAGGGTAGGAACCCGCACCGAAATGAACTGACCATTTTCTCTGAGGGCAGGAAGCATTTCACCAAATTCAATTAATTGGACAGCAATTAGTGGAGTATTACTGAGATTACCCCCCAGTTTCTGATTGCTGTTTGATATCTCAAATTGCAGAACATGTATTCTGCCGACAGGTTGTAGCGCTGCAGGCATGCTCCTTATTGTGGCAGTATGATACAGAATGTAAGAGTCAAATGTATCCATATCTGCTCTCCAAATTAATCAAATAGTCATCGGCAGTTAACTTGTCCCATTAGACCAGTGCCAGTTAAAGGACTCCAGGACACTCAGCCTTTGAGAAAGGTCCAGCTGGGATCGAAACGTCAGGCCCACTAAATTTTGGGATTTACATTTTGGTAATTTTTAGTCAGTGAGCAGTTTGCAACATTTTTGTATATATCACCTAATTAGAGGACTCCAGTTAGCTATATAATGTGTTAATGGAATCAGTCAGTATACCTCTTCCTTGAAATGCATGCAAATTATATAGAAAATGAGGTAACTAACGTTATAAAATAGACACCAACCCAGGCCAATCGCATTGCCCATATGATGCTAAAACTGACAGTAAGATCCATCCAGAACTGTTCCATACTAACGTGTAGCACAATCATCATCAACAGCTCACTTATGCCACGAAACAACAATTCCTAAATTCTGAATTTGAGAAAGATCCTGTTACAGTTGAGACATCAAGCCCTCTGATTGTGTGTGTATGTGTGGAGGAACTCCGTGGTAATAACGAGACCTCAGCATTCTGCCGGCTGTTCTACGTTGCCGGCAATTGGACCAATCATGTGAGCCTCAGCTCCTCCCCTGTCAGGGAAATGGAGCAGTCCGGCCCGGACTCACCTGCCGGTAACACGTTTCCCTCGTTGCCGGGTGAGGGGGGTTCTCAGGTTGCACTCTGTCTGTCTGTCTGCCTGTCTAGCTGCCTGTCTGTCTCTGAACTGCTGCACCCACGGCAGCACTTTGCCGCATCACTTTGTTGCAGACTCGATCAGTGCCGTTCTTGTTGGGCCTTTAGCTTCATCTCCCGGCCAACAGATTTCTGGTCCAACTCCTTGGACGGGCAAGTTGGATTAGTACCATGTCATATCCGATGGGATTAAGATCTTTCCACAGATGACCAGGATGATGTGTGTGATTCTCCATTCCCATTGCCCGTGAGGATTTATCACTCTCAGAGAGCCAGCTCACAAGACCGCACGGATGCAACGCCGGCGTCCCTCTTGAAGGAAATCCTTCTTCTAATCAGGGAGTTCTAATCCCCTTCCCAGTGGTCTATGAGGCACCGGCATCAGTAAGGAGCCACTACTCTTCATCCGACGGAGAATTTTGCATGTAGATTTTTTGGGAAAACGCCGCGTGATCAGATACATCTCAGATATGTGTGCCTTAATTGGGATTATCTGATGGTCTCATTTCAACTTGTTTGGTTCAATGTTCGCTGAGGTAAAATCTCGTGTTTTTTTTATTTGTCCTAGTGGTGTGTTGAGGGTGCTCCAATGATATTTGTTGTATGGTTTTATTACCCTGATGATTCTCTATGTGTTAACCAATTGACTCTGTCCTACTTACGAGCCTTTGATGATCAAGTTGTTGGGCGACTGTTAGAAATCTATTTAAACCTGGCCAGCTTTCTGCACCTGACCGCATACAGTGCATATACACACATGTATGTTGCATGCAGAAATACTGTATGGTCACTCTCATGACTGTGGTGCTTTTGTGCAATACCGTTTGCGAGTGATATCCAACACTGCAGACCCTGTTCTCTGCCTCTACCTCCATGGTCATAGCTGCTTGCACACGTCAGACAGCATGCCCTCACCCGTAGCTTGCATGCTTAGCTTGCTGGTCCCATGTGTGCCTTTCCTAGGCTACTTGAGGGCAGCCAGGACAGCTGTGTACATGCTCATACACATGTACGCATACACTTGTCCATGTACAGTACGCACACTCATACACATGTCCATGTACTGATGTACTGTACGTACACATGTACACTGTTGTGTGTGGGATATGGCAGGGGTGCAGTCTTGCCTGCCGTGTACAGCTTGGATACGGCGTGGTAGTGCCGTTGTGCTGCGTTCTGCATGCGTTTGGCCCGGATCTCTGCCTGGTGCCGTACCGGAGAGACCACCTTCAACAAGGCTAGTCCTCACCCCATATTCATTCCATCAACAAACATGTTTGTCACGTGGAGGTAAAATAGTGTCCCAATTAGTGCTTGATGGGATAATGATGCAAGGAGCATGAAATACTGTATTTGTATCCGGATTATTTTTCCATTGATTTATTCCCTTGAGGTCCAATCAACTTTTACCCCGACTGCAAGGGTTTTAAAATCTCGGTTGACACTATTAAGGAAAACCTCTTAAATTCACTGTTTGATTTCGCTGTTCAATTGTACATGTGTACATGCGTTGTAAAAATGTGATGATACTGTAATACACAGCACAATCACTGCATCTAGAAGCAAAATTTGCAATTCCGTGTGGATGAAAAGGAAATGGTTGCACTCAAGGTTTCCCCTGGACATTTCTGAGTCTGAGGTGTTAAATGATAATTTGCTCAGTAGATGAGTTTGGGTATAATGATTGTGGATGAGTTATGAAGAGGTTCCATTGGTCACAGATTGGATAGGGAACAAGTCTACATGTAAATCACTGTAATCAAGTAATGTGCATGTACAGACATTCAGTGATGTGTCAGGAAACATCCTAAACAGCACTTTGTAGATGCTACATTGCTATTGTTTCTCTGTACATTGTACATTTTTTCAAGCATGAATCTGATCCTTGCAGTGGCAAGTTCTGGAGACAGACACCTGATGAGGCGGTCCATCAAAATTGTGAGATGGGCCACCTCGCAGTTTTAAATGTCGGGAAACCATATCATCACTGAACATTCACTGTCGCATGTGCTGATTGAGTCATATGGCAGTGTCGACCATGTCATTCTCTGGTGATATACAAAAATGTTGCCAACTGCTTATTGACTAAAATTACCAAAATGCAAATCTTAAAATTTAGTGGGCCTGACGTTTGGATCCTAGCAGGACCTTTCTCAAAGTCATTCTCTATGTAATTGTGTTGAAAAGCAACCTTGATCTTCTGAGAAAAAAAATATAAGGTGAACAGTCTGTTCCTTCTATATTTTTACTCTCCAAATCTTTTCCATCTCGCAGCCAATGAAATTCTGAGCAAACATTGTGTGAAAGCCAATGTTACTCATTTATTTACCCATCTCGTTCTTCACCAACAAATTGCTGATCTGTTCAGCAATATTCACGTTTGATGTCCACAGAAATAGAAAGTGCTGGTATGTTTAGTCGAAATGTCAGGTTGAAATCCTATGTCATCTGGAATTTTCTTTGCTATTGAATTCATTGATTGTCACGGTCTCTTCCCTGTCCATTATTCAGAAATAGAGGGACTTTAAAAAAAGTAACCCAGTTGATGACCTTGGTTGGATTGTATCCCAGGTCCCAGGTCAACAAATAACCCCTATACTAATTGAATTTTCAGTAGCAGATTGGGTCTTTGAAATAGCGATTAATACCACATCTAAAACCTCTTTAGACTCAAGCCCATAGGTGCCCACGGGGATTGTTTTTCATTTAACCAATGCTGCAATGATTAATCAATCTGCTTGCTCTAATCAATTTGATTAATTAGGAAGCCTTTCAGTCACTCATTGATTGGTGCACTCCATTTGCAATGTATCCAGCCTTGAAAAAATCCAAAGCTATCATATTTGGCGTGTTCCTCGAAAAGTTCCAGGCCAACGTGTAGTTGCCCCTGACCCTTTGGCTGGCCCTGTCTGGGTTAAGGTGAATGTACTTCTAGTGAAGTGCGCACGCTCACAGTGGATTTCTCTATCTTCAGCTTGGATTGCAATCAATGCTGGTGCCTCAGCAGGAACTCGTTAGATAGTGGTCGGAGGCAGCAAAGGAAACTGCGCATTTGTTCTCAGATTTTACCGGGGTGACCTTTTGGAGTGTAGCTTTGAAGGATTTGGTTTCATGGGCATGAAGAGTGGGCCACACTCTGCTAGGATCTCTGGTGAGTGCACACTGTGGTTGCTTGGATGGATTTATAGAAATGGGCCTGTGCGTGTGGAAAATAACCGTGAAAGGGTTACTTTCCATCCAATGAAAACATTTCTGGCCATGCCTTTACCGAGTCTAAGATGCCTCGTGCAGAGCAGAGGCAACTGGATTCAGTTACCGTGGAGATTTCATCTGCAAAATTAATCCCCCCCCCCCCCCCGTGGCTGTGAAGGAATCTGCAGTGCTGATGAGACCAGAATAAGGACTGTTTGAGACTGCATGGCTGTTTCTCCATCAATCCAGCCCTGTCCACTGGGAACGTTTGCAAGTGACATTTCTTGTTTACATTAAATTAGAGTAGGAGGGAATTTCCATCAATATCTCATGTAATATGTCACTCTTAGCAGTATCAAATTACTACCATTTGCGCTGTGTCAACTGAATTTGGAGCAAACGTATTTTGTTTTCGTTGTTGTACTGTAGGTACCTCAGTCCAGCCTTCTCAGTCTGTAAATCTTGTACTTGCAGCACAAACGTCCTCAGCTTATTACCTAATAAACAAATATGGACTTGATTATTTACGTAGTGACTGACAAGGCTTTGCACTCCCCCCCCCCTCCCTCCCTGTGTCAGGCAAACGATAAATGAGAACCAGTGTACTGTCCTAGTCTCCTACTGTACATCTGTGGCCTTTGATTTTGTATGAGCTTTGGTTTTCCCGTGAACTGATGAAGGGTTGTTTGGGGGGGGGGGCATTGTGTCCTAGGGTGTGTCCAAACAAAACCTTCAATTGTAGCATTGCAGCCTGCTGCAAATTTTCACAGAGATATGCAACAGGAATTGTCTTTTCAAATAGCTGATTTTTAATCTGCCTCTGAGAAAAGTCTTGCCTGAATTGAAATGTTAGACCTATTAAATTATTCAGGATTTATAATTCACCTATTTTAGGGCACTATAGTTGTGCCTGATTTTCCCCTATACTGCTTTTAATTGGACAATGTTACAAAAAATAAAATTGAAATGAGCTATGATGATTTATTCCCTTAATTACTATACTTATTTAATTATATCACCTCAATATCGGCTATTGGGGAAATTGGTTTCTGATTGGAACATTATCGTTTTATAGCTCCCAGTGTCACTTGATAACTCATCATTCCCAGGGGGTATAAGATAAGATAATCCATCCACTTAAGGTCATAAAAATAAATAGTTGTGCTTCCTATTACATGTACGTGGCATCTAGAAATAGGGTAGGTAGGTTTTTTATGCTGACTCATGTACTGGCTAAGTGTTATCCTCGAGCCAACATAAACATGGTTTACATGTATGCTAATGCAGGGTTGGTTGATTTAAATCACATTGATTAAATTACTGGTCGTCAAAATAGGGTTGCCGGGGAAACTATAAAGGCCATATACAACATTAGGAAGATCGGAAAACATCGTTGTCCACAGATTTCCTTCTAATTTACACAGTTTGTAGATTGTCATGATAGAATCCTCATGTTGAAATCTTACGGTTTTCGGTGCTGTAGTTTTTGAGAAATCTTCACTCAAATACCAAAAAAAAAAATTGATCTCAATTGAGTCAATAAATCCGTTTTCGGGCGATTCGTTGAATGCTGCCCTCACACGACCATTATAAAAGATTGTCAGCTTTTTTTGGGGGGGGGGCCTAATCCAAACCAACATTCCTTGATGCTGTTCCTTGTACTGAATGCATTCCAAAATAGTAACGCATATTCAACTGGGACGTTGCCACCTCACTATGTGGATGGGCCAGCACAGATTTTTTGTCTCCAAAACTGGCCACCTCAGGGCAGTCAAAGTCAGGCTAGAAAGATGATACAATAGTCAGGCTAGAAAGATGATACAAAAGTCAGGCTAGAAAGATGATGCAAAAGTCAGGCTAGAAAGATGATACAAAAGTCAGGCTAGAAAGATGATGCAAAAGTCAGGCTAGAAAGATGATACAAAAGTCAGGCTAGAAAGATGATGCAAAAGTCAGGCTAGAAAGATGATAAAAAAGTCAGGCTAGAAAGATGATACAAAAGTCAGGCTAGAAAGATGATACAGGATTTCTCCTGGCAAAGCATGTTCCCTCATGCATGAGCTACAGTGTTGTACATGTATGTACAATGCTTTAGACCCAGTTCAAATCCAAGTTGTTGCTTATGGAGCATCAATTATAGGGACATCCACAATATGCCAAACTCATTTTTTCAGCAGATCATCCGTTGTCAACTGTGACTCGCAAAATTCCACGATAAACCCTGATATTCCACATGATGCTTAATTGATATGATGAACGCTGTGTATGTACGGTACCCGGTACATGTACAGTGTATGCATTTACACACTGATGGACCCTTTGTGATGAATTAAATATACAACTCATCAAATACCAGTGCTGGGCATTCTGAGCCAGGTACACCCTCCATACATTAACCATCCATGGGATAAAAACCACCTGTTTCATTTACTCCCACAATGGAGATGGACACAGGCCAGTTCGGTATTTTTAGTATCCAGTCACACGGATGACAATCGTGGATGCAATCGTATCAGGTAGACACAGAGACCCCGATGAATAGTCAGTATAGTCAGTACTCTTGAGAGCAGCACTGCTTTCTGGAAATATCAGCTTTGTGGCGACGTAACTGCGTAGGTCGGGGACGGTGCAGTGGCTCTCCTAGGGATGGGACCTCGGGAAAAAGAGGGAAGAATTCAGTCTGGATTGGAGTCAAGGAGCCTGTGGGGAGACTGCCTTGCCTTGCCAGTTGCATAAATCAAAACAGCATCTCCGACTCCTGCCACGTCCCTTTGAAATGTCACCGTGGATATTGTGTGTGGAGGGAGGGGAGAGAGGGGGGAGCATTCCAATTGCATGTAAGCCTCTACATCGGGAAAGGATAGCTGATGGTAGGCCTAGTCATTTGAAATTGATACATGTACCTTGTTGGAGAAGGGAATGAATATGATGACATGCTCACTCAGCATTTACCTTCCCCATTATTTCCTTCCTGTAAAGGCCATTCCATCCTATCCCCCTAAGTCAAGCTGCAGCCAGGAACACAAATTTGTGACCGTTATTCCTGGGGTGGATTTCACAAAGTCTTACGATGCATTCTAACTCGCCTTACGATTGATAACCCATCGTGAGTTTGTCCGGGATGTATGGTTTTGGTACATCGCTCATCATCTCGCGATTTATCGTAAGTTATGATGAGTTTGGTGAAATCAACCACAGATCATGTACTACTCTGCCGATTTATTGCAATTCATGGAAAGAAAACCATCATTTTCTTCCCTAGCGCGTGGTCTGTATTGCAGATCTTATACACATGTGTTTGTGCTCATCAAACCGTTAAATCTACATTGCCTCCGATAGTAGGGCCATTTCAACCACACCAAATAAACGTGATTATTTGGATCGTGAATCGCAATTCAAACTCCACGTTTTTTTTGTGGGATTTGAATTGCGATTCAGATTCCACTATTAAGAGTGAGACTTTTTCAAATAATCACGTTTATTTGTGATGCGGTGTGTGTGGGATCGCTCCAGATCCACTGAAACGCACCATTTTGTAAAATCCCACAATGCACCGCTCACGCTCTGATTGACAGGAAATGCCGTGATTGTTTACATGTCTCCCTGAGTGGACCACCCTCAAGGACATACCCACCATTTGACCACAACTGCTAACCACAATCGGCTCAATTTTTTTACCTGTGTGGACACGACTAAAAAAAAAAGTTTTTGAATCGCGATTCAAATCGCAATTATATTCGTAGTGGGAACGGCCCTACTCAGCCCCTTGTTCCTTCTAAAGTTAAGTTTGGCAGCTTTTTCTTTTTCTGAGGAATTAACTTCCAACAGTAGACAACGAGTTTCGCTAAGAAAACCGTTTTTAATGAAGGGGCCAGAGTTGTCCCGTTTGTCACACAAACAGTCCAAATCTCTGTCTCAAGTTTTGCAATCACGTATTAGGACGCAGAAAGTCTGTCTGCTACTTGATGAGGTTGCAATTACAATCCAAGGACTTCTCTGTCCTTGTTTGATGCTGAGTCACAATGAGGTAATCTTTTATTGAAGAAGCCTCAATCAGCATGAACGGAAGAATTCATTATTTTTGGCTGCCAGCGTCAACTTCAAAATAATGACACCTCTTGACACCTGTTTCATAATCCATTTTCTGATTTCTGTGTTGACATCTCCCAAGGATTATTTGGCGGAAACAAGGCTTACCAAGGAAGCTGTCTTTATCTTTTTCTTTTATTTAGTCAGACAAATAAATCTGTACAATTAAATAACGTTAGACATGGAAAAATGATAAGATAGTTAGAGCTGTCAAAGATATAATTAAGTTTAACCAAAAAAATTATCCAAAGCTGTGTACAATATTGAAAAATTCCAAAGAAAACATTGACTGGACTGAGAAGCTCTTAGTACCATCTGAGCTATCCAGCCCTTAGATGGTGGCCTTCCTAAATAGTCAACTAGTCTTTGCCAGGATGGGGGCGCCAGTCAGAAGCATTCAACCATTAACTGTCATATAATTCATTCTCCAGGGATTCCTGTTTACACAATTGATCAAAAGTTCCCAGTCCATTTGTCCTTATTTCCCCCCCCCCCAAAAAAAAGTGTACCTTAAAAAAAAAATGAGGAAAAATTTAACATAAACCATCAAAAATTATGTACATGTATATGACACAAGACATTCATGATTTTTCAGCCATTTTGTTGGCACATTCTGTAATTCAGTGAGTTGTAATATTTTCCTGTTGTTGGTTGGACTCTGCACACACCCATGCACCTGTCATCGTGTTGATACCTGCCTGGTGATCGGCCTGTATCGATTGATTTATGGCACACTCGATCCGTGATTTGCTTGGGCTTCAGGTTAACCCACTGTTATATCCGTTGGTAGGCTTTTGGACATCGTGTCTTCATCAGCTATTTCCTTCAGGGCGTTCACACTGAACCAGGTCATCATGATCTGAAGTGTGTTTCAAATCGTGTTTTCTTTTGCTTGTATTCCCACACACCAAAATTCCTGAACCAATCAGTTAGCATTGTGGTCAAACAGTGCATGTATCCTTCTTGACGGTGGCACACGGGACGACATAAACAAGCTCAGCTTTTTGTGTCACTCAGAGCGTGCCCAGTGCTTGGCAAATAATCGTGCTTACACTAATAATCACACTAATGGTAAAGTCCAAATAGCGATTCAAACTCTACTAATAATCGCAATTGTTGTGTCCATACACAATAAAAAAAAGGTGGAGTTTGAATCAGGATTCAAAATCCGATTTTGTTTTTTCCCGATTTGTAAGGCCCCATTTTCAGTCCAATCCAGCTGAGTGTATCACTATCACTTGCTCACCATCTGTGTGTCAAACTCCAAGGCCTTGATGTACGTGTAGAAAACCAGTGCTACTGGCTTTCGGATCTTACTTGATGAGTTGATGTAGAATGGGGATTCTCCAACTGCATGCTTAGATATTGTCATCCATGCTTGTAGAACACAGTTGGACAGTACGCAAGAAATGCCACTGTGAGTTCTGCAATGGTCAGCACTGCAAGTTAGAACTACACACTTCACAGAATCAACCCATAGACCGATGATCATAGCACCGATGATAGTTGGAATCCAGCAGTCTCCCTGCAACGGGCAGAGTACCGTACACACTGCCGGAAACGTTGAGGTGCCGGCTCTTTTCAGAGCCACACTCCATCTCACAAGAGACGATGTACATGGCGTGACCGCAAACCTTCCACTCTGTACTTCCACCATGCAAACCTTCCAATGTCATCCAACAGACTACACTGTCTCTGCTGGAGGAGTCGAGCATGGTTCTGATGAGATACCACTGGACTCTGGTGCCGCACCGTTATAGACACATCGGTTGTCGTTGCGGATTTGCGTCGTTCACGTCCGTGCCAGGATTGCTAGTGCACCGTCTTTGCGCAGCCAAGTAACTTTGTGGTTTGGTCAGCATGGGCGAGCAACTGACTAGTCGCTATTATGGATTCTATAACGGGAAATCTCTGGTGCCATTGGGAAACGCAAACCAACAGGTGGGTATACGGTTGGTCAAGTCCTCTGCGATTGAAGATTAAAAAAGAAAAAGAAAAAAACAAAATTTGTGTGAACATTTTTCACACTTCATAAAAAACTTTCATCATTTTTCCCATTTTTCGCCCCCATACTAGAATGTGGAGGGCCTGACATTTTGATCATAGCAGGACCTTTCTTAATGTCCTTTCACACTGTACAATATATACAGATTTTATTTAGTCATGAATATTACAAGGCAGGACCAATGGAAGGATATTTCCAAGCTCTCAAAGTTACAGTTTAAAAAAACAATTAAACAATTCAAATCATCACATGATTTCTTTTTCACCAAGCAGGCAATCGGGCAAAGCACTATACAAGTGCCTATTACCAAAATCAGGAATGGAAAGCCTTCATTGAACTTCACATGAGCGCTGTTCTGCTTGTCAAATTCAGCAAAGCATGTGGCATCAAATGCTAATAATAACATTTCAACAGATGCCAGACTGAGTTTCAAATTCAGTTCCAGATGTTTGTGACATTTTGCTTTAAAAAAAGGAGTTATTTTTGGTCTCTGTTGACTGTTTGGGTTGACAATAATCACAGTCTACATGCACATGTACAATGTATCCTAAAATACATCTACCTTATGTTACCCTATTCTATTGTCATAGAAAATATTCCAGAATTTGTTTTTGTCAGAATTTTGTATGGCACAACATACAAGCATCCTTTGAAAGTAATGACTACTGGACATAAATAAACAAATGAACTGAAATGGATAAAAGACTTATTTTAATGTCAATCTGTTTAGGCTGACACATGTACATACACAAATCAATTGAGAACTTGATTGTTTGAAAATCCAACTGTAGGTTAATGACATAGCGAAAAAAACAACATATCATACATGTATATAGCAGATGTCAATTTGCACTTCTCATACTGAGACACGCTTTAACACACAGTGAAATCCTTTCATATGCAAACTCACTCATCCAAGATGCATTTGCCCAGTATTATTAATAATCCAGTATTGTGAATAATCCATGGTGTCTACGTTGAATGAGATAAAAAGAATATGAAAATGCACTGATTTATAGAAAACATATGAAAATGCACTGATTTATAGAAAACATATGAAACTGCCAAAAAGTGACTCAAATGCATGTTTTAAATGAAAAAAGGGGGGGGGGGAAGCAGATTAATAAATGGGGAATTCTGACACAAATATTGTTGCAACTGCCAACTGATTGAAGTGAGCCCACAAATAGGCTCAATGTTTCAATCCCAGGAGAACCGTTCGCAAAGACAGTTCTAACAAGCAAGGACATCTAGGATCCTCTAGTTTTCTTTCCAATCATGAACACCATTGGCGCCACACATGAGAAATAAATGGCTTTTGAAATTTCTTCAAGAAGACATTCCACTGGGTGAGGATTCTTCTCCAAAGCAAATCACAATAGTACAATGCTCCCATTTCATGACTGAGAAAGCTCCTTTACTTGCCTGTTTACTCAATTTCATCAAGCTATCAGAAATAAACCCAGTCCATTAGAAATCCTTTGAAAATCCATTCACACGTTAGTGGCTGACGATAATATTCCACAATTACATCAGGCGATCCAAATCTCTCCCCCCCCACCCCCCTGTCCTTACAATCTGCCATTTGTTGGTCTTTAGATAGGTTTGAAATCGAAAGGCCTAGCAAGGCTAAAGAAAACAGATCTAATTGGATACTGAGGTTAGAGTAAACACTTCCCACCTCCCTCTGCTGTAATGAAATTGAAGATCTGCAGTCTTTGCTAAGAAAATGACAAGAGGTGTGTGTGTATATATACTATTTCTGTCATGGACATGGCTTGAATGTTCATTACAGCTCTTCTCTCTACCCTAGTGTCTTAAAGGGGACACCGTAGACATAAGGGAGTGCAATAACATTTTTTATGAAGAGACACTTATTTTCGGAGAGCATGTTTCCCTAAAGATAAAGGCCATTTTTCATGATTTTCATTTTCTAGGGATTATGCAAAACTGTTGCAAACTGCTTTTTGACTAAAATTACCGAATATCAAAATAAGGAGTGCCCAATTTTTTTATCTTAGGAGGACCTTTCTCAAAGGTAAAGGTCTTGCAAGGATCAAAACATCAGACCCTCCTTATTTTGGATTTGTTTCCAATTTCATTCAAATTGCATTCAAATTGTACCATTGGTGAGCTTTTTGAAAACAGAGTAATGCTCAAATGAAATCTATAAATGAGTCAGTTATGGAACAGTGACCTCTCTGGCTCTCAAACTGCAGAGGCATCAAATTATCTGTTCGGATACATCACAGCCCAAATGAGAAGGAAATATTTGGCAGTAACCAACCGACCTGTGAAGTTTACAGTCAGTTGATTACTTACTGGTACTTGTGGTATTTAATTTGCATGCATGTGTTGCTCCAGGAGTATGGGCATACCCAGTATCCCCCCCAAAAAACGTTATTATTTGGATTGCAATTTTGAATCATGAATCATGATTTGGGTATGGACACAATAATGGTGATTATTATGTTATTTCTTTCTGGAGTTCATTAGTAGATTGGATTAAGGAAAGATGCACCTTGTAATAGACAATCAACTTTTATTGTTTTGTGCGACCGACACTAGACTTAAATGCCTTATTCTTGTCCTTTTGGTTTCCAGATTTCATATTTATAAAATGAAAATTATCAGCAAATGCCCTTCTTTAGAAGTTTTGAAGAAGGATATCCAGAGGTACTTTCATCGGGAAAAATACTTAGCCGTTGTCAATGGTGCCCTACCAAAATTTTGGGTTAAAATGGGAGAACTACTCTGCAAAAGTTATATAAATCGCAGCTTGGCACAAAAAGTGTTGTTTGCTATTACTGTATTAATTGCTTTTGAGTTCTGTGTCAGTAAAAGAGAAATTAAAAGTGAAAAATGAAAAAATAAAAACAATTGATTATTGGTGGGATTTACATCACGATTCTAGTATGGCTGGGCCTGTCTAGCTGGGCCACATCCTGGGTTATGTTTGGCAGGGTTAGGATTGAAATGCCTCTCCTGTGTCTTGTGGTCAGGTCCTGAAAGCAGAGAAATCACAGGTGGAGGATAGACTCGCCGAAGTCCGCCAGGAGCTGGACTCCTACCAGACACAGCAGCTCATCCCGACGCACGAGGAAGTGGCCAGTATGTCACCAGTGTCCAGCGAAACGGAGGCGGGACTGGGGAGAAGTCTACACTCAGAGCTCAAGTCACTGGTAAGAGGCTGCTGCTGCCACAAATGCTCAGCCTACAAATGCCCGACTACAAATGCTCAATCACAAACGCTCAACCATACATGCTCAACCACAGATTCTCAACCACAGATACTTAACCACAAATTGTCTAAGAGATTTTTATCACAATCCTTTAGTCAGACATCAAAAGTAAAGATTCTGGGTCCTGATGACCTTGTTGCTTTATAGGATACAATGTTGATCTAGAATTTAAAATGGTTTAGTTTTCAAGAAATTTGATTACACTTTCAATATATAGGTTAAGTACTTCAAGAAATGCTTCATTGTCATTTCAGAATATTTGTTTCCATTCAATTTGATCAAATCTCATAAATTTAGAAGGCCTGATATTTTTATTCTAGCAGAACCCTCCTGGAAACATCCTGGTTGGATCAATTCACCTGGCCTTCTAAAATTATGAGATTTGCATTTTGATAATTTTATTCAGTAAGCAGTTTACACCATTTGGGTATATTTCCCTAATTTGAGTCCCCCAAAAAAATCAAAATCGAGTTTGTTGTTTGCCTTACATACATGTTTTTGATATAATTTATTCACCTTCAAAAAATGTGGGGAAAAAATGTCTTTGATATTCTGTAGTAGAATTAGTCTTCCTTTTTTCCCGGTTCATTTTTGCAAGCGTGTTCTTTCTACTTTTCTGGACATTAAAACAAAAGGTATCTGCTGATGAGAATCTACCTTCACCAATCTGCGGCAACGAAGACTTTGACTTTGAGAAGCACGTAGGCAGTGGCACTACCGCTACACCAGACACGCCGTTGTCAAGGCAACCCTCCATCAACTCCCCCTCCTCCGCCTCTGCCTCCTCCTCCTCCTCCTCCTCCTCTTCCTCGGCATCCAGGCTCCTGATGCATTTCCGGCAGAGGAAGGAGGTGGTCATGAGGCAGCTGGTCCAGCTCCTTGAGGGGAAGGAAGACCACAGTAACCTTGCAGACGTAGACCAGCCTCCTCAGGTACACACGTCCTCCCAAAAGCTGCCCGGACATTAAATAATTGATTAGTAATCAAAGTTCCTTGCATACAATTATGTTTGGGTTTGCTCTTAATTTTTTTCGGTCAAGCCGGACATTAGTTAATTAATTATTAATTAAAGTTCCTTGCATACAATTATGTTTGAGTTTGCTCTTAATTTTTTTCGGTCAAGCCGGACATTCATTAATTAATTATTAATTAAAGTTCCTTGCATACAATTATGTTTGGGTTTGCTCTTGATTTTTTTCGGTCATGCAGGACTTAGTTGTGACACAATACTTGCCTTCGATGTTATCTGATATCTAAACAAAACAAAAAAATTTTAATTCTCAACTATCTTTAAAAGGTTTTATAATAGGGTCATGCTTTGATTGTATGGCAGATGGCTCTTAAAGAACTACTTGACAGTGAGTTGGACGCCATGGTTGAGAAGATCACATCACTGAGTAAGGCAAAGAGTCAATCTGATCACAGGTAAATAGCAAACGATTTTCATGGGAAAGGTTTCTCACATTTTTTTGTTTTGCCCCACTCAATGTACACACGTGCATTATAGCACTGCCTACCTATGTACTTTGCCCAGGTAGGCAGCTCAGGCAGCTCGGGCGGCATTCAAACCCTTTCCTCCAGCTTTCTAGTGCTTGTTTATAATGTCTCCCTGCTGGGCCACCCTCAAAGACCAAAACTGCCACAATCAGCTCACAATTTGTTGGCCTGTGTGGTCAGTGGTCAAAAAAAAAAAGTTGAATCACAATTATTTTCGTAGTGGGAACGGCCCTAGTGTTTGCCAGTTGCCAGTGGAATTTTCAATTGTGGGAGTGTGTCATAATAGACCATTCGCCTCATCCAACCAGTGTGCCACATTCAAATGTTGCTGATACCAACGCTTCTTTTTTTCTGTTTTAACAAACCCTTTTTTTTTTAAACCATAACTGCCATTTCATTTCATTCCCAATGTTCTCTCATTCCCCCACAGGTCCAATAAACTCTCCTTCATGCTAGAGAGCCTAAAAGGTACCTATCTCTCCACAGATTTATCGTTTCGATCACAATCATCAGTTGCAGAAACTTCATCAGAGTAACTTATTCCTAGAACTTCTCCAAAAAAATCTGGAAAAATGGATAGCCTTTCCCAAAATCAGAATGCGATTAGGATAAACCTAGCACAGCTTCTCATATCCCAATTGAAGACTGGTGGTCTGATTATAAACTCAAAGTTAATGCAGAAACTCTTGCAAACTGCTCACTGACTAAAATGACCTGCAACACATAAATCTAAAAAGTTCGAGGGCCTGACGTTTCGATCCTAGCAGGACCTTTGAGAAAGGTCCTGCTATGATCGAAACGGCAGGCCCTCTAACTTTTGTGATTATAAACTAATACAAAATGGTTGAAAACTGTTAACTGACTTCCTGTAAATCACCAAAGGGGAAATCTCACATATTTTCAGGGCCTAAAGTTTCAGTCCTAGAAGACTTGTCATCTAAAAAAAAAAGAATTGGACATCTCATTTGGCTTTTTTTTGCCCGAATCTCTCTTGAAGAGGACTATGTACAAATCAGTAAGAAGTACGAGGAGGTCGTGAACTGCTGCAAGGAGCTGACAGCCACCAAGAGCCAACTGGAGCAGAGCCAGGCCGACAAGGAACTTCTGGAGTTTGACGCCCAGCGAGCTAGCAGGAGAACGGAAGAGCTAGAGAAAAGCGTGAGTCAAATCCACAACTTGCTCTTCAACTCTGTCACATCCCCGATCCTTGCATGTAGTTTGGTTTTTCTTTATTTGAGGAGGAGGAGGACAGAGGGGGGAGGAGGAGGGGATTTGTATCTTCACGCTCGATTTGCCTCGTTGAGAGGTCCTTTTAACTGAATTCTCGTTGGCACATGGTGCACATCATTTCCCTGAGGTGATATCGACTGTCAGAAGAATCCCAACCCCCCCCCCCCACCCCAAGAGAGAGAAAGAGAGAAAGACACAAGCCTTGTGATATTAAGGGTATTGAAAGGTTGGGCTGCACTTTTCAGTGTGGAATGACGGAGGCATCGAGTCAATTCATCCATGCACCTGCAAGTCTGCCTTTCGGAAAACCTTTCTTTTCAAGGGAACAAGTCAAAACAAAAAATTCTCCCTTCAAACAGTCCAGTCTTTGCTTTTCACATTTGGATTTGTGAGACCGACAGACTTAGCAGGTTCCATACCAGACAGGTGTATTTTTTTTGTCAACTAATCCTGCTGTCAGATTTTTACTGACTCAGGTACCCTCCAGAGGATAAAGGCAGAGTTTGATTTTACAATTTATTTGCCCTCTATCAAAATTTGACTTGCAATAGATAACTCATTGTGAGAATAATTTGCACAGTCTTGCATAGTCCACCATCCTATGTGATTAATTGTAAGTTACCTTGAGTTGGGTGACATCAACTGCAGGAGCATATAAACATCAGTGGAACTGATTTCAGGGTTAGGGTCTGCAACTAAACATGGAATTCAATGAAGGTTTGCCCCACTGGACTTCTAAATAGTACTGTAGGTCCTCTGCCCAGTACTTTGTGAGGCCATGTTTTGTTTCTGCTTAGCAGGTTGTCATACTTTATCACCTCATTGAAATTTGTTCCAGGTTATGAGACTCTGTCTAGAGTCAGACTGAACATGTAACCCTAAACCTAACCCTACCCCTAACTCTACCCCTAATCCTAACCCTAACCCTACCTCTACCCCTAATCCTAACCCTAACCCTAAACCTACTTCTACTCCTTCCCATACCCCTACCCCTCCCCCTAAACCTAACTCTACTCCAACCCCTGAACCTAATCCTAACCCTAACCATAATCCTACCACTAACTCTACTCCTAATCCTACGACTAATTCTATCACTAACCCCACCCCTAACCCTAACCCTAACCCTAACGCTAACCCTAACCCCTAACCCTAACCCTAGCCCCTAACCCCTAACCCTAACCCTAACCCTATCCCTAACCCAAACCCTAACTCTACCCCTAACCCTATCCCTAACCCGAATGCTGATATTCATTATTATATTTTTTTATATTTTATATTATCCTGTCCCTCCTCATATTCTATCCTCCCTCCTGCAGCTGTCCTTGTGTCAGCGAGACCTGCAGTCAGCTCACACAGCTCAGAGAAAGTATCGACAAGTGGCTGAAACCCAACTCACTGAGCTGAGAAGGTAAAGAGAGGCAGGAGTTATTATTAGGATGATTGCCTAGCAACCACTCTCCTCATCCCTCCAAAGTTGGAACACATCCAACATTTAACATTTTTTGCCAGCTTTATATATATACTGGCATTTAAAATAGGACTAAAAATCTCACATATTCTGATGTTTTAGTTTTTAAACAAGTCTGAATGGAAAGGATAAATTATTGATCATAATTAAAATCAGATATAATTATTTATATAATTTTCTTTTCAGAACCACACATGTTCAGTCCACGCATGTTCTTTTCAGAACCTCACATACTCACAAGAGAGAATTTTGCATGGTGTCACCGAAAACCTATCACTCCTTGCTTATTGTAGCTATTGGTCTGATTTTTCAATCCTACCAGAATTGAGAAATGGCTTTAGTTGATTTTCAAATGATTTGCACATGATTTGCACATGATTTGCACATAATTTGCACATAATTTGCACATAATTTGCACATAATTTACGTGTTTCGGATTATGATAACCAAGCAGTTTATATTCAACTGTATGTAATCATGAGTCACATTCTGTAATATTTTTTCTGAATTTCATTTTTATTCAAGCTAATTATCATTTCTTCCCTCCATTTAGGTTATTCAAAGAGATTGAAAAGAAATACAGAACTGCAAAAGGTAATCAAATTTTGGGTTAGATGTTTAATTAGTGTCACGAAAGTCCTTTCCATTGATTCCCCTCTCCATTTGCACTGTAAATGATACCAGCGATTAGATAATTAGTTAATTCAATTTTTATCAATTACAGAGAATGCCAGAATGGAGGAAGCCAATTACAAGGTACATGTAAACATCAAATTGATTGATTAAATTAAATTTTCCCGTTAACATTTCTGAAGGTCTCTAATTAAAATAACACTTTCAAATTTTCAAACTGTCTACTGCATTGTAGATCATATAATCATTAGAGAAAGGTACTTTGTATCGACGATAGCTATTAAAGTTGAGTCGTTAATTTTCAGATTCTTGGTTAAACCTGGCAAGATGTGTGCAGGTGTGTTAACACAATCCGATGTTACAAAGTATCTCTCTTTTTGTTTAGTTTGTGTTGTTTTTAGGAAAAGAATATATCCCCATTAGAATTTGGAAATCTTTAACATTTTGAGGGCCTGCCATTTCAACCCTAGCAGGGTCTTTCTCAAACTTTGGATTACTCAAGAATATTTGTAAACTGTGTCACCCCAAACTGTTCTTAACTCGCCACCATCCGCTATGAATAGCCTGAAGTATTCTCATCACAATGTCTGCCGATCTAACATTTAAACTGGACTAGCTGAAATGAGTTTATTTGTCCCCAAACCACCTGGCCCCAATTTCATAGAGCTGCTTATAAGTCTGAATCTCTGTGCATGCAGGCCTAAACATCCCATGTTGTATGATTAAATCCATTCTGGATACAATTTTCTTGCTCTCTTTGTTTCTTTATTGAGGTCCCCAAACCACCTGGCCCCAATTTCATAGAGCTGCTTATAAGTCTGAATCTCTGTGCATGCAGGCCTAAACATCCCATGTTGTATGATTAAATCCATTCTGGATACAATTTTCTTGCTCTCTTTGTTTCTTTATTGAGGTTGATGTATAAAACCGAAACTGTTTTTCATGCGTATGAGCGCAGCGAAGTAGCATGAAAATCTGCAAAGCACGAACAGTCTGTAAACAGGACTGCAAACCACATTACGATGCTTCCGACTTGTATTCCAACTCTTCTCTACTTAGCATGAAACAAAAGTGAAGTTTGGGTTGGCAAGCTAAATCCTATGAATCCTGACGTTTTGTGCTGAAGCAAATTTTGCCGCATAATTGCAGCTCTGCAGAAATTGTCCACTGATGATTGAATAGAGTGACAGACTGCTGCTTTATTGTTATACTGCCCTCGTTGGTTCCAGGCAAGGTTAGTCCAGCAGGAGGCCTCCCACCAAGCCCAACTGGCAGCAGTGCTTGACCTGGTGACTAGTCAGTCCAGCGCAGACCGGTCACCGCCCCTGTCCACTCCACCCTCCGCAGACACTGATGAGGTGAGTATGGACCGAATCATCTCCCTTCGATATCTACCATTACATCGATAGATCTATTCCCCCATTACCAACACCAATGAATGGGGTGTACAGTACACGGCGTACAAACTGGCTTTACCATCATGTACTACACTGTGCCCCATTGTACTTGAGTAAGGATCTGTAGGCCTACATGAATATTAACTGTATGAACACAAAGTTATCGGAGGCGTGTCTGAATGGGGCCCATTGGTTTGTGTAGCTCTCGTGATTGATATTTAACGACAGTTTATTTTGAACGGGATTATTTCAATTGGAAGCAAGTATGAAAGAGTGGGATATCACAGACTCAGATCTCTGTCCCTGCTGTGAAATCCAGACCCATTGTCATGTCATCATCAGTGACTGTAATGAGATAGGTCCACCCTGTCCACTCATTGATCATCCTGATGTGGTGACTTACCACACCAACTGCCAATACTGAATGTTACCCTATTCGTTGAGGTTTACTGTTGAAGTAGGCCATTGGACCAGACGTCATCAAAAAAAGAACTACATGACAACTACCTGTGAGATATTATTCCCACTGGTTTTCATACTCATAGATCTATAATGCATGATCGTTAAAAAAATGTACATTCTAGCTCTTCAGATTCACAGGCTTTGTAAGATGAAAATACATTTTTAAAAACATGCTTCCGTTCAACATCACACACGTGACCATTACCAATCATATTTGACCTTTGACCCTAAAAAAAACAATCTCAGAATAACAAGTAAAATGTTCGCCTAACATTGCACAAGTTATATGGAGAGTACAAATTGATGTAACTACCATGCTCTCTGAAAAAGAAAAAACCGTATAATTCTGCAATTTGATGGCCCCAATACTAATTACAAAGTGGATTGCACTGTGTACAACCACAAAGTTGGCTGCTACTGTATATAACAGGATGTGGAAGCTATGCAGACCTTAACCAATCCATTCAGTATTCTGTGCTGCTTGTACATTTGTGAACTAATTTCTATGAAAGTGCATGTACATACATGGTATTCATTGGGATGTTTGTATATTCATTGAGCTGTTTGTTCCTCAAGGTTGTTGTGTTGCCTGTGTTATTTGGACACATGCTGATTTTGTCAAACAAATCAGGGAAAAATAGTCAACAAATAAACTAATGAAAAATAGTCAACTAGTCTTTGCCAGGGTGGGGGCATTTATTCAGAAGCGTTTACAGCAACCGTTAACTGCTGCCCTATATCTTCAGGGATCACACCCTTGCTTTCGTTCAGATGAACACGACCAATTGTTTTAAACCTGTCCACAGCAGCTCGGGGATCACACACAGTGGATGCAGCTTCTTCCTTTTTCAGTTTAAGTCAAACAGACTGACTGGGAACTTTTGAACAATTTTGAAAAGTGGCAAAGAAAACTCTGACTGGCCCGGGACTTGAACCCAAGAGCTCTAGTTTTGACTTAAGTTGATTTTGAATTGGTTTTTATTATGGAGTTGGCATGAGTTCCATTCGGGATTTTTTTGTTTAGAGTGATCAGGTCTGATTTACATGTACTTGAATATTTACTTTCCTTTATTTCATTGAAAATTCATGAAACAAAATTGCAAACTGCAATACAAAAGAACTCTGAAATACAACCAGTAGAATCTCTGATTTCAAGCATAGCTGAATGTTTTTCAGTGGCAATAATATGGTGGTGCTATGGGCATATTTGTAACATTTTGAGGAATATTCCAGTCAGGGATTATCCTGGGACCAAGATAGCCTGAGGTGGCAACTGATCATTGAATAATCATTTTGTTTTAACGTACATGTGTTGGGTTGATTTTTCATCGATACCGTTAGTCAATCGGTTTAATTAAAATAAAAGCTTTCATTTATAATATAATATAAAGTGCTCATGTTAAAAGCCACTGGCACTGCATTGCAATGCAAATGAAATTTTTCACTATAATATGAAAAATATTTATGCTACACTATATGAAAGGCAAAACAAATCAGATATTAAGCAACCCCAAACATGTTGTACATGTTGTATGCAAAAATTCGCCAACAAAAATTCATGCATTACTCTGTCATCTTAACCCTATGTGTACAGGCCTATTTCGTTCCATGAAAATACTGGGGTGGGTGGCCTTTGAGGCTCTCCTATTGATCTCAGAAACGGAAAGCCCAATAAACTTGGAAATTCACGTGCAGATTTTTAGGTGCTAAATCTGATTGCATGATTGATTTTAATCAAATATGCAATTTTTTGGAATTACAAAATTTGGTATTAATAATGAATATTTTATGCATTTTCGTGATATTTTCATAATTTCAACTTAACAATGTAAATATAAGAACATGAGGAAAGTGTGTCAAAATCAGGATATTGATTTCCCAGATAAGAAATATTCAGTTCTGATTTAATTTGATGTGTACCGCTAAAACTCAACTTCCTCATCACAACAAAAAGCCATCACTTTTTTTGTACTATGTTTTCATCGTTTTATTGCTTATCTTTTTTATTGTTTTATTGCTGTTCTTTTTTATTGTTTTTATTGCTTTTAAAGGCTTTTTACTGTTTCCAACCTTTAATTAGTTTCTCTCAGAATTGTACAGAAACATGGAATCAGTGCTGCATCAATTCCTGAGCATGATTCATAAAAAAAATGCAAGCCACTGCCTGACAGTTTGAAATTGTACACAAATATGCAATTGTAATGACCTGCACAGTGCACATACTAATTGGCATGTAATACCAAATATGCACAGGGGTGTACTGTATGTCTGATACGCCTGTCAAAAGCATTTCTTCATTCATTGCCGTATATCTGTTATTGTCTTTGCCATCCCAGCGAAGACTACTGTTGTTGACTACTTGGGAAGGCCACCATCTAAGGGCTGGAAAGCTCAGATGGTTAGAGCGCAGGTACGCAAAACCAGAGGTCTCGGGTTCAAATCCTGGCCCAGTCCAGTTTTCTATACCATTTTGTTTCCCTGTAATCCCTACCCAAACCCCTGCCCTTTCCTTTGATATAACCCTACCAGCTATCACCTTTGTCATCTGTCAACCATATCCCTGTTACTCCTCCCATCCTATTTGTTTTGTCCCTGTCATCCTGCCTTTAAGAAAGGTCCTGCTAGGATCAAAACGTCAGACCCTCCCAATTGGTCGATATCCTCTAAAAAAAAATCATTTCAAGGCAAACAAACAAAGTAAAAACTGACTGGGAACTTTTGAACCAATATAGCTCAGTTTGGAGAGCACTGGTACACACTGTATGTACATCAGTTAATCCAGAGGTCTCAGATTGAAGTCCCGTTCCAGTCAAAGTTTTCTTTGCCAATTTTTCAATTTCCTCAAAATTTTGTTATGTGAAATGCATTTTGTAAACCACTGCATGCAATTTCCTGTTCCCTGGGAGCATGTGAAACCTACTGATGATTTGTTTTGTCTGGCCATCTCCTGACCCCAGGGTCAGTTGCCTTTTTGCTGCCTATGTACTTTCCACTTCATTGATGAAGTATGCACACCCAGCCTGGCAACACTAATGCCAACAATTGGCAAACCTACAATTGGGCCTCCATAGAAGCCAACCTACCCTACTGCATGTAATCCAAGGTTAAGCAATCAGTGTAGTAACTGCCAGGAATGTTAAATCCAACAATACCGCATCCCTGCTCAATAAAGCTTTGTGATTAGTGCTTCGCCAAGACATCCAACCTTTTTCCTCCTTCAGGTGTTGGAACTTTTGTTGTCGGCGACCACAAAAGACTCAATGCACCGGCACCGTGTGCATAGAGAGTGGCGTTCTGATATCAATATATCAGGCTTCTTTGAGATATCCTCGCTTTTGAAATCCTACGAGGAAGTCGGTCCGTCTGTCCTCAAGGGATGCTTGCCATTAGACACAGAACAATGAAACCATACACGTGCTCATGTAACAACCTGACAAACAAACATATCACCTAGCTTACCTTGGGAAACCCGTCAGAAAGACCTTAATATAGATTCATTGTATTCGCAGTCTTCCCTTGGGATATTTACAATCTTAACACGTGGACTAACAACATTATTGACAACTGGGGAGCAGTCTTAAGTCAATCAAATCAAAGTGGAAGGTTTTTGGTGACACCTGACCATGTACATTGTCTCTGTGAGATGGAGTGTGGCTCTGAATGACAGACATAGTATAGGATGGTCTGTGAGTTACCGGTTATTTTCCGAGCCACACCCCATCTCAAAAGAGATGATGTACAGTACATGATGTCACCGCAAACCTTCCACTTAGTACTTCCACCATGAAAACCTTCAAATCTTATCAATGAAATCACTGCACAGCATTCAGGAATTTGTCAGAAGACGTGGGATAGAGAAATACAAACTTTCTCTTAAAGGCAATTATGATGCAATGCAAAGTGGGACCTCTGTACTAGATGCGTTTACGTCGGCTGAACTTTACTCTCCTATCACTATATCATGAAAGCTGTACCAGTCCTGATATAGCTTCACATGATGTCTGTGTCAAAATAACCACTTTCTCTGTGGTTGTTGTGAAACTGAGAACCATGCCCTTCCCCAAACTGTCTGCTATTATTGCATGGGCCCCAGTCACAACCCAAAACAACTGGATATCATTCTGTGGAATGATCATATCATGCCCACCGTTTCCTTCAGTTATGAAATGAACTACGTAAGTAACATTAGGAACAGTAACAATCTGGGTGACTGCTAATTGTGATCAGGAAGTGAATGATGACATGTGAAATATTTCCTGCTGTCTCGTACAAAAGGAAAGAAAGAGTATCCAGATTTCCTTCCGAGATACTTAAAAACAAAAAAAAAGTCACTCATTTCCTGCAACAGTACGTCATGAAGCACTAGCATTCTGTCAGACATTTTTTCAATAGTAGGACCTTGTTCAAATCAGTTAAGCGGCCGAATGTTATGATCTTCTCAGAAGCGTTACAGGACTGCAGGAAGGTTTAGATTCATGTACATGGGTGAGTTTATTTTCGCAACTCAAATAAATTTGTTGAAAGGTATCATCACTAATGACTATTTGTCGGATTTTGAAAAACGGCCAAGAAAACTTTCACTGGACCAGGACTTTGGAACCTGATACCATGCTGATACCTCTGGTTTTGTGTAAACGATCAATTGTTGTACCGGTATATGGTATCCGACTACAGCAGTCCGGGATCGTACACAGTGGATGCAGCTTCTTCAATATGAGCGATTCACAAAAGGGAAGCGCTCTCTAGAGTTTGTAATGCGTTGGCCAATCGCAATGCGTGGAATCTGTCGACCCTTTCCAGACGTACATTAGGTCAATAGATTCCGTGCATTGTGATTGGCCAATGTGTTGCAAACTCTTGAGGGCGCACTCTTGTGAATCGCCTGTATTGAAGTCAATTTATTGATTATTTGTAGGATTTGTTATGCTTATAAAAATGTATGTCATGCTGCATCATTAGTCATATCCAAGGCTAGTGTCACCATACCGATAAGAGGGGGCAGATACGTGTTGGGAAATTTAATTCCTCTCACTAAATTCCATACAGCTTATGTAGCCCCCTTAAAGGGATTAGCACAACATTGGTTGAGGTCAAAGAATAGCATCCTTACGATGTCTGATCCAACATATGCATGAATTAGCATACAGGTTTGTGAACATTTTAGCTCAATCCGCCAACCGAGTCTCGAGCAAATAGTGAAAAACCACTTCATTTGTTTTGCGAAAATGCAGCACTCAACGAAATGTTCTGAAAAAAAACATTTATATCTCTTTTTAGATCTCCAAAAATGCAACAGTTTAGGCCAAAATATTTCAATGCAAAGTTTCTACTATAACCATCTTCAACTAAAAGTTTCATGTAAATCTGTGAACATTTCCATTTTTCAATCTTACCAATGTTGTGTAGGGGCTTTAACATTAAAGATATCTTCTTTTTTTGTCAGAACTACTGTACAGTACAGTGTATGTAACCAATAATTAATCATTCTTTATTGGTTACGTTTGTTCCCAGTCTTTCAAAAACATGTTTTATTTCTGATTGTTATTCTCAGTCTCTTCAACATAAACAAGCCATAGATAATTATAAGCATTGTATTTTTTTATTTTTTTTATCTTTGCGCACAACACCATACATATCAAATGTTATTCTGTAATAAACATTTATGAGCCCAGCGGAAGACATATAATGTTTATATCCTAAAGATAATTACAATGATGTTATTACAATGCTGTTGGAAATTTTGGAGGTACTGTACATTTAATATAATGTGGATTTTTGAAGAAAAAAATAACCCGATGCAGATTTCTCATAGCTGAGCAGAATTGGAATTTTTTTTCTTAACAAAGTACACAAATTTTTCATTAATTTTTGTGTTTAAATGGTTTTATTTATTTATTTCTTCATTCATTTATTTATTCATTTTCCGTATAAAAAGGCTTCAAATATGGTGCCATATCATGTGTTGGTGATTTTGATGGATCTATTTCTAAAATAGATTTCTAATTTTCCTCAAGAAGTCCTAACGATATCACACTGCCGGACTCAATCTTAATTTCCATTCACCTTTCAACTATTCTTCCTGTTGCTTTGAGAAAGGTCCTGCTAGGATCGAAACGTCAGGCCCACTAAATTTTAAGATATTCTTCCTGTTATTGGACTTTTTTCTCTTTTTCTCTGCTCAAGTCACTCCATTTGCCTGGTCAGAATTTTTCCCCCTCCAAAGACATACACAAATTTCATATTTTCACTCACAAATGTTTATTGATAGAGGGTAATGATTCACTTAAATGACCTTGCTGATAAGAAATGCCTGATACTTTCCTACATATTAAAGGCTTAAGCTGATCATGAATTAGCAGATTTAAGGCTGCCACATGCCTTGGTTACAACCTCATACCAATGGTCTGTCTGGTCTTGTTTACAAATCCCATCCTACTTTTTTTTCCAAAGTAAGAAATCATTACAGGGAATACTATAACCGTGGGTTATATGCAACTAACGAATGAAGATACTTGGAGACAACGCTGTACTTGGAGTGATGTTGTTTATTTGGCTGGATACGATGTCTGTCTGATTCTCCATTAAGCAGGGTTTATATACATTTTATGAACATTCCAAACATGCAAATATCACAGGAGTTTCCTGCCTTATTAGGAATTGCTTAACAGTCACTTACATACAATCATATGCAATCAAATGATGTGTTTGGTCCACTATTGGTCTTGGGCAGGGCTATAGGCAAATGAGTAAAGGTAGCTTTCCTTGAACTGACTCACTGTGGCCATAGTTCCGTCCAGCACAGTGTCCGCATTCCTCGGACAAGTCTCACTTCTAGGAAAGGGGTCTTGCCCCTTCAAGGCCAACTCAGCACAGTTACACATACAGTACATGTAAACAAGCATGGTGTTTTATCATGGTGATAATACCTTATTTCTTTCTCATTTCAGTCACTTTATTTGTGACCTTAACACTTTGTGTTATTATGGCATCCAGTTTACAGAACTTCAAAACCCAACACCTAAATCCCACATTTTGTTTTGGACTCTGTGAAAATGAGTCGAATCGGGGTATCATCATGATCAGGGATTTATACCGCAGAATCTCCTATCACTTCAAGTTTTAGATTAAAAAACAAGTTTCAAATCAGCAAACAGGGAAATATGGACACTAACAAACATTATAACCAAAATCAGAAAATTGATTATTAGATTTTTTCACTTTCTGTGCGTGGAAAAAGGCTGTGCCAGAAACGACTCATTTTAACAGAGTGTCACATTTGTGGAAACTTCTTCAAGACGGGATTGTCTAATTCAAATCCATTTCTGACTTTTCTTATTTGACATTGGACGCAATACAATTCCAGATAGGCCTATAGTGCAGATTGTAATCTTTATGTGGCACTTAATTTATTCAAATGTTCACTTCAGAGGATGTTTTTAAGTACGTAGTGGCTATTGTTATGGCAGCCGTAACGCAGTTTCCATTTTCTATAGTTACGGCACTGCAACTGCGCAAGCGCGAGTACACATGAGTGCCGTAACTATAGAAAATGGAAACTGCGATACGGCTGCCGTAACAATAGCCACTGCGTTTTAAGTAACATTTGTGAAGGCTGCAGGAGAGATCTTTGGTTTTCGGGAAATCATTTTTTTTTTCTCCATGACCTTGGTAAAGCCCTTTCTCCTTTTATATTTGGGTGCTGTTTCAACCAGCAGTTTCCTGCAGGCCTCGATCCCATAATGTGATAGGAGAATACAGAGTTACGCCTCTGTGAACATGCCAGAAGATCTGGCGAGAAGTTTCAGCATGAATGACTGAACGAAGGTCTCTGCCTAACTCTTTGTCTAAATGTATGTGCAAAAAAGTGGAACCATTATGGACTAGTAAATCCTATTCCTTCCCTTCCTATTTGTTTCTGTCATTGCAACTCAGAATACAGAATTCAATTTAAGTCAAACAAATAAAGGCAAAGCTGACTTTTGAATTTTGACCTTTGAAAAATGGCAAAGAAAACCTGATGACGGCCAGAGCATACTGGTCGAAACGTCGAGTTACCACTCAGGTTTTTTTCAGAACCAAACCTCTTCCCTTAAGAGACCTGATACATGGTGTCACCGCAAACCTTCCTACATTGATTCACCCACCATGCAAAGCCTTAAGTCTTATTTAAAGAAAACCTTGACCGGACCAATTTCATTTTTTTTTTAAACTAATTGACAATTTGGGAAGGCCACCATCTAGGGCTGGATAGCTCAGATTGTTAGAGCACCGGTACACAAAACCAGAGGTCTCAGGTTAAATTCTTGGACCAGTCAAAGTTTTTGTTGCCATTTTTCAAAAGAAATATTAAAAGACGAAATAGTGTGAAACTTTAGCAAGCGGCTTACTTGGTTAAATTACCAAAATACTAATCTCAATATTTTTGAGGGCTTGTTATTTTCTGACGTTGAGAAAGGTCTTGTCAGGATGGAAATGCTATTTCCTACAAATGTTCTTCTTCTTTTTTAATCCCTGATAGGAATATCCAACATTTCCTGGTGGTATTGACATGAGAGGGGGATAAAGGGGCTCCACTTGACACAAGAAATTATTTTCCTTGTTTCTCTTTTTCCTAGTTGCTTGTCAGCCTTGAAATCCTGTTGGCTCAGATACTTTGCCGACGGTGACAGGACTTTTGTGTCAACATCTAATGAGCGCCCAAGCTGATACAACAGTCTGTGCAATGAGTCAATATGCAATGTTGTGACACCATTTGCACTTGTGCAATACAACATGGATTTCAGTGTCGGCGAGACTGGGTTATCCCATGGTTATCCTCAGTTAATTCCGTGCACGTTTTGCACACACTGCTTCGTTGACAATGCGGTGGCCTCTATTGAATGCCCCCATAATGGAATGGGAGTGAACCGTCTAAAAATGCACACGCCCCAAACCCACGCAATATCCCAGTTATTTGCACTTGTCATAAGCCTAAAATAATCCATAGGCCTAATGCATGTTGCCTGCTCAATCTAAAACCTTTTTCACCTTTCAAGTTCCAACTAAGCTCACAACAGGATCCAGTACCATACAAGGAAGGTCAACTGTACATGTACATGTATGTATATGACTTATTTCAGTCTGGCATGTTGCAAAGGAAATCAAAGGTTTATCACCAAAGCAATGGATATTCAATTTGCGGACAAGGGTTAGTCCTTGGCTTCTAGGTTTCTAACTGGCCTGTATTTTTTTTAAATTTTGAGGGCTTGATGGTCCAGACCTTTCCCAGTAGGGCTGTTTCCACTGTCCAAATAATCACGATTCAAAAACCAGGTTTTTTTGCTAGCACCAAAAAAATCACCAGCTGATTGTGGTCAGCAGTTTGCTAATTGTGGAGTCCGAATTGTGATTCAAATCCCACTAATTATCGCCTCTATATTGTGTCCACACACACACACAAACATACAAAAAAAGTGAAGTTTGAATCGCAATTCAAATCCACTGTCCCAAATCATTTATTTGGGACAGTGGAAATGGCCAGTCTGAATTTTGGATACCGGTTGGGCCACCTCTAAAAAAGGTAACTTGTCAAGTCTGCCTTTGAGCAACATCCTGCTGGTATTGAAATGCCAGGCCCTTTCAATTCAGAAAGGACTTTGCATCGCTTTTATGTTACTTTCTGCCTTGTAGTTCACTGCAGGACAGTGCCAGGGTCATCCATGGATCTAAGCTGAAGACCGAGTGACGAGTGCTGTTATTGTTAGATCCATGTCTACATCCTCCTCTTGTGACTGATTTCTCTCTCGCTTTAAAGAGGTCAAAGACAATCCCAGCAGTCTATTGCTTCCACGTTAATTGACAGCGCGCAGTCGGCACTTTGGGACAAATTCAACCGTATTAAAAAGCCTCTTTCCTGCGAGATTTTCACTTCCCTTTAGGTTCAAACAAACAAAGGAAAAACTGACTAGGAATGATTGGGCACTGCCCATGCCCTGCCCAACTGCCCACCATGCCCTGCCCAACTGCCCACCATGCCCTGCCCAACTGCCCACCATGCCCTGCCCAACTGCCCATGCCCTGCCCAACTGCCCATGCCCTGCCCAACTGCCCATGCCCTGCCCAACTGCCCATGCCCTGCCCAACTGCCCTGCCCAACTGCCCATGCCCTGCCCAACTGCCCATGCCCTGCCCAACTGCCCACCATGCCCTGCCCAACTGCCCATGCCCTGCCCAACTGCCCATGCCCTGCCCAACTGCCCATGCCCTGTCCATGCCCTTGTTGATGAGATATTCACTGGGGTTGCGTTTGGATGTATGGTAGTTGAAAGCTTTTCTACTCCATCCTAATGCCTGTTGTCAGCTTACATCATACTTCCGACAAAATTTAAAACACCCATGCCATGTCATAAGTCGGCTTTTCTCCTTCTCTCCCCCCCCTCAAAACTGTTGCCAACTGCTTATAATCCTAGCAGGACCTCTCAAGTCACTCTGCCCTTTCAGTGAGGTCTGTCTAGTATCAAAACGTCATGCCCTCTACTTTTCTATATTTTTCTTTTCCCCCTCTGCAAATTGCAATCAAAACTCCAGTCCTATTGCCCGAGTATCAGCAACCATTGGTGTAATTTATGCAGTAGTCAATAGTAGTTATTTCACCAGTGGTTGAATTCAGAGCTCTTGTCCATAGTTTGAATGTAGGTCATGCCAGGCTCTTTCCTCCCACACCTGTGCTTGTTTGTGTGCACAAAGAGAGGAGGAGGGTATGTTAATGTCACCCTGTTATATTTCAATTTGTGTGTGTGTGTGAGAATTTTTTTTTCTGCAGTTGAACTAGAATTGTGACTCCCAAAGAATTTTATAATGAGATTTATCGGAACCATTTGTTGGAAAGGTCCATCATCTAGCCTGTTTGATAGTTGACTTGTGCTAGTTCCATTTTAAACTTGGAGTCCTTCATGAAGTGAATCATGCCTGGTTCTGAAATGTTAAATTTTTGTCACAAACTAGAGGAATCTAGGATAAATAGGTTTGCGGAGACACCATGTAAATTCTCTTTTGTGAGTTTTTGTCCTCTTTTCTAGAGGAATCTAGTCTGCTCTGAATATTGCAAGAAGACTTGCCTTACCCACAAATGACAAAGAATAAAAACCCAATCGTACGAATAGTTTTCCAGCAGACAATCAGGCAAAGCAAAGCATACAGTACGGATCATACATGAAGCAGGGCAAACCCTCATTGAATTACATTCAATCTATGATTGAGTGCAACACCCAAAGGTATACAAATTTGAATCCACCCCACGACTCCAACCAGCTCGGTGGTCAAGTGGGTCAGACATCTGCACTAGGAAACTGGAGTCGCAGGTTCGAATCCTGACCTTGCTGGCTGTATTTTGACTCCCGAAACCATTCACTGGGGATTCGCCTTGCTCAGTGTGTAATCAGCACTGCCTGATTGCACTAGACAGCGGGTGTTGTGGGTTCGAATCCAACCTGTTCTGCATTTGTGAATTCAGGCAGGCAATCCAGCAGAGCAATGAGTATTCACAGTGCTACAAGTGTAATTACATCTTGGGAATATCCAAAATTAGGAGGGCCTGACATTTTGATCCTAGCAGGACCTTTCTCAAAAGTCATGCTAGAATCGAAAGAGAACGGTCCTGCTAGGATCGAAACATCAGACCCTTCTCATTTTTGATGTCTACAAAGTATACTGAAGTTGTTATTATTGCAGAGTTTCCCATGCATTGTAACCACATGTCGCTGAGCTTTATCTGTGAGATTCAGACGACTCGTTTGTGCTCCACCCCTGTTTACAATCAACCAAACAACATCATAGCCAATGAACCAATGCAGCTGCCCTAATTCTGCCTGCGAGTTCATAGCATGAGAGTGAATACCTGTGAATTCCTACATGTACCGGTACAGTACCTCTGTCACGCAATCGTATGCTGTAGCATTCTGCCTCTCTCTCTCATGTGTCATCAAAAGCATATCACTGGACTCACAGCCTAGTGGTAATTTCAGTCAACTGTTCTTGAGGAAGAGTCAACACTCTAACAGTAACACTCAAATCCTTGTAGGACTCATCCGCAAAGATCCTGCTTTGATTGCCACATCTTGCGGCTGTCTAAAGCCGTGTCCGCACTGGACTTATTTTTTACCGAGCCCTTGGGTAACATTCCAATGGGTAAATCTTCCCGGCGTCCGCACTTGGACTTTTCGACTTGGGTAAACTAACCGAGACGATGGGTAAAACTAACCGACTCATGTACATGTGCATGTACTGTAGGTACACAAACACGTTGTTAACCTGTGCCCGCACCAGTCTTGCATACAGTAACGTAACGTGCGGGGCACCGGATGTGGTTTTTTACCGAGTTGTTTACCGAGACGTCGTGTCCGGATTGGACTTATCGACTCGGTTAAACTGACCTGGTCAATTTAACCGGGCAGAAGTTGGTCGGTTAAACTACCCACTGGAGTCGGGTAAGTTGGGAGGAAAACTTCCTGGGCTGTCCGCACTGGACTTAAAATGGTCAATTTACCCATTTTAAGTCCAGTGCGGACGCGGCTTTACTTTCCCTGATTTGTACGTACATTTCAGTCTATTCAAGTCGGCAAACAGTTTGTGATTTTTGTCATAACTTTAAACCAAGAGTATATAGTAAGATACAAACATGATTGCAAACACCTAACTGACTTTACCGATCAAAATGCAAATCTCAAGAATCTAAGGGGGGGGGGGGGGGGGCGACGTTTGAGAAAGGTCCTGCTAGGATGGAAATGTCAGATCAGACTCTACATTTGTCAGATTAATGTAATCCAATTGAGACGTGATTGCCAATCTGGTCTGTAGATTCGGACCATTGATGTAGTAGCTTCAATCTCAAACTATTTGGCTAATCCTGTCAACCTTGTCATCCTTACACCATTCTTCTTCTCTTTGTCGCCCCCCCCCCCCCCACCCCCCTCGTTTTTCCCTCCATGTTTGTAGAGCTGCCATAGCGACAGTTGCCAGGTCTTGGAGACTGTGTCCGCCTACCTCACGGGGCTCAAGACCCAGCTGGCTAAGGTCAGAGGCCAACTTATCTCCCTGGTAAGTGGACTGTATTTCTACCTGCCAAATCCACCTGCTCTCCTCCCCTATCCGATCCTCCTCCCCCGAATCCCACCTGTTCCTCCCCCTACATGTAGCTGGCCCCGTGTGTGGGGTCCAGACTCAGAGACAAGTGTCAAAAGTTTGACTCCCATGTCCCCAATTGAAGTGACAGATTTCATTTCCCCCGAAGGCGTTGATGGGAAAACATATGAGACCATGTCCTACCCATTTCTCATCATTCTAAAGCCTGCACTATCATTCATTGATCCTTAAATTGCATCGGATGTTGCTTCTACAAATCTGCCATAAGGCACTTTTATCATCTCGTTCAAAGTCTTTGAAGTCTATCCTTTGGGTTGTTTTTTTTCATCTAAAAGACCATTATCAAGACAATTGTTTCATCCTTCAATTATGAGATGAGAAAATAACATCGTTAGAAAGATGTTTAGTCACCTTTTAGAGATCAGTGATGATAAAAGGTGATGCATGATTTGGGTTTCATCAAGAAAATTTGAAAGACAGGAGCCAGGAATGGGTCTGATCATTACTGGACAAGTAGTACAGGATTGGGGTACAGCTAGGATTGAAATCTCCAAGACATTACAATGGGATGGATTTGAATCCGAGATTGTACAGATGAAAGGCCGATATCAAAATGTGTAGAAGTTCGAAAGAGGGATCTCTCCAGAATCCCTGTGTGAGTGTAATCATGGAGGAATAAGACCTCCATGGTGTAATGGGTAACAAGGCCTCGTACTAACCAAGACACGCTCGTACCAACTACTGGTAGCACCCATTGTTAAGTCAACGTAATCACAAGCAAGCCATGGGACCCTCCTCAAGTTACCTTGAACACAATGAAAATTTGCCTCCTTGACCTTCCCCCCCCCCCTCAACTCAAGGCTGGAACACTTTAGTCTGATTCAGGCTGATTACTTCCTTTAGTGGTGTGAATATTTGATCAAAACTCTCATTCTCTCGTGGTTGGGCATTTCATCCTTGTATGTTTTGTTCTGCCCATGGATTAGTATTGACCCAGATACGCAGAGTCTCGAGGAAATTGGAAATTTCCCTCATCGATTGTCTCAATCTTGCTGAGATCCATTTTCTGACAATGCATGTAGACTCGTTGGGAGTGGGATCAGGAAACCACTGCGTGGTCTCAGCTGATAAGCTGCATTGCATTGCACTCTGCCGGCTCTGTTCCAGTGACTGCCATATCAAGCAGGGACCGTGCTCGTCACGCTATCATTAAGGGGAAAAAAGTCAGTTTGGATCCTAGCAGCTGCTTTCTCTGAAGCAAAACGGGGAGAATAGTTCGTGCCGTGGGTCCAAGTTTGCCCGTTGAAGTGCCAGAGTGTGTTAGATTGCCAAGTATGGAGTAAAAAATAAACAGTGAAACAGACACCCTTGTACTGTACATGTACATGTACGTCCCAAGCCCTCGTCAAACATCAGCTCTCTTTTATACACATACAACAGTACGGATTTCATGGTTACTGTTAAGTTCCCCTTTCCCTCCAGTATGAACATGTACATGTATGATTGATCGATTTGGGGCCTTATTTTTCTTTTTTCATTTCCGCTGAAATGCTCACCATACCATGGCTTTTAAAGAGAGCCAGGGTTTAGAGATCAAATCAACCCATAACTCAGCCTATTGATGGCTCGCTTTTGTAGCGTGGAGTGTTCAGAAATCAGAAGCTAACCTTGGAACCATTTTGCTAAAAAGTGCACATCACAGCAGTCTATTTATAAGTCAGCCTTGCAACTTTTCTGCGGATTCCCGGACTTCCGGGGTGTTTTTTAATTCGGCCATAAAAAAATAAATAATAATAATAATAATAAATTTAGAAAAAAATAACAAAAATTAAAAAAAAAAAATCCATCTGGAAATGTCTTCTCCCCTAACTATTATTTAAAACACATGCTGAGATCAGGTTAAAACTTTGATGTTTACTTTTCATTTTGTGTAAACAAAACAAAAAAAATCAATTATCTGGGTGTATGCCTTGAAAAAGGTTAAAATCTGTCACTCAGCTTTAAAAAGTCATAAGTTGTCACAAACTGCTCAGAATGCACCACAGAGCATCTAGAATCCAAAATTTTCCCGTGCCCTTAATTAGCGGGCCCCAAACCACACGCTGTAAGGGCTTCGTGCTTCGCGCTCGCAGTTTCATTCGGACATTTTCCTCTTTTTACAATTCACGAGTTGCATGCCTGATAAGTGGAATTTTCTGCAATATTTAGCAGGGCGGTGCAATAAGCATGGAATGGAACTGTTTAAGCAGGATGATAATGTCAGGTTGTCGTTTTTTTTCAAAATTACTTAAAGTTTCCCAGTCAGTTTTTCCTTTGTTTGGTTTGACTCAAATTGAAAAAGCTGTGACCACTTTGTTTGATCGCTGAGCTGCCATCGCCAGGTTTACAACAATTGGTTGTTTGCATCTGAATGGAAACAGGGGCATGATATATTTACTTAAAACTGAGGTATAAGTTTAAATATTCATTCTGAAATAGGAGATTGAAGTCAAAGTGAGTTTTGTATTCACAATCAGGTAATTTGTTATCCCTTTTCTCCAGGCTAACATCAGTCCTGTGATCAAGCCCATCAAACTCATCGTTGCTTTACTGTAGACTAATTGCAGAGCATTAAGCAATGCACAGAAACCATATGACCTACAGTGTATCACAATTTACAATGGGCTATAGCAAGCGTAAGATGAGTTAAAGTGCAACGTAAGGCTTTGCCAAATCTTGTTTGTTTGTTTGTTTCAATTTTCCGCCCTTTGTTGTACTTTTGTCGTCAGAAACGAGAGAAGTTTTCTCTGAAGCACGGCCCGCTGCAGCTGAAGAGAGCCAGGAATCACAGGCTGCGTGTGCAGCCCTCACTCCTGCAGACTCCCTGCCCCAGGTGCTCCGGCCATCAAGACAGACAGTGCTCCGTCCTCCTAGGTAACGGCACCTCTGATGACCGGTTTCAACAATCTCACGGTAGCTTACGATCGGTAACATATCCCAGTAATGTCTTTACTGCAGTCGGTGAATCACATTGTCATCAAACGAGGAACAGCACTGTTGGTAATATGGTTCTCCCACATCCTAAAACGGAAAGTGGAAAAAGAACGTTTAATTTTAGAGGTGCCCAAACCTGGAATAGTTTACCGCCTCATATGAAATCCCTGAATCAAACAAGTTTGAATAGCTTCGTCAAGGAGCTAAAAACATTTGTATTTTACGTAATTCTTGTAAAGATTGTGATAGTGATTTCTGTGCAGTTTCATGTTCTCTTTTATAAGGTTTTCTTATAGTGTTTTATAACCTAATGTAATTTTAATTTGAACTCTTATTAGTTTTTATACTGTAGTTTTTAATAAAAAAATTATTTTCATACATTAGTTTTTGTGAGCTGGGATCCATGGGAGATCAGTGAGCTCTTTTTTGCCACTGAATGGATACCCCAGGATAAATAATAAATAAATAAATAAATAAATAAATAAATGCCCGAAAACACCGTAACACAAATCACTTCTACAATGGGTCACCCATCATAAAGATAAGATACAAATGCAGCATAAGGATTTGTGAAATCCTCTCCTGCTCACTTTCTATGGCAGCAAGATAAATGAAAATGAGTGCAGATAGGGCTGAGTTTATTCATGGTGGAGAGGTACAGTAGCAAGTTGAGAGTGGCTTGCAGTGACACCATTAATCTCGTGAGTTTGTGCTGTTCTGATGAGACATATCGGAGGAGGGACCAAATTCATGGAGCTGAGAGAATTTGCTCCTTGAGAATTTGCTCCCAAGCGAACAAATATCACACATTTGCAAATCCAGTTTATCAAAAAGTGTTTATCATGCTGAGTGTTTTTTGGCACTTAAAGCCCCTACACAGCATTGGTCGAGGTCAATGAATAGCATCCATACGTTGTCTGATCCAACATACATAATGCATGAAATAGCACACCTGTGAAAATTTCAGCTCAATCCGCCAACCGAGTCTCGAGAAAACCGTGAAAACCGTTAAATTTGTATCGCGAAAATGCAGCATTCAACGCCGTACTGTTCCGAAAAATAGTTTAGATCTCGGTGATGAGACGTAAACGATTTCTTTTACTCATTTCTCCAAAAATACAACATTTTATGCAGAAATATTTCAGTGAGAGGTTTCTACTATAACCATCTTCTACAACTGTATAAGTTTCATGTAAATCTGTGAACATTTCTGTTTTCCGATCTTACCAATGTTGTGTAGGGGCTTTAAGCAGCTCTATAAAATTGGTCCCAGGTCTTTTTTTTTTTCTGAGAAATGCTCCAGATCTTCCATTCATTGATGACAGTTTACTTACAATGTCCATTCCTGCAGACGCCCTGACACTAGAGGTCATTCCACAGGGGACGCGCACTCGCTCAGACTCCCTCCTCCTCCATCACCAGACCGGCCCGTCCCCGCGCCAGCAGCTGCCCCGCCTCTCCCAGGATGACACCCTCGTAGACCGTCTCCGTGACGAGCCCATCACGCCCTCCGTCCTCGAGCTCCGACGAGCCCTGGTCCGCGAGTTCAACACCCAGCGGAGAGGCCGAACCCAGACTGTGTCCGCCCAAACCGAGATCCCGAGAACGCCGGAGCAGCAGCTCCGGCCTTACTCACGAAGCTCCTACGTCCAAACCTCGGAGACCAACGTCTCACGACAGAGCTCTGATACCCAGACCGAGGAGTGGCCAGTAGACGGGTTCAAGTCCTCCTCCTACCGGACGTCAGACGGTGCTGACGTGAGACAGGCTTATCTCGTCAACGGATCACCCTCGTCTAACTCGGCCGTGCTCCTCTCCTTGGAGGATTCCCTTCAGCCTCCGGGCAGTCCGTCTGATCTCAGCGATTCCTTCGTCACTGCCTTCTCCTCTCCCGCCAGCTTATCCCCTCGGCGAGGATCCCAGCAAAGCTCACCGGAGCGAGACGATTTTCTGAGCGTGTCACTTCCAAGGTATATCTCCTCATTCCATTGGAAAACAGACATCTACCGGTACCCTATCTTGTCAAATCCAGAATTGATAATTTGGTTGTGTATCATTTGACTTTATTCTTGCTATTTTTAAACTGATAGCTGTGTTACAATTTTTTCCTGGTACAATGTATGTAAGCCAAGAGGTTTCAGATTCATTCCTGTCCAAATTTCTCTGTCAAAGTTTAACATGGCATTTTTCCATTTTGGTTAAAACTCACCGAGACAATGGTTTAATACTTTTCCCATTTTTTAAGTCCAGTGGAAATGGCCCAGTCAAATTTCCTCTCGGTTACTTTAACTGATGGTTACTTTTACCGGCCAACCTCTGCCCACAAAAAGTGAACAGTTAACTTTAACCGAGTCATTTAGTGCCACTCGGTAAACGCAGCTCAGTAAAAAAAAAAGACATGGTAAACGCAGCTCCTGCATACTTGGCGTGTGCTACAATCAAACACCTGCTTGATGGCAGCCAAAAAGTGGCTTTAGTTTGTGGGCTGGTGAGGACAAAATGTGTGTCATAGGTCATGCCACATTACCAGCTTGTTTACTTTAACCACCATCTTTGTTAAATTTCCAGACTCAAAAAAAAGTGCGAACAGTGGTAAGATTTACCAACTTGAAATTTACCCATCGTCTTAGTTTAAGTCCAGTGGAAGTCCGGCTAAAAAATGCTATGTAAACCATTTGGTGAAAAGCAGAAGATTCTGTTCATCCAAATACCGAAATCAAGGAGTCTGAGAGGAATGGAGGTCACTCCATCAAGAGGTCTCACAGGAGAATGACCTCTCATGACACTTCACACCTCAAGCTATTTGTGTAGGGTCAGTCCACTAAAAAAAAATGGGGGTGCCGTAAAACTCGATTCGCCTTTGTCAGGGGCTGCAATCACAACCCTGCATTGTTAGAAACTTCCTTGTCAGGTTTCTTTTTCTCCGGATTAGTTTAAAGTCCTCCCGCGCTCTTTCCTTCATTTATTCCGAATCTTGCCTTCCATCTCTGTCATTCCAGAAATGGGTCTCCAGTTCACACACGCTTGCAGTCCAAACTTGATCTGAGTGACAGACAAGACAACGAGTCACAGTCACCGCACAGGGTATGTCTTCGATCTCTTTGATTTACGGTAATCCCATCATCAGTACCAATACTAGCCTTCCAACAAGTGGCTCAGCAAACTGCTCATTCTCTGTCAGTTTTTATTCATCAATTGACTCTTCTATCTATCTGTCAATGAAACAAATGTGGTTGACAGAAGTTGACCAATTTCACTTCTAAGAAGTGGGACGATTCCTATACTTAGGTCTAAATGAAGGTCTTTCCCTTGGCCTTATCCTACCTGCCCATCCTTTGAACCATCCATCTCGCTCTCCATTCCATCATCAGAAGAGCGTTGATGAGCGCCAAGAGATTGCCCAGAGAATGGCCGACATGCTGGCTACCAGCTATGCCAGACCCAACATAGTGGTAGAAGGATGCCAAGCCGATAGCGAAGACAATGACCACAACTCCAACCATGAAGGGTAAGATAGATCTGAATCTACCCATAAGCATACCACAGTGACTCTTGAACAATCTACAAGGCAATCTCAGACAGAACCTTCGTATCGATACAAACACAAGGAAAGGAAAAATTTACTTGAATTTTTTTCTCAAATAAACAAAGGAAAAACTGACTGGGAAGTGGGAACTTTTGAACAAATTCCCAAAGAAAGCTTTGACAGGACCAGGACCTGAACCTGAGACCTCTGGATTAATGTACCAGAAATCTTCCATCTGAGCTATCCAGCCCTTTTTTTAGATGGTGACCTTCCCTAATAGCTAGTCAACTAGTCTTTGCCAAGGTGGGGGTGCCAGTCAGAAGCAATACAACCATTAACTGCTGTATATCTCCAGGGATCACACCCCTGCCTTAGTTCAGATGCAAACAACTAATTGTTGCCAGTCAATTTTTCCTTTGTTTGTTTGATTTGAATTGAAAAAGCTGCATCCACTCTGTGTGATCCCCGAGGTGCAATTAGCCAGATTAACCGCAATTTGGTTGTTTGCATCTGAACTAAAGCGGATAGTGGATTGCTCAGATAGAAGAGCACTGGTACATGTACGTTACTCCGGCCAGAGGTCTCGGGTTCAAGTTTTTCAACTTGGAATTTTTTTCAACAATATGTGAAAATCCTGCGAGGACCTTTCTCAAAGGTAATTACGCAGATACAGAGCAACCTCAAAGGTTTGTAAAAGTTGAGCCATCGCTGAAGCAAATGTGTTAGATTTGAAATACTAGTGTAGCTCACACGGGAGAGAATGCAGTGTGTCCCCTAGCGTATTCCTCCCTGGTTGGATGATTCAAGTATCTAGTATCCTACGTCGATCGTTGGTCACAGTTCAGTGCAGCCCTTTCTCTCCGTCTGTCCCCTACCATCCCCTCCTCCCCAACCAGATCCACCAAGTACAGCTCGACACCCAGGAAGCTCTCCCCAGGCCGTCTGAAACGTCGGCCCCATGCTGACAAGGAGAAAGAGAAGAGAACATCAGCCTTGGGTAACGATGGGCTCACTTCTCAGCCCAACAGAACTGAACAATTTCGAGCTGACTTGGAGTTCGGTTCCTTTTCAAAGCCATAGATTATGGGCAGACTGTAGCTCAAAGGGTTGATTTCACCAATGTTTTTTACCTTTTTATGATCAATATTATAGGATTGATGTGATCAATTGTAGGATATGTGATCAATTGTAGGATATGTGATCAATTGTAGGATATGTGATCAATTGTAGGATATGTGATCAATTGTAGGATATGTGATCAATTGTAGGATATGTGATCAATTGTAGGATCTATGTGATCAATTATAGGATCGATGTGATCAATTGCAGGATCAATGTGATCAATTGCAGGATCGATGTGATCAATTATAGGATCATTGTGATCAATTGTACCATCGATGTGATCATTGTAGCATCGATTTGATCAATTGTAGGATTCTTATGCCCAAATTATATTTCCAACTCTTAGATGATAGACACAAAGCTCAATCCCTGGTCCAAGATACACTCCTAAAATAAAAAGGCCTTACCGATCTTACCGATCCCTCCCCCAGGATCTGATGGCAAGAGTCTGGAGCATCTGCTCAGCGACAAGCTGCCCGACGTTGAGCTGATGGAGGAGGAGATGGAGGTGAACCAGAGGCTCCTGGAGGCTGCCAAGAGAGCGTCGGAGAGACACAGGACACGGAGAGGCAGACGATGGTCCCAGGACTCCTCCCCAGGTGAGCTGTCCGGCAGGGGGTTTGCCAGGGCTTTCACCCAACCTCCATGGGCTAGATTTGATCAACTCAGGAAGATTGATCACGGAAGGGCAACTTACCATTGTTTTCAGAAAATATCAACCAGAATAAATATGCAAACATGTTGCAAACTGATAATTGACTATAATGACCAAAATGCAAGCATCAACATGATCAGGAGGGCCTGACGTTTTGATCCTTTCTCAAAGGTCCTGCTAGGATCAAGACTTCAGACCCTCCTAATTCTTTTTGACAATATCAACCAGATAAAAAAATTACGAGGTCACCTCTGTATTAAAATTACTGAAAATGAATCTCTCTCAATCAATGATGATTTCAAAAAGACAAGTTAAATGAAGACTGACTGGGAAATTTCCAACAATTTATGAAAATAGCTATAAAGTGATATACAAAAATGTTGCAAACTGCAACATACAAAAAATATGCAATATAAAAATAAAAAAACACTGCAATATAAAAAAATGTTGCAAAATAGCTATAAATTTGACTGGACTTGACAGGACTTGAACCCAAGACCTCTGAGTTTATATACCAGAGATAGCATAAGTCAGATCAAATCCTGGTCCAGTTGAAATTCTCTTTGCTGTTTTCATACAGCAGGTTTTCACTTGAAGCAGTCATTTTTTATCCTAATTTTAGGAAATGGACCTCTAAATTGAAGTGACCCTCCCTAAATGTTCTGATCAGATTTGAAATGATTCACCACCCAGTTCTTTTTTTTTTTTAACTCCACAGATCAGCGATCGCTCAGTCCAGCATCACCTGATGATAGATCCCCCTCACCTACCCAGTCCATCTCCCCAGTCAAATCTGACAGCCCTCCACCCTCAGTAACAGACTCGGCACCAGAAGCCCCCGTTGATGAGGCGACGCAACCCACAGCAGACAGGGGGGCAGAGGGGACAGCAGACAGCCCCCGGGAACTGCCAGAGGAGAGGACTGGAGCTGAGGTAAAGAAATTAAGCAACTGTTCTCTGTTAGTTGGTCTGTCTGTCTGTCTTTCTATCTGACTGTTTGTTAGTTGGTCTGTCTCTCGATGGTCTGATTGTCTTTTTGTCAGTTGGTCTGTCTCTCGATGGTCTGATTGTCTTTTTGTCAGTTGGTCTGTCTCTCGATGTTCTGATTGTCTTTTTGTCAGTTGGTCTGTCTCTCGATGGTCTGATTGTCTTTTTGTCAGTTGGTCTGTCTCTCGATGGTCTGATTGTCTTTTTGTCAGTTGGTCTGTCTCTCGATGGTCTGATTGTCTTTTTGTCAGTTGGTCTGTCTCTTGATGGTCTGATTGTCTTTTTGTCAGTTGGTCTGTCTCTCGATGGTCTGATTGTCTTTTTGTCAGTTGGTCTGTCTCTCGATGGTCTGATTGTCTTTTTGTCAGTTGGTCTGTCTCTCGATGGTCTGATGGTCTTTTTGTCAGTTGGTCTGTCTGTCTATCTGACTTTTAGTTGTCTGTCTTTTTGTCAGTTAGTCTGTCTCTCGATGGTCTGATGGCCTTTTTGTCAGTTGGTCTTTTTTTCTATTTGTCAGTTTTTGTGTCTGTCTGGCAGTTGGTTTGTCTGTCTGTCTAACTATATCTGTTAGTTGGTCTGTCTTTCTGTGTATTAGTTTTTGTGTCTGTCTGTCAGTTGGTCTGTCTTTCTATTTGTCAGGGTTTTTTACCTATCCGTCTGCCTGTTGATCTGTCTGTCTGTCTGTCAGTTGGTCTGTTTTTCTGTCTGTCTCTCCAGGGTTCAGTTAACTAATCTTTTCAAGCCATCAGCCAAGCCACCAGATTTGTACTTTGACCTGCCTACCATTTTTTCAACAGTCTGATGCTATCGCAGTTGTCCAGTGTTATCATGTTTTCATTTCTATTAATTAATAGTCCATGCTTCCTTCAGCAATCCTTCTGCATAGACCATTTTATCCGAGTGGTTCAGATTTACCTTGTAGATTTGTGGTAGGGACACAGCATTTGCCAGGCTTAGTACAACTAGACTAGCTAAACAATTGAGAAACCACAGTCTCAGGTATCTGTGGGGAATGCAACAGGAGCCCACAAGACCTTATTGAAGCTAATCAGGTCGGGCCAGGATTACTTGGCAGGCTTTCTGAGGAAGGTCTTGACCTCAATTGACCTCTTGGTGCCTGGGAGTCATGTCATTGTTCCAGCATTGTGCTTATCTGATTTGACGGATGTGTGCGCCTTCACAAGTGGCTCATTGTCTGCATAGTAGGCAAGGACCCCCCATAATGTACTACATATGTGACCCGGCACAGCGACATGAGGAATATCCCACCAAAACACTTTTCGGGTAAACAACGCCTGAAGCCAAAGTATCTTCTCAATTCGATTCGATTCGATTTTTTTTTTTTTTTTTTCTTTGGAAAGTTAATGTATTGGAGGATATTATGTCCAAAGGAGTTTTCCAAAATCTGTCTCTAAATATTGAAAAAACAAGGATTTCGGGGGAGTGTTTGTGTACTGTTTTCATGAAAATGTAAAGTTCCTGCCTTTTTGAATGGCCGCTTTTGAGGAGTTAGAATAGTGCTGCTATATTGTGTCTGGCACCAAATGAACGAGCGAAGTCCCCTTGTACTATTTACAACAAAGTTCGCATGGAAATAATTTTGATATAATTTGAAAGCTAATGGTATACTCTTTCATATCATTAGAAAATCTTAAAATCTCAAAAATGGGGGTTATTCTTCATTATGCTGTGCCGGGTCACATATTGTTTTTTATCGCATGTAAAATGCTAAATTGACAAGGTTATTCAGTTCTGTGGTTGCAATAACTCAGTCTGAAATTTTCTAATAGAAATATGACCTATATATTATGACACGTACTTTTGTAGAGGGCCTGACATTTGGATCCCACCAGAACCTTTCCCAGGGGAAGATGCCTTTGGTCCTGCTAGGATCAAAACATCAGGCCCTCTAAATTGATAATTTTTTTAATTTGGTCATTTTAGTTTATAGCAAACAGTTTGCAGTATCTTTTATTTCAATTCGTCTCTGTTTGTTTATCTCGGGGAAGCCCAAAAGGCATGTTGCTACAAATTCACCATTTATTCTAAAACCGACAAAATCAACAAAATTTTAGCTCGTAATGCGTCTAGATTGAAACTTTTCAGATGAGCAGTGCTCCCAGAAGATCCTTATGAATTATGATAGAAACACCGGGCACTCTAGATTTTTTAGGATTTGTCGAATTTGGGTCATTAAGGCAGTCAACAATTTTGAAAAAAAAATGGTCTCGTGAGAAGTATTTTAATTTTGAACAACTTGATATGATTTGATTTGAAAGATTCCTTAAAGGCCAAACCATATCATGAATGACCTGATTTTACGATTTTAAGGGAAAAAAATAGGAAATACTGCACATGACTCACTGTCTGCCTCTCACCTTTCAAGAATGTTTTTTTCCACTATTGTCAACAATAAACAGGGCCATGAGCACTTATACCCAAAGTAGATGGTCAAGTTGTGGAGCGAGGTCAGCTAATCCTATAAATAGAAGTCTTAGCTATCGGAGACATCTCGGTTCCAGATTGAAATCAATCGCAGGGAAATGATCCGATCCCCGCACAACCTGAGCAGTTTAATTGCTGTGAAAGGAAGCGGGAGCTCATGCGAAACTTGATTGTTAAGTTGTTTTGGGTTTGGAGCTAAGTAAATTAGCCACTCAACCCAAGCGTGCGCTCACCAGAAAAGGTTAAGAAGGCATCATATCAGGTTACTCCTGACCGAGAAGGAAAACAAGTTCAATATCTTGGCATAAGTCAAGAATTTACACCAGGACTGTGCAGCCGCTGCACATAATGTACATGTGCATGTACTGTTCCCATCTCATATACATGTACCATTGTATTCATCATCATTACTTTGATGCCATCTGAAAGTCCTTTACCTACGGTACTTTTTCAAGTTGAAAAACTGGCAGAGAAAACTTTGACTGCACCAGGATTTGAACCCGTGTCCTCTGGTTTTGCGTACCAGCGCTCTTCCCATCTGAGCTATCCAGCCCTTAGATGGTGGCTTCCCAAATAGCCAACTATTCTTTGCCGGGGTGGGGGTGCCAGTCAGAAGCAGTTCTATCTCCAGGGATCACACCCCCGCTTTTATTCAGATGCAAACAATTGTAATTGAATTAGCCATCCCAAGAGGCTGGAGTTTGCCACCCTAGATATTCACACTGTCTCTTTAGTGACCTGAAGATGTCCTTATCAGGTCAGAGAAGCGATTATTTTCATGGTGAATTCACTGTAAAATGCACCATGAAATCGCAATGACTTTTTAGTTTCACGGTTAAATGACATTTTCACACTTTTTTCACAGTTTAGATGATCATAGTGTCTTAGGACCTTAGTGCATGTCTGACGTTATCCCTGACTTCTTCATTGCTGATGCAGTGTTTGTCCATTCAGCATTTGAGGTCAGGATGAGAGTAGCATCCTCTTCTTACTTTTTCCTGGTGGTGTTCCGCTCTCCTCAGGGTGAATCGGACAAGGAGGACAGCAAGCTGGTGGCCAGGTCAGAGGGCAAGGAGCCAGGGGCAGAGGTCATGGACATCAAGGCAGACATCATCAAAGCCACAGGTGCCTTACAGGCGGAGGGATCACCATCCAAGCCCGCCGTACCTCTGGCCAAAATCAGAGAGGTATTGATTTATTTTATTACATTTTGTTTTATTTATTTCTTTTTTCGGGATACATGTGCAGCATTCACATCACAGCACACAAGTAAGAATAAAGTGGAAAACAGAAATTAATTAATAAAACATTTTTTTAACAAATAAAAAAAAAAACAGACAAACAAACAAACAACAGCAACAATAACAGAAACAACATCCAATTAACTCCCGCAGGATTGCCCCAAAAAACTAGTTTCTGTCAGGGGGCTCTCGAAACTAATTGGATGACAGAAAACAAAAAATATAAAATATATATATGGAAAAAGATATGCCAAATATACCAATTACAAAAATAAATAACAAATCTTTAAAAAGATAGAGATTTCATTATAATAACGACTATTAAATATATATTTTTTTTTTAAGGGAAAAAGGTAAAATAATGAAATAAATAGAAATAAATAGATAAATAAAAATACATTTTCTATAACAATAATAAACAAAATATAGATAACATAGATCAATTGCAAAAGGGGCCTAGCTATGTGTCTTCTAAAAGGATTTTGAGATGGGGTCTTGGAAGAAAAGGTGATCACGTAGGGCATTGAGGAAAAATTGAGACAAAGATCGTGTATATCGCTTGGAAGAGAGTTAAACAATCTTGCCCTTGCCCTCTTTCCCTTCTCCTTCCCACCATCTCTCTACACCAAATGTTGTCCTTAGCTTCATAGAACCAAAACCTTCACATTCTTTCCCTCTGCAAACTCAGAGAGGCGGTGGATGTCATCCTTCCTCTCCTCACCGTCCCTCTGTACCAAGACATTGTCAATCCTACCAATGGCTGTCCTCGTCATCTAGAGACCTGAAGCTTTACCTGACATTTGGCCAAACTGATATATTTGATGAGCTTCTGATGGACTTACTGACCAAATTCGCAAATGTAGAAATTGCTAGTTTGCAGAACCTTATCTTTACCATTTTGAGGAAGGTCCCAAACACCTGGCCTTCAAAATATGTTATATCTAATTTACTCCAGTGAGCACCACCCTCTCCCCCAACATCCCAATCTTTCTTCCCCACTATCTATCCTCTCCCTCTCCCTCCCTCTCCCCTCCCTCCCCTCCCTCTCCCTCTCCCTCTCCCTCTCCCTCTCCCTCTCCCTCTCCCTCTCCCTCTCCCTCTCCCTCTCCCTCTCCCTCTCCCTCTCCCTCTCCCTCTCCCTCTCCCTCTCCCTCTCCCTCTCCCTCTCCCTCTCCCTCTCCCTCTCCCTCTCCCTCTCCCTCTCCCTCTCCCTCTCCCTCTCCCTCTCCCTCTCCCTCTCCCTCTCCCTCTCCCTCTCCCAGGCTCTCTCTCCCTTTCTCACACTCTCTCTCTTTCTCACTTTCTCATTCTCTGTCTCTTTTTTCTCTTTCTCTCAATCTCATTCCTCATCAACATGACCTTCATTGCCCTTCCCTCCCTCCCCTGCCCCCCTCATCTTCAGGCAAGAGATCCATCCGGCTACACTCAGGTTATTGGAACTTCCTGACCCCCTGCCGACCTCTCCTGTAACCTTTCTCCTACCCTTACCCTTACCCCATCCCCCCACACCCTTCCCTCATCAGGATGTCCAAGTGAACACAGTGTCCAATTAGTTCATGTATCTTTTTAACAAGCCATAACAGGGGCAATTGAAGCTTCAAGTGTACATTGAGTTTCACATCAGAAACCATAGTCTGAAATAGTGCAATAGCGTCAACTTACAGGTTCCCAAATCTCCCCTCTCTCCATGAACCACACACCTCATGATCATGTCCACAATTCACAGTTGTTTCAAATTTTATTTTTTTTTAATTTATGGTTTGTAATATTTATCTAGCAACACTTAAATCCTAACCAGTCTTGCACCGAAAGTAAAACTCATTAATTTGTTTCCTGTGTATAGTGTACAGTAATAGATTTACATAGGTTGCCTGAAGAAGACCCAAAATCAAATATATTGGCCCCATAAAATGTACAAGGATGTCCCTAATTTCCCCCTTTAATTGACAGATAAATAAATCTGTTTTCCTAGGTCTGTTTGTATTCTATTTTTGAAGACAGATATATACATTGCGTTATAGCTACATTGTAATTGGTTTTGACTTGTACCCCTATCCCCGCAAAGATAGTTGCCTACCTGGGAAAGCCCCACCTACATGTAAGGGCTGGATAGCTCAGGTGGTTAGAGCGCTGGTGTGCTCAAACCAGAGGCTTGGGTTCAAATCCAATTCAATCAGATTTTCTTTGCTCTTTCTAAATTGCTGAAAAAGAAAATCATTTTTATTCTTCCTATAAGAATGTTTGTGCCAGGATCAAAACATGAGGCGCTGAAGTCATAAAGTATGTATGCTGTTTGCTACATTTTGGGTATTTCCTTTCAAAAAAAAAAAAAATGTTTTTTTTCTGTTCATTTGGTAGATTCTTTGTATGGTTTTTTTCTTTCACAGGAGCATAAACTGCAGAGAAAATCCAACATTTGTTTCACCATGCCAGAGCTGACTGAAGCCACAGAATCTGAACCTAAAACTGACACCACCGCCGTCACCTCCAACAGCTCACTCCGCCCCTCCGAAACCACCCCTGTCCCGCAATCGCCAAACCCAGACAGCCCATGCAGTCCTACAGGGGACTCTACCACTGGCGGAGCCAAAGAGGGGGAGAAGGCGGTGCAGTTTGTTGCACCGGCCGAGGAGAAATCTCTGATGCCGGATTCAGTCCTGAGAAAACTTGGACTGAAAGTTGGCCATTCCAAAGAGTGAGTGAAGCTTGGGACATCTCAGATCCAGATTCTTATCCCCACCCCGGCACAGGCTAGTTGACAATTTGGGCCGCCTTCTAAGGGCTGGATAGCTCAGATAGTAAGAGCGCTGGTACGCAGAACCAGAGGTCTCTGGTACAAGTCCAGATCCTGTCAAAGTTTTCTTTGTCATTTTTCAAAACAGATTTTTATCCTGATATACAAAAATGTTGCAAACTGCTTACTGACTAAAATTACCAAAATACAAATCTTAAAATTTAGTGGGCCTGACGTTTCGATCCTAGCAGGACCTTTCTCAAAGGCAGAGCTTCTCTGCCTTTGAGAAAGGTCCTGCTAGGATCGAAACGTCAAGCCCTCTAAATTTTAAGATTCTTATCCTCTTCAGAGATGATTGAAATCACCAAAACATTCAGGAGTCCTGTTGTTACTGTCCTTGCAAATTATCCCAGTTTAGATCCATTCAAAGGCATTCTGCCTTCCCAAATAGTCAACTGGTCGTACAGTTTTCATTTAGATATCATCATTCATCGTTTATATATGTCGTTTTTCATCTTATTTTGTGCACCTCTGATGTGATTGACTCACAGCATCAGTGTCATGACTGAGCACGAGGTGGAAGAGAAGTTCCTCTCCCTGCAGCTAGTCTTCAAGGCCAATCAGTACACACTGCAGTCCAGAGTCAGACTACAGCACCATCAGAGAGACGTGGCTGAGGAGAACATCGACAATGAGATCGAAGGCTTGAAGCAGACTCTGCAGGTAGGAGTCTTGGGAGTAGATTTGCAAACCCTTCTTCTTATCATTACAGGGCTCGACCTTAGCACTAGCCCAGCGGTCATTGTCTAGTAAAAACAGCTGCGGGCTAGTAAAATGCCCCCACTTTGCTAGCCCTGCGGACTAGTAAAAAGTAGACAGCGGTGTGGCAGCAAAAAATGACGCGGGCAGGGATGAGAAAGTAGAAACTAATAATTTGTTTTACTTGACCTAAAAACCTTGTCTTAAATTCAATATTAATTTTACAGGGCCAGTAAAACTTGCTGCGGGCTAGGAAAATACTAAATTTACTAGCCCGGTGGGCTAGTAAAAAAACAACTTAAGCACGAGGCTTGATTATTATTATTATTATTTATTCGGCCAAGGAAAACAAACAAGAAGTACATTCAAGGTGAGAAAGGTCATACAGTCGATATCATGGTAATTCAAGATGGGAGATAAATTGATGAATAAATACCAAACAAGGAGAATATTATGCACGTGTATCAGAGATGTGATAGGTCAGGATGAGAAGGGGAAGAGATGGGGCAAGGACTGGGGATGAAGGGGAAGAGATTGGGCAGGAGGGTAAGAGGGAAGGAGTAAACAAGCAGAGTAAGGACAATCCAATCTAAGATGGCCAGGAGGAACAAAAGTGAAAAACACTGTGACTCAAAAGCCTGTTCCTCCAGTCCTAGGTTGGTGAATAAAAAGCTAACTATAGTAAACTTAGTAAAAAATCAATCAAATACAAGTAAATGGCAATGATTAAGATAAATCATGAAGTACTTTCTCCTCGACTTTCCACAAGTTTGAGTGATCTGGGCCCAATTTCATAGAGCCGCTTAAGCGTAGAAACCTGCTAATAAGCAGGAACAGTCTTCCTTGTCTAAGAAGGATTACAAACCGCACTGCGATGTGAATGGCTTTTTAACTTGTATTCCACTCTTCTCTACTAAGCATGAAACACTAGTGGAGTTTGGGTTGGCAATCTGATCATATGGCTCATGACTTAAGCTTAAGCAAATTTTGGACCTAATAAGCGGCTCTATGAATTAGAATTTGAAGAGGGCCTAATGATTCAACCCATGCAATCCCAGCCAGTTCTCAACATGCTTGTGGCATTTGCATTTCTTCCACTAGATGCTGGAGCCTCTTGCTAGCGTGGACACAGTGTCTAGAGACTACATCAACAAGATCAGACAGCACGTAGATGTCCTGCAAACATCCTCAATAAGACTTTCCAGCAAGGCAGAAGGATTTGGAGCAGTCCAGCAGGTAGGTGTAACAAAGACTTCCTGTCCATGTAGTTCTTGCAGTTAAGCATTTGGATTCAAGATATCTGGTATCTCTGGGCATGTATAGATAACCTCTTTTTTGAATGTTTTAATACAAAGGAAGGGGAAAACTGATTCAGAAATTTTGAGCAATTTGTGAAAATGGCAAAGAAAATTTAAGTCGACTGGGATTTGAACCTAAGACTTCTTGTTTAAAGTCCCTACACAACATCAGTTGGTAAGATCGAAAAACAGAAATGTTCACAGATTTACATGAAACTTATACAGTTTGAAAATGGTTATAGTAGAAACCTCTCACTGAAATATTTCGGCCTAAAATGGTGTATTTTGGATGCTATTCTTTGACCTCGACCAATGTTGTGTAGGGGCTTTAGTGTACCAGTGCTCTCACCACCTAAGCTGTCCAGCAATTTTCAATTTAAATCAAAGAAATAAAGGCAACAACTTTCTCAGTTGCCTGTCAGTTGTTAAATTGTTTAAAAGATTAGTTCTTCCTTTATTTGCTTGATTTTGTTCATGTGCATGGGTCTGAAAACAACTGTGTTTCAAAATTTTGGAATCTTTGATTACTTCAACATGGTGCTCTCATCACAAAGCTGATATTTGGCTGTCTACCTTCAGCAGGGAATCATTGTCATAGCCACCCACCGTTCCGATTTTGGGCGAATCATTCCTCTCTTTGGGAAAAAATTTAACACTTTCCAATTCTCCCCCCTTCCTTTGTGTACATGTATCTGTTCTGTCCTTGTCACTCTGCCTTTGAGAAAGGTCCTGCTAGGATCGAAACGTCAGGCCCACTAAATGTTAAGACTTTCCAAATCTTAACAGATTCCGATTTTTGGCTTGGAAATACACATGTATTCCCATGTAGTTTTTTCTGTGATTTTTCTTTTTTAGCAGAAGTATTCCTGATTTCCTTTAAGATAGGTTGGCAGCTACTGTCTGCATTGTGTCCACGCGTTGTCCCCCTGGTGGGCTTTCAGGTTTTAGTGGAGTTTTGTTATTTGGTCGTCCCATTATGTTTCTGTTTTCAAGGAGGGCAGGCTGAGCAAGGCCACTGACGTGATGATTACCCACGTGGAGAATCTGAAACGTATGTTTGAACGAGAGCACGCTGAGCTGGAGGATGCCAGGTAAGGGAAGCCCGGTGTCTGACCCAGGCATATTCATGCCAGTAAATGTTGCCAAAGTGAAATCAATTCTATTTGGGTAAGAAAAAATCAAGGAAAAACGGGCTGGCACTTTTGATAACAAATTTGATAATTAGAGGGCCTGACGTTTCGATCCTAGCAGGACCTTTCTCAAAAGAAAATGGTCCTGCTAGGATCAAAACGTCAGGCCCTCTAACTTTTGAGCTTCATGTGTTGCATGTAATTTTAGTCAGTGAGCAGTTTGCAACAGTTTTTTTTTGTATCTACTTCAAAGTGGCGAAGAAATCTTTGACTGGACCAGAATTTCAACCTGAGACCTCTGCATTTGCCTACCACTGCTCTTACTTAATGGTAAAATGCTTCTGACTGACGCCCCAACCCTGGCAAAGATAAGTTGACTATTTGGGAAGGCCGCCATCTAAGTGCTGGACAGCTCAGCGCTTGTACGCACAACCAGAGGTCTTGGATTCAAATCCCAGTCCAGTCAAAGTTTTCTTTGCCATTTTTTCAATGATTTATATTTGCTCAACCAACCAATTAGCGTGCCAACTAGATAATTTGATTGTGTAACTGCTTACTGGCTTCAATTTTTCTAAGTTACAAAAATCAACAATTGAGAAGGCCTGACATTTTGATCCTAGCAGGACATTTCTCAAGGGCAGAAATGGCCTTCTAGGTTTGAAGCGCCAGGCCTTCTCTTTGCCGAAATGATTTCCAGAATTGAAAGGAGACTAGCAATCCTAGTCATTGGTGTAAGTCACTTTGATGAATCCTCTCGTTCCCGCTTTCTGCCGGGGTTTCTCTCCCCAGGAAACTTCTTCAAGAAAACCGCAAGCTTTTCCGGGGCAATAGTATCAGCAATAACCTCTCACTAGACGGTAAGGAAGCGTCTCTTTTGCATTCAAGTTGACACGTGTTCAGTGTTGTACTTATCCGTCATGCCGTGCCTTTTGTAGACCTTTTGTAGACAGTTCCATTAGTGTCTTCCCCTTGTTTCTAGATAGTTGCTGATAGTTCTGCACAATTTATCACCATTGCTGCAGCTTGGCTTTAAATTCACCAACCACTTCAAGAAATCATTTAGCATTTGCACAATTGCTTACTAGTGTCTTAGAGAGGTCACAACTTTTTCTACTATCTGTCTGAGATCTGAGAAACAACTGACTTGCTACAAATTCAGTCCCACAGATTGGACTTCAGAATCTGCCTGAGTTAGACCTGTTTGATACAATTTGGCATAATTATGAAAGTAATCATGGCATTCATTTCTCCAAACAAGTTTTCCTGATACAACTAAAAAGTAATCAGTACTTGACCATAGGTCAAGTACGTTCAAAACCCTCATTGAATTACATTCTCCTCAATTATAGAATCATGTCATATTTTGTGTGGAACGCTATAGTCTGGCTTAAAAGTGTAAATGAGGAAATTTGCGGTTTAAAAGCTTTGGATATCCAAGCCAACTTTTATTTTAGTCTGAGATCATAATTTACCCTCCCCCCCCAAAAAAAAAAAATCTTTGAAGCATTCATGAAATTAGGTTTCCTCAATAATTCCTCTCTTGCCCATACCTTCTCCCAAACTCTTCTTTGCACGGTGGTCTTGATGTCCATTCTTTGTTCATCCCATGCCTTGGTGAGTTGAAATCATTGCACGATGAATTTTTTAAACGAATAACAATTGATATAGGAAGGTTTGCGGTGACACCATGTATCATGTCTCTTAAAGGAAGAGGTTTGGTTCTGAAAAAGAACCTGAGTGTTAACTCGACGTTTCGACCAGTATGCTCTGGCCGTCATCAGGAGAATGTCTTGGGCTCGGTTGTGGAACTCCTTATGTACCGGTGGTCGCTGAGGCGGGAAGGCGGGAAAGATAATCCTCTGGGGAGGATTATCCTAAGGGCAATAACAATTGACAGTTTCAAACTAGCTGATGTTTGGTCACAACCACAAAATTAGTAAGAATTCTTGGATCTGGAATGGCCCAAAAATCTTTTTTTTTTTTTTTTTTACATTTTGAGGCGGTAAGGAAGCATCTCTTGTGGTCTTTTCAGAGCCACACCCACGCACAAGAAGATTGTCTACATGGTGTCATCCCAAACCTCCCACTTTGTGAACCCACCATTCAAACCTTCAAATCTTGAGTTTGTTTGCTCAATTGCTGATACATAATTGTGTCTATTTCTTTTCCATAGGCGATACAGATTCTAAACTTCTTAGCAGACGAGCCTTGTCTGGTGGCAACTCAAAGGTACGTCATCCGTCCTTCATCAACGATTCCTTCTCCTTCCGTTTCTACCTCATTCTCAATCTTCCACCCGTCATAGATCTCAGGGAATGTCTGCTCATGAATCCCTCTGACAGCTCAGCTGCATGAACATTCCTCCATGATCCATTCATTGATTCTGAAAACTTTTCCAAATAATCTACTTACCCTTGCCTTGTCTCCACTTTAGTGTCTTGGAACAGAAAAATCCTTAGGGGAAAATGACTTGAGAAAAAGTATGGACATTGAATTACTGAAATGAAAAAAGAAATTAATTATCTTAAACTGTAATATGCAAAAAAAGTTACAAACTGCTCACTGACTAAAATAACCAAAATGAAAATATCAAAAATTGGGAGGGCCTGATGTTTTGATCCTAGCGGGACCTTTCTCAAAGCCAGATTGAAAATGTTCGAAATTAGTGCCTTGAAGCATGTTTATCAAATTTAACTTTTGTTCCTATTTTGTATTAACATTACTTTCTTGGTTTGATTTATTTATTTTTATGAATTAATTCAGTCTAACACTGCCTGAACCATCATAACAGTACATCACAAAAAAGTGTTTTCTTTTCCCCAAACTTTTAATAATCCACTAGGAATAGGACTATTTCAACCAATTCAAAGAGAGTATTATTTTTGTTGGGACAAATCCAAAGAGAGTTTCTTTTTGTTGGCACCAATCCAAAGAGAGTATTATCATGATTGCAGCAATCCAAAAAGAGTATCATTATGTTGGGATCAATCTGAAGAGAGTATTATTTTATTGGCACCAATCCAAAAAGAGTATCATTTTGTTGGCACCTATCCAAAGAGAGTATCATTTTGTTGGCACCAATCCAAAGAGAGTATCATTTTTGTTGGCACCAATCCAAAGAGAGTATCAATTTTTTTTTCTGAAACAAAAATCCATGCCAATATTTGTCAACTGACATGTCTGATTTTCCCACATCCCACTCCTCTGCCAACGGTTTGCCCGACTCCTTCCACTTAAGCAGAAACCCACCAGTCTGTTCCAGCTGGCTAAACTCTTAAAGAATCCCGACAGGACGGCCACAGATGGGCCAGCCGGCCAGGGCAAGTCCGTGGTCACCACCCAAATACACCATCAGGTCTCGACTCGGACTGGATGGAAGCCCTGATAGTGTCGTAGCCTAGCAGCCACCCACACCTCCACCCCAGCCCCGACCTCCCAAACTCCCATCCAACACCTGCTTCCCACCCACCCCCTGTCCCTGTGGTATATGCAGTGTGCGTCATCCGTAGTCTGTCCAGACAGAAAGCAGAAACCTCAACTGAAAAGAAGGGTGGTGGGATTTTTTTTCTTGAAATTTTCAGTCAAAATCTACACAGAAAAACGTTTTCTGATTAAGCCGTAGAAAATGCATTCTATTGAAAGAAACCAGAAATTCTCTGTCCCAAGAACTTTCTTTGCCAAATCATTCAAATTTGTAAGGCCTTTTGTTATTCAAGCTGAACCTTTCTTTGAGGCATTTTTATTTCAGTTAGCTTTGAAATCCTTTGATCACCTATTATACATCAAAAAATATTTGATACGAAGGAAAACAGAACATAGAGGGCTCGATGGTCCGCTTCCTAAAATGCAGAGTTTGCTGAGTTGGAGATGTTTTTTCGTCTATTCCCAACATCACAGCCATCGCGATCGCCAACCTATCTTGACTACTTTCCTCTAAGCACAAACTCCACTCCGTCCCTTGCGAAAACTCTCTGACAAATGCCTCTTAACCACCACGGACTATATGGCTCCTCAGGGCCACCGTACTCTACTCATCCCTCTGGCATTCCTCTACGGAGGCCCACTAATGCCATCAATGCTTTCCCCTTCCAAAAGTAAAAAATTAGTTGCTTTGTCTGGATTTGATCTTTTACTTTCACCTCACAATCCTCCTCCTCACGCGTGCAAGCAGCAGTGGCCCGTGTTTCACATTCCTTCCATGTTTGTTAAGCTTGCTATTCAGTGGCAATGTCACGTGCACATGTAGCTTCCTCCCTTAACCTTTGTCTAAAATAGATAGCTACAAGTATCCCTCCGGCAGATTTTGTTGATGGTTTGTTATGTCTCTGCGATTGTAAAGCGATTTTTATGTGAAGATTTAATTTTGCCAGGAGTTTGCAGCTTTCACCCCTTGTCTTTGTCCATGCATCTTTCCCAGTTCCCGCCCTAATATCCGCCCTAATGTCCACCCTAACGTCCACCCTAACGTCCACCCTAACGTCCTTCATCAATGTTCACCCTTACGTCCCTCCTGTTGTCCCATATGCTACCGTCGTACCTCAGTCTTCTCGAGCACAGCCATACAGTCAATCGGACGTTCGCAAACGCTCCGTCAGTTGTGTACTTCCTATCCGCGCCGTCAGTTGTGCACTTCCTATCCACACCGGATACCCCTTTGCAAAACATCTCGAATCGAGTGACGGAAAGGTAAAAAAAAAAAAAACAAGGACAAAATTTTGCTGCACAAATTGGTGGAGGGAGTGATGGGATAGCTCTGGATAGGTTATTTGGTGTTTATGTGGGATCAAAGTTGGCTTAGTTTATAGTGTGGTACAATCTGGAGAACATTTGGAGCTGGGTTACAAATTAGATTTTGATAGAAATGAAGGGGTTCATCGTGGTGGCATAGAGAAAGGTGATCAAAGTCTTGCTGGTAACGACGTTTCAGTTTCTGGTACTGCTTACCTTCATCAGGCAACTGAAGAATTGTGCGCTGCGGCGTCCGTTTATATCCGCTGAAATGAAACCGGTGTAGCGGATACAAACGAACACCGCAGCAGTTCCAGCGACCGAAACGTCGCTACGAGCAACGATATGTCGCGTGAAATTAGATTTTGGTTTCCACGATGGTTGCGGTTGACTGTTTGACTTTCTGTGTCCTCCCAGAGTCATTGCTACTGTACCTGTCTTTTGTCTTTTGTTGCCATTCCTGAACATTTCACATCACCAGCAGTTTAGTTTGCGATACATCATGTCACACTTTGACGAACCTATAGTCACCCAATGTTCATTGCTCAAGTCCATTGCTCCTGTTGTGGCTGCACCAAGACTCATTCACACCACATCTGGTGACAAACAGGGATATTTTGTCAGTCACTGCAAAAGCATTTCACCAATAACTTTTTTGAATCCACCCTGACCACCTTGATGATCAAGTTGTTAGGAAATCTGAAGTGGAAAGCGGAAGCTGTGGTTTTAGTCCCTTCCTTGTGGTTTTTTTGAAGGACCCAATCATGCAAAGCACCAGATGTGCAGTGCCAACTTTACATAATGATATTGCAGAGCCATGTCAAATAACATGTAGCAGTTCACCACATTAGACATCACTCCTGCACAAATTGTTCTGGTTTCTCACTATCCACACGACAGTGATAGAGATGTTGAACAACCAACAATATAATGCTGCACTTCACGAAAATTGCATGCCGAGCGATCCTGTTGTCTTTCTGAAGACAGAAGCCGATATTTCTGAAGTCTTTTTTTAGATGACCCCTCAAGGCCTCACTTTCATTCATCGGTCACAATTCACTGCATGAAGCCACACATCCTCCTCCTCCTCATCTCATCATCATCGCCACTTGATTCGTGAATATTTACGCATGCTAATCTGCGCTCATTTGCATACGTGAATAACCAGTGTTGTCTCCCTTGAATCAGACTGGCAGGAGGAGGGCCAGCGTGGCGACAGTGGTTGGTGGGTCCAGCTTGCTAGGGGCACCTTACTCGGCACAGGTGACTTTAATAACACTAACACTCATCGGCCAAACGGAACTAATGGACAGACTTACGGTGTGATCCTCCTATCTAACACCTAATACTCACAGCAATGATGATGAAGGATTCCAGCAGTCGAGGGCGCTCTTCATAATCAATGGTTGCACATATCCATATTAATAATATTCCAGCAAATCATCTTTCAATACAGACATGCTTAATTAAGTGCATATATATGGTAATGAAGCCATGAAGATCTCATCATTATGAAGCTCATTCAATTTCTCATTCCATGTTCGTTTTAGCTGAAAGCAATACACAAGTCACTGCTTGCTACGTAGAATGACCTGAGATCCAAGTTACGGCCTCTTCAAATATTTTGGGTTTTCTTCTGAAGTAATTCTAATCAGTCTCTGACATATTGAAGATTGTTCTCGTGCTTTACCACTTGAAGAAAAGCACTAGCATATCGAAGGGCTGTAAGGGTCACTTGAGGTCATCTTAGGAGCATCATTCCTAAGATGACCTTTCTGGATTTTTTGTTTATCCTTTTTTTAAAGGTTGTGACAGATTTATCCAAATGAGCTGATATTCCACGTTGATATTGCCGTGGCATTTATCAGACGACAGGGGACTTACTATTGTACTCTCACAACACATCACAGACATCATACAGCAATCATCCGATTGTGTGAACTTGTTTTCCATTTGTCGGTTGCTGTGTTTGTCTCTCGTCTGTCCATCTTTTCAATGTTTGCCTAATCGCTTTAAATCGGCTTTGCCATATCTCAGGCTTAATGTTCAAAATAAAAGATTGCATATTGGGGGTGTGATTTTTTGTTTAGCCTAAACTATTAAGTGAATCCCCTCCCCGTTTCATATCTATTCTTTGTCCGTGATATTTTTCAAATTTCCTCAGCCGTGATTTCAGTCTATGATTTCAGTCTATGAATGTCCACCATTAATATAGTAATCCCCTGAATCTATAGATTTTGTACGCCTGTGACTTATTGGATATGAGAGCATTGGATCATTACTTTTTGTTAATTTTCAACCCCTTTTTCCACCCATTGACTTGTGTGTTTCTTTTCGGTTTTGAATGATTATTTTGTTGGATTCTTGTTCCCTTGGTGTTGGTGTCCCGGGTTGAAGCTAACCCCACTAACCGTTGATTATACTCCTTTTACACTCCCAGCCGCTAATTATCGGCGGTCATACACGATCGCACACAGAGTCCTCTGGTCTGAGCCTTGCCCAGATGGTAAGCCACAAACTGAGAGAGTCATCAGTTTATGAGAAGAGCAAAAAGCTATTATGACTGGACTGGGATTGGAACCATAGACCTCTGGTTTAATGTACCGGTGCTCTAACCTGGGGCCAATTTCATAGAGCCGCTTAAGCGCCAAAATGTGTTTAAGCGCAAAAACTCAGGAGCCACAGGATCCCCTTGCCTACCCAAACTTCACTTTTGTTTCACGCTAAGTGAAGAAGAGTGGAATTCAAGTCAAAAGCAATGGACATCACATCACAGTGCAGTTTGTAATCCTGCTTACACAAGAACTACTTTTCCTGCTTAGCAGATTTTCACACTTAAGCGGCTCTATGAAATTGGGCCCTGGAGTTATCCAGCCTGTACATGGTGGGACTTCTCCAATACTCAACAATCGTTATTGGCAATGGTCATCAGAAGCATTTTACCATTGAATTTCCCACTCTTGATTCAAATCCCTGTCCAGTCAATTCTTTTCGGTATTTTGCTGAGTGGTTTTCAATCTCCCAGTCATTTTTTTTTCTTTCCTGTATTTGAAAGTTACATCAGGAAAACTTTCTCTTCCTCCCCATCCCTTAATTAGATGTCTGAGAATCCTCATTCTGGATATAACAGGGAATTAGCCATGAACTTTGATGAGGGTCTCAGATCAGCCGTGCTCAGTGTGCAATGAGCACTGCAAGCTCAGTGCTATGCCACATTATTACCTGCTGCACAGATACAGGCAGCTCCGGTTGGTATTGAACCCATAACTCCTGCTCTCTAGTGCGGATGTCTTACGCACTTACCCCGGTCATGTATGTGGTGCATTCAACTTTGTAGCGGTTGAATGTTCCGAATTGGGAAGGTGCTGTATTTTTAAGGCTTTCGTTAGGCTGTGCAAAAGGTTGCTGGTTCGAATCTCACTCAGACCAGAAGCTGGAAAAACTCAGCAGTGCAGGGGTAGCCGGCTCTCTTTAGAGCTAGGCAAGGAAAGCAAAGGAACTGGGCACTCTACTGTACCTCATCAAGCTCATTGTAAATGTGCGTCTCTGACTATAAGGCACATCCCCTACGCTATAATGATGATATGGGACATCCTTTACATTCACTTTAGAAACCCCAGTGAATCTTAGGACTGCACACCGATCTCCTTCAAGGCCTTGGCCCACTTTGATGACTGATGGTCAGTTGTTCTCGTGGTCACCCTTGGAGTGGTCATCACTCTCCGTACTAACCCCACAGTCTCCCTTCCCTCACACAGTCTCGCATGGCCACATCGGTACGACGCACTTCAATGCAACTCAGCAGTTCACTCAATGCTGCCGACTTCAAGGTGGTTGCAACTAACTCTTCTGATTGCCGTGATTTGTAGCTAATTGTAACCCTGAATTATATTGTAACTGTCACATTCACTCTTCATATAACCAGTACTTCATTCAATCCTTCTCACTTGTGATCCATAGATTAATTGCATAATATTTGTCCTTTGATTCAAAGATGACCACTCATAATATTTTAATTAGACCACAGAATTGTTTGAAAATCTTCATTCACATTAATGTGTGGCCTTAATTACATTCCAAAAACCATAATGAACTTGTTTTAGTAATTGATTTTACACGATGGTACATAAACATGTGAGTTATATACTCATACTCATAGTCTACCTCCATATCACCACTTGTAAACATAACATCCTAGATCACTAACTGACTAAGTCTCATGCTTACAAGTTTGTGGTATGCATTTGTGAGTTAGCTTTTGGTTGCCTGACTTGATTGTGATTGGTGTTCTGTTGATATGGCAGGAGGCTAAGGCCAGGCTAGCTGGAAGTATGTCACGGACAGATACCCTTAGCCTGGGCAAACGCTGGTCCAACGATAGCAACTCAGCTGAGCATCCACCTCTGGAAGCAAGTATCTCATCTCCTATGTAAGGATCATCATAGAAAAGGGATCTTGGTGTCTTTCTGTCTGTCAGTCAGTCTGCAGCTGTCTGTCTGTTTGTCTGTATGTCTATCCTTCTGTCTGTCTGTCAGTCTCTCAGTTTGTCTGTCTCTCAGTCTGTCTGTCTGTATGTATGTATGTATGTATGTATGTATGTATGTATGTATGTATGTACGGTGTATATATGTCTGTCTTTTTGTTTGTTTGTTTATTATTTCCTTCTTACCTTCCTCCCTTTGTTCCTCCATTCCTTGATAGCTTTCTTCTTTTTTCTTTCCCTCTTGTCTTCCTTTTTTTGTTCCTTCTATTCTTTATTCATTCATTTGTTTGTTCATTCCTTCAGTTAATTGCAAGGATACTTCATTCAGCAGCAAAATCTCTCTATGGGAAAAGACTCCTGCGAGGTTAAAAATGCCAGGGCCCACTTTCATAGAGCCGCTTAAGCGTGAAAATCCGCTAAGCAGAAAAAGTCTTCCTCGTGTGAGCAGGATTACAAATTGCCCTGCGGTTTGATGTTCATTGCTTCTGACTTGTATTCCACTCTTCTTTGCTTAGCATGAAACAATAATGAAGTTTGGGTTGGCAAGGGGATTCTGTGGCTCATGACTTTTTGTGCTTCAGCCTGTTTTGGCGCTTAAGCGGCTCTATGAAATTGGCCCCTGGCCTTCTTGATATTTTGAAACAGTTAGTGTCTGAAGTTGATTCTCTCCATTCTCCTCCATATACCTCCCTCCATACCAGCCCAAGTCCACCCAGTCCCCTTGCCAGCCCGCTGAGTCGGGATGCAGCCTCCCTACCTGCCACGCCCATGGTAGAGACCTCCCCCAAGAACATCGACCTGGGAGCCCTCAAGAAGGGATTGACCAAGGCAGAGGTTAACGACATCAAGGGCAGCTCAAAGGAGGAGGAGGTCTACCAGCAAGGGTACGTGAGTCTGTCCTTCAGTCACTCTGTTGGGTTGTTTGTGTGTTTGATCTATGGAATCCTGTAGGCAGAGTGGTATAAAGTAGAAATTCTTGTAGATAAGAAGTTGATGAGATATGAAGGTTTTCATGGTGAGACAGAGTAGCAGCTAGAATAAGTGATAGGTTTGAGGAAAAACCATGCCATTTCTCTTTTGTGAGTGTGTGTGGTTCTGAAAAGAACTGAGAGAACTCTATGTTTCGAACAGTATGTTCTGTTCATCTTCAGGAGACTGCTGGATTCTAACTGGGAGTGGGGCTTCTGTAGTATAGAGAGGAATCCTGATGTGGAGATTAGCTCAGATTATAGCCGTAAGCCTTCGCTGTATTTTCTGATGATCAGCATCAGAAATGTCCATGGCGTTTGGGGAGATTCTCAGCCTCAACTCTCAGCCTCAACTCTAGCAGCGCCGATTCTGTCTGCAGGTTTGATCAGGGAATGCGCACCCAGGTCAGCCAGGAGTTGACCGATCTGAGGGAACAGCAGAAGGTCTTCTGCAACAACCTTGACGATCTCCTCAACCAGGCCGAGAAGGAGGAAGAGGAGGAGGAGCTGGCGCAAGCTCAAGAACTGGAGTAAGTTTTTAACCTTCGTGCCGGGTACCTCCGAATTCGGAGCACCGGCGGTGTGGCTATGCAACGGGCCTTCTGATTCCGGGCACCATCATTGTCCTTGTCATCAAAGACTCTTTTCAGCCTACCACAATAGAATATGTAGCATGGTAAAAAAAAATACACTACTTTATTTCGCAGGTATTTGTTGCTCCCAACTGTTTAGCGCATTTTGAAAATGGTTGTCATGGACACTAAAGAGTGGGCCAGTGCAAAGTGGTTAAGAAGCCCTCTGTGGGTGAGGAAGAGGGGAGAGTTTGATTTTGACTGGAGTTTGGAGTTTGGAACTGATTCTTACCACCTGGGCTGGTGGCTTTATTCTTTGTCTTGTGGAATCACAGAATGTGGTTGTTCATTTTGGGTTTGGCAAGATTTGAATCAATGTTGGTCCTTTGGTTGAAAAAAAATATATAGCAAGACTACGTAGTTCTGGGTGTATGCCTTGAAAAAGGTTAAAATATGTCACTCAGCTTAAAGTCATAAGTTGTCCCAAACTGCTCAGAATGCACCACAGAGCATCTAGAATTCAAACCCCACGCCGTAAGGGCTTCGTGCTTTGCGCTTGCAGTTTCATTCGGACATTTTCCTCTTTTTTTTTTTACAATTGAAGAGTTGCATGCCTGTCAATGACTGCAATTGAAATCATCGCTTTCGACTCACAGATCTTGATGAGAATGGATTTCTGCCAATTTGTTTCCAACAGGCGAAGCAGAAAGGCAGGTCTTGGGATCTTCCATCGTCTCAAGGCGTTCCCAAGCCGATGTCTCCGCCCAGGGCGCATCGTCCGTCTTCTCCTAGCCCTCTCTGTCTTCCTGGCAGCCCTGGTCTGTGTGATCAGTGCCCTGCTGCCCCTGGAGTCCAGCCTGGCCGGTAGACCCTTGGTCTACTCCCCTTGGAGGACACTGAAGGAGCTACTGTGGCCTTACACTGAGCTCAGACATCACAATCCACCGCCCAGATAACACCTACCTCGCGCTAAGAGACTATAATCTCAAAGTATTCCTCTTGGGCCTAGATTTCCTACCTTTATACCAAACCAAATCACTCACATTCCAATGGGTTGTACACATTCTGACATTTCTCACTCCTAAGCTCAAACCTAAGAAATGTAGGTCTGATGTTTCAGGAGAACCTTTCTTGAAGGCAGAAAGTAGAATCTCTAAGCTGAAAATCCTCAAAGAGGACTGAGTTTATTTACTAATCAGAAGGCATGTAGGTCCTGGGCCATTACCTTGATGAACAATTTCACCCGGCCAATCTCCGAGTTGAATAAATGCCAATACGCGCTTAATGATAATTACAGACTTGGGGGGAATCTCCCAACAAAAGCTTCTCCCGAAATAAGCCAAGCTTAAACAAACCTTTCACCTTGGCCATATTATATTAAAAGTCTGCTTTCCAAACTTGTTCCCAAAACAAGTTGGACAGGAAGTATTCAACCATAAGCGGCCTTCATCTTGCGGGTGGAATTGCTTTTCAAAAAAAAAAACAATTCCCACATGCAAAGAATTCTCAAGCCAAACATCCTAGATAGATTTCTAGAATTCTCTTGCAGGATTGCTGCTGTTCAGTTTCAGTTGCAATTACCATGATATCCCCAATCCTCATAAACTTGGACTTTACATCTGTTGGTGTTTGAAAGATTTCAACGGCCCATTGAAACCACCGGCCTGTAAAAGTAGGCACGATATCACAAGGGATTGCTTCAAAGTGTGAACATAGATTGAATGTTTGCCAGTTCCGAAGAGATGCCTTTGAAAATAATACGCAAAAGTCAGTACTACGAATATCCTGTACTGCAGACTAGCCTAAAAGGTCATCATTTAAAAAAGCACAAAAACTCAATGTTTATCCATTAATTGTGTAGATGTTTGTGAGAATTATATTTTTGATGATATTCTTTTCTGTCTTTCTTTTTTTTTCTGTTTTTTTCTCTGTAATTTGGTTGTGTCGTCTCTTCTGGCCCAGCTAGTCTAGGCCTTTGTGCAGCATATGTGACTTTCAACACAGTAACGCATTCTCTGCTCAGTTTTTATTGTTCTCTCATTTCTTCTTGATGTATTTTTGTTTTTCATTTGGGTTTATTCCTTGTCTCTTCCTCAAATATTTTGAACTTTCGCGGTCGGTCGTGTGATCAATTTCCTGTGTGATTCCATATTTTGTCCTCTAACACTCGTGCTGAGAATGTTAAGTGCCAGGTTCTGTCAAGAATGAGGACTCCAGTCATTATTTTGTTCAGCCCTCTAGATCTCCCCTCGTTATGCCTATGACAGACACCTCGCCCTGTTTTTGTCTGAGTTGATTACTCAAGATCCCACCAGAAATAAGATACGAATGAGCAACAAATAAACCTGTCAAACAATTGTCAGGGAAACAGAGATCTTGTGCCAAAAAAAGCCAACCAGCAAATCCTGTCTTTATAGAGATGCAATTCATATCATTGTCCCTGCTCTTGGTTTTTGTCTGTTACTTTATGTCTGTTTGCTGTTTTTCTTGGATCTATGAACATCCTTTTCTCTATCATCGTCTAATGGTTCGGAAGTAATAGTAAAATATGTGTCTATCTGAATTAATTTATTTTTGTCGAAATATAGAATTTGTTCCTCTGGTTTTTTTTTTATGTAAGAGTAAATAGCCAAAACATGTAGAGAAATCGTCTTCCCTTTAAAACAATTCGCTTCTCTGTAAATTACTGCTCTGGCTCCTTCAACGAATTAGTAATCTACACTTAATTATTTTATATCTGGTGAATGTAGGGTAATTTCACAGTATTCAGGAATTTGGTGAACTTCATTTTCATTTGTGGGATATATAATATTATGTGGGTTTTTCAGAGTTTCTCGCACAAGTCCTCAAAGAAAAATATGAATGTATTCATTGAGTTGAGAGTAGGTCAGAATGCCAAACAAGGACGGTCGATATGCGCTAAATGCCGATTCAGTTTATATAAACAAAAAATTCTTCAATTCCGTTTTGTATCGCGAATTATCTTGTGACCCGGCACAGCGACATGAGGAATATCCCACCAAAACACTTTTCGAGTAAACAACGCCTAAAGTCAAAGTATCTTCTCAATTCGATTAAAATTCAAATTTTATTTTGTATTTTCTGAAAGTTAGTGTATTAGCGGAAATTTTGATATCATTTGAAAGCTAATGGTGCACTCTTTCACATCATTAGGAAATCTCAAAATCTCAAAAGTAGGGGTTATTCCTCATTATGATGTACCGGGTCACATCTGTCCTGCGGTACACGAAACATTCTTTTGCTTACTTGACTGGTCTTAGTTACGGTTACCGCAAGTTAGTTACGGTTACCGCAACTAGACTGGTCTACGCTTGTTTTAACTGAAAAGAAGATAAAGAGCCTTACTTTTCAATCCCCGCAAAACCTTTCTTAAAGGCGACATCTGCCTTTCAGAAAGGTCCACCCCCCCCCCCCCCCCCAGCCAGCATCGTAACACCAGAACCGCCACCATTCATATGATTTGCGTATTTTAGATAAGTCTTGTCTTTAAGTTTGCAACATTTTGTATTAAAGAATATCTCTCGATAATTATATTTCTCGACAGTGTTCAAAAGATATCTGTACGAAAGAAACCACCCCTTTTGAAACGCAGAGTTAATTTATATGCAGTTAATTTTTCACAAACGGGAGATAAAGGGAGTGATAAAGGCAACACTGTCAGGGGAAGATAATTTATTTTTTTGTATAGAAAAATGTTGAATCTAACCTTCGTGCCTTGGAATCCTATCTGTATATATGGGCTTCCTAATTTACGGTAATGTTTATTATTTATTTATATACATGCAAATAATTCTTCTGACAGAATGAAAAACCTTCTGCTCTATTGAGAACTGATGCTGTTGTTCTATAATTAAATTTATAAGCTGTTGAACAGTGTTTTGGGATGAGGAAATTGTTAAATAAAATACTATGAATCTAACATGCTCTTTGTATGAATAATTTGTATGTCTGATGATAATTTTATGCGCTGTGAAAAGTCTCCACGTCCTTTTCCCCATGACACGCCCACATTCTCATGCCACGCCCATTTTACATTGACACGCCCTTCACTATGAACTTTAGTCTTGGTTCAAGACGTTGTTGGTTTGTACAGCCGATATCGTGATCCGCAGTGTACACACGCCGCGTATGTACTCGCACAGAGATCTGCACGTACGTACATACATGTACATGATATGTACGTACGCGTTGAACTGAGCTGTCGGTCATGACCGGTCTGTGTGGGTGCGTACGTACGTACGTACGTACGTGTGTTTGCGGATCATTCGGGGAATTCATGGCGTTAGAGTATCTCAACCAACAACGTCTTGAACCAAAACCAATATCTAAACCGTGATAACGGGATGTAAATGTCACTTAGCCGTGAAAAGAAAATTCACAGTGTTTTCACCCCTATTTCACGCCTCACAGTTAGCCAATAGTTTTCACAGCATTTTTCACATGTTTGTTTGCTTGATAAGTACAGAGTATAGTATCCACCAAGAAACTGGGGCAATATGCTTGTTTCTAGAGTGCCTGTGACATCAAAACGGGTAAAAGAAATGTGTCCGAAGCCTAAGCGCAAGCCCGAGACTAAGTCATCATTTCTTAAAACGGCCTACATGTATATAGTGCGGTCGATAAGCTTCCCCGGGTTACCTAGTACCTCCGAGTGACACTGATTTCACATTTATTGGTAAGTGAAAGGGCCTATGCAATAAATATCACAGTCAAGCTCATTTTCTGCTGTCATCTAGGGATCTGAAATGTACAAACATAAATAATTATTGGCAAACTTCTTTTTCTTAGTGGAATCTTTGAAAAAATCCTTATAGAAATGAGGGCGCTATTTTGAAGAAAAAAACATAAGAAAAATATTAACTTTCAAACTGCAAATGAATCCCTCTGGATTAGGTGACATTATTTTTGCTGCGCCCATTATTTTGCAGGGACATGTCCAGTGACACGCCCACTCCTCCAAGACACGCCCACAGAATTTGTCACAAAGCCTGTATCACATTCCTCCGTCCATGATCACACCCCATGAGTACAGTTTGCGCCTGCGGTGTATTAATTATTATGTCACAACCAGGACACTGGGATATAAAATTAATTGAATACACTTTATCATTATATATAATCGTTATGTTAAAATAAGCTCTCTTAATCTAATATTCAGCAAGCGTGATGACCAATATCAAAATGAACAATTTCCCAATTGTCTAAGTGAATAAACTTTTGACTTCCCAGGTACGTCGCTAACCAGTCAAGGTCACAACTCCACAAACTGTGTGGTCAACAGCCATAGTACATTTCCGTGAGACCTTGTCAGACGCTGAGGGCGCTTCTCGCAATTAGTTTTGGCCTGGCTCCACGCCCCCGTTGGCTTGACTTTGTGCGGCTTAGGTTGCTAGGGGCTACGGCGCCAGACTGACCGTTTGACAATGCCAATGCATCATCAACACAACCTTCAGTGATGTCATCTGATGATTTCGTGAATTAACGGTGCGTCAATTTTTTACACATTTTGTATTTCTTTCGCACGTGGTCTTTGTCCGTGCCTTTCGGTACGTCTGTGTATTGCATGCATTCAGTAGATACAGCTTATTTCATGGCTAGTAATATATTATCCTTGGTGATTTTAATCGGGCTTTTGCCTACATCGCAATGTCGAAACCTGATTAAATTGTCAAAATAATGTCATTGTTGGGACCATGGAGGTGTCGGGACGTAATGTCAATACATTCAACGATCTACTCAACCAGCAATCAATGATGTTTACTCTCTTGTTGTTTCTATTTTGGCCGTCAAAGCCTGCTTACTAGCCTCCAGTCTCCATTCCTAAATCTGTAAATATGGTCTTGTCATGATGGGGGTCTTACTCTTAATATTATATTACTAATTTATTTGACTAACAAATTCGGTTCTTGCACTGTTGTACACAGTGTTAAAGCGGTGTTAAAGTCAGACTCAGAGACAGTACTGACGGAGAATTATCAAATAAATCCAATTTTAATTTGGCAAAGACATGAGTAAATGTGACCTTCAATTTCATATAATTATCAAGAAGCAATTGTAAGATTACTAAGAATGGTTTACAATTTCCAAATGCTGTGTACCACTACCAGCACTGCAGCAATAATGCAGTATTTAATAGAAATTTATTGTTGATAAGTCTCAACGTGTAAACCTATTGTCTATTGTCTATTGAATTGGTGGAAAGTATTTAGTTTAATTGATAAACCTTTTCAATGTTCACAAAGCCTCATGGGTAAAGATGACAAACTCACTGGGTTTTTTTTTATCACACAACGTGAATTGTGTAATTTTTTTCTCCAAAACCCAGATGCAGTTCAGAAATGAAACTCACACAGAGTTTTTGTCTAGATACCAGCAACAAAATATATTTTTTGTCGGAACGTTGAGTGGGTAGTTTGTGGAGATTCCCGGTGCGTGCATGCTGCATGATTGTTCCTTACTTGCCGTGCACCACTAGTTGCATCCGTGCTCCGCTTTTGCCGTCCAGTCACCAATGGAATCTCCACTGATTTCTCCGAAACTACCCACCCACCCAACGTTCCGATAAAAAAAAATATTTTGTTGCTGGTATCCAGACAAAAACTCTGTGTGAGTTTCATTTCGGAACTCCATCTGGGTTTGGAGAAAAAAAAATGAAATAAATTTTGACACAAAGTTACGTGCTTTTCCATAGAGTGGTACGATAAAAATACAGCCAGTTTGTCATCTTTACCCATGGTGCTTTGCGAACGTCAAAAAGATTTAATTGATGGAAAGATATTAGTTATTAATACCTACACCGTAAAACTAAAACTTGGTTGAAAAATCCTAAACACACAATAGACCACCTATTGTTATGTAGACAAATCATTGTTTGGCACAACGACATGCTGAAAAAATTGACAATGACACTGACAGCGTAAACCTCAATCCTCCCTTAGGTCTCCGACCCTCAAGAGGGTTTATACAGTTACCGCAACTAGATTTTGTGACATAGGGCCTATATGTGACGTCGGTCAGTACATGGCTGGGCAAAAATGATGCACTTCACATTTTTCACCATTCCTTAACCATTTTTAGTCTAGAACTTGAGATAAAAAAAGGAGTTTTGTTATACAACATGTAATTGTATAATTCCCCGATCATGGTTTTTTACCTGGGCAGTATGACTCATGATTTTGGCAGAGCCCATCACGTTTACGGAACTCTGTCTCATTTCCCTGCCCCACTAGCTTTTGCATGGACTTGTCGCTGCTAAGATGGATGACGTTGATAGCTCGGAGGGAGATGAGTACTTCCAAGAGATAACCAGAGGAGCTGAGGAGAGTCTCATCCCTCTGCAGGAGGATTTAGCTGAGTGGTTAACACGGGTACTAGGTGAGAATCAGCTACAAACCAAATTCCAGATTCACTCATTATTTGGATTTCCCGTTTCTGGAAAAATTCCTCCTATACCACCCCCCCATTAAAAAAAATATATATATATATATACCTACATGGTAATAATTTAATATCCTACCATGTATACTAATTATATGCATACTGGTCACTTTACCTGGTAAAGGTCCTGGTAGTATCGAAACGTCAGGCCCTGTAGCTTTTAAGATTTGTGTATTGCAGGTCATTTTAGTCAGTGAGCAGTTTTGTAACAGCTTTTTGTATTAACTTACTTACATGTAATATATACATGTACAATGATGAGTGATATGGTTGAATGCTTCTGGCTGGCGCTCCCACTGCGGCAAAGACTAGTTGACTATTTGGGAAGGCCATTGCCTAAGGATTGGATAGCTCAGGTGGTTAGAGCGCTGGTACGCAAAACCACAGGTCTCTGGTTCAGTCAAAATTTCTTTGCTACAATGTACATGTATCATCTATCTTTGCTAAGCTTTAGAAATCAAACAAGGGTTTGGGTATTAGAAGGGTACGGAAATGATATGTAGGGTCCAGTGAACATGATTTTCACTCTTAAAAACATGGTAAAGAAAAAATTGACTGCACCGGACTTGAATGTGATACATCTGGTTGTGTGTGCTAGTGCCCTTACCTGTACCATCTGAGCTATCAAACCCTTAAATGGTGCCCTTCCCAAATAGTCAACTAGTCTTTGCTGGGGTGGGGGCACCAGCCAGAAGCATTCAATCATTAACTGCCATGTATCTCCAGGGATCGAAAAATACATACATGTAAGTTTGAAATGTAAGTTTGAAATTCGATCCTTGAATTAAATCCTTAAATGAAAATGACTACATTGTAGTTCTTGAAAGTGGACATGCTCTATATTTGTGTGAATGTGCTGAGGACTTTTCGTCGTTGCAGGGGAGAAAATCACAACCACGGGAATAATGGACTCGATAGCCAATGGGGTACAACTATGCAAATTAGCTCAGCTGATCCAAGACAAGGCGGTGGAGTGCCAGCAAGCAGGCAAGGTCATTGGGGTGAGTGGTCTTGTGCCAGCATCGGTACGCACAGGACAAGATGGACCTTTCCCATGAAATATGCAAATAAGAGCTGGCGCATGCGCTTTACTAAATTGGGCAAACGAGTGCGCGTTGCGTGCAGGTTTCGAAATACGCGCGCAGGAGACGCTGAATAGCCAATGACCGCACGCCAAACTGTTAGTGAGAAGGAACGCGCGCACGCCCGTGGAATACTATGATTGGTTGGCAGCCCGCTCGCCCACCAATTTAGTTAAGCGCATGCGCTAGGTCTAATTTGCATATTTCATGGGAAAGGTCCATTCTATGAGATTTGGAGGGTGGTGTTCCTAGTATTGTTCTTGAACCATTGGTTCGTGTTCAAAGGTCGGCTGCTCGCCTTATAATGAAAGCTAGGAAATATGACTCGATTTCCAGTCACATGATGAATTTGCATTGGTTGCCGATTCCACAAAGAATTGTGTTCAAATTACTGTTTTTAACTTGTCTACATGGCGATGCCCCATCCTACTTGAAACAGCTTGTTAAGTGGCACATTCCGAAGCGCAATCTTAGGTCTGGGAGTGCTTATGAAGCTGCTGTGCCAAATAATGTCAGAGGTAAACGCTTTTTCGCAGATCGTGCATTTGTAAATATTGCTCCAAAACTATGGAATGATCTTCCCCTATCGATACGATCCAGTCAATCATCAGAAATTTGCAAAAATGGTCTTAAAACGCACCTTTTTAGAATTGCCTATGGCTCTTAGATATAAATACAATCACTTTATTTTATTTCATTGGTTCAACTTTTTACTTTTTACATCTTTTAATTGTTTCCACTTTTTATTGTAAATGAAGTAATTTGTATAGTAATTAGCGCCTTTGATCATGTATAATTATGTGGAATTGTTTGCGCTTTATAAATAAAACTATTATTATTATTATTAGTGTTCACAATGAAGAGCGTATTGGATGACACCATGTGTAATCTCGATTGAGAATCCTTGCGGCTATGAGTGTAGCTCGGCTCGGAGTCACATTCGTTTTTTGTCGATTGGAGTTCACATTGTCAGAAGTCCAAATATGACTAGATTTTTATTAGGAGGTCCTGACATTTCAATCCTAGCAGGACCTTTCTCAAAGGCAGGATGTTTCTCTGCCTTTGAGAAAGGTCCTGCTAGGATCGAAACATCGGGCCCTCCTAATTTGATGATATCAGCATTTTGTTCATTTTCGTCAGTAAGCAATTTGCAAGAGTATTGCATTACTTGTAACTAGACTTGTTGAGGTTTTGAGATTTTCGCGGTGGATTAACAATCTAGGGTTTCTCGGAGTGACACTACGTGTAGAATTTCTCTTGAGAATAAGTTTGGATCTAAGAAGTTACCTGAGCCGCCCTCTTTAATGTCAGTTGGAGCTCACCTTGAGCAGGGCTAACCCTCATTGAATCTGAAATTTCACCTTTGCTATCCAATGGAAGACATGAAGTCAGGGATGGTCAGTTTGTCGTCAGTGAACTTGGGAGATACCAGAGGTGAGGCCATCTAATGAGGATCTTCGGGTGCAGTGAGGTGTGATGGATCCTGCTAAGGATCCCTTTCCTGTCCAGTGCGGCTGCCCATATACTTGTACATGGTTTCACCACAGACCGCCCCTGACTTTGTAGTCGGTTAGACATCGTGATCCCCAAGATCCTTGCCCTTCCTCCCTTCTTGCAGAAGATGCCCGTGAAGAAGCTCAAGTACCGACAGAATGCCGTGGCTGCCTCCTTCTTTGCCAGGGACAACGTGGCCACCTTCCTGTCCTGGTGCAGAGATATTGGCTTGGAAGACACGTGCCTCTTTGAAACCGAAGGATTAGGTGAGCAGGCTCCGGAAAAAAAAAACAGCGGGAATTTCTACAACTGTTGGTCGTTTGCTTTCTGAATGAAAAGGTGGACACGATCTCTGCATCCAGTTTTCGTGATCCCCTAGCTGCTGTAGCCAGGTTTACATCCATTATGGGTTGTTTCCATGTTCATGAAAACGTGGACATGATCCCTGGAGATATGCGGCAGTTGGTGGTTCTTCTGACTAGCGCCCCCACCCCGGCAAAGACTAGTTGACTATTTGGGAAAGCCACCAACTAAGGTCTGGACAGCTCAGATGTTAAGAGTGCTGGTACGAAAAACCACAGGTGCCACAAGTTTTCTTTGCCTTTTTTTGGCAATTTTCTTCATTTATTCCCAGTCAGTTTTTCTTAAGTTATTTGCTTAGGAAAAAATCTTGTTTGATTTACAAAAAGAGATTTAAAATGCTTCAAATGGTGATGAATTGATCATGAGCAACAGGGTTATTTGATTTAAATCACTCGGATCTAAATCATTTATTTAGATCATGATGATGAATTTTGAAAATTTGATTTCAACCCAAGAAAATCTATAAAAGAGAACAATTCAGATGTTTTTTAATCAGGATTTGCTTGCTAATTTAATACAGTCCTTGAACCTAATGATGTAGGAACACCAACAATTTGAAGCAAGCTTATTTCAGAGTCATCCTATGAACCAAAACAGAAGCTGAATCCAGTTACTGCCCTTGCCAGGCTCCAGCCATTAATTTGTCTGTGGTCAGATGACAGGGTCAGATTAAGCATGAGTCATTTTCCCCCTCCCCAATCACTTCAGAATGGAAGGGGGGGGGTAAGTCTAAGATGATATTAAAGACTGATTTCCTGGTAGCTACTAGCTACCGGTCTTACCTAGACCAGATGGCATCCTGTCTGAGATACCTGGATTCCTAGCCACAACAGGAAGTCATTGATATCCTATATCCTGACGGAAATGGCCCAGGCATCTTAACTCCTGCACCAATCCACGCCCTGTCTTCTCATTCTAAACATGCCGGATTCCCGACAACGAACCACAACAGGAAGTCATTGATATCCTATATCCTGACGGAAAGGGCCCAGGAATCTCGACCTCCTGCACCAATCCACACTGTGTCTTCTCAATTTGACATGCCGAAATCCTGACAACGATGTCAGCACTTGACTTACAGTAAATACTCACTCCAGTTGCCCACGAATAGCAGACTTTTATTGAAGTTACCACCACACACGTGTCAAACTCTATCTGAAACCGTGTTTTCACTGGACTAAAATTTGGTTCATCAAAATCGGTTTTAATCAGTTCAGAACAATTTAAAGACCCTATACAACATCGGTTAAGGTCAAAAGATTGCCACAGTCTGTGTGTTAAACCATTACACATTCCAAACAAGCAATCCTGCGAAGATTTTAGCTCAAATGGAAATCTGAGGAACTCGAAAAAGGCACCGTTCTGTATTGTAAGAAATAGTATTTATGTTACTCGTTTGTCGATGTTTGAGGGAAGCTTTCTCCCGAAATTCATGTACAGCATCCCAGACCGTAAGATTTCAACATGAGTATTCAATCATGAACATCTACAAACTGTAAATTAGAAGGAAATCTGTGGACATTGATCTTATTCACTCTTCCCAATGTTGTACTGGGCCTTTAAAGTTTTCCTTTTCCTTTGTTTCTTTGAAAGAGTTAAAAACCCCAACAAAATCTGTCCACAAGGCAAATGCTTCTTGTATTGATTAGCGTGTATGCCATTCCATCCTTCCTCAGTGTTGAAGAAGACACCGCAGAATGTGTTGGTGTGCATCTATGAGCTGGCTCGCATGGCCGGACGCTATGGCATTGACCCGCCGGGCCTGGTGAAGTTGGAGAAGGAGATCGAGAAGGAGCAGCAGAATCCCCGGCCGCCCTCAGCGGTCCACAAGAAGAAGTCAGTCAGCCTGCTGGACACCGAGGTAGGTCCGGGCGGGATTTCCACCAAGCCTTGCCGTGCATCGTAACTCAATGTACGCTGGATAACCCGTTGTCATTTCAGATGGGCCGTGTGGTTGATCTGTGTGGTGCTCATCATTCTGGTGATTGATCGTAAATTACGAAGGAAAAACTGACTGGGAACTTTTGAACAAATTTTTAAAAATTTGCAAAGAAAACTTTGACTGGACCGGGACTTGAACCCGAGACCTCTCGTCGAAACCTACGATAAATTGCAAGACGATGAGCGATGCACAGAAACCATACGACCTAACGCAACTTAAGCTGGGTTATCCATCATAAGTTGAGTTACAATGCATTGTAAGGCTTTGTAAAATGCACCTCAGGACCGTTTTCAAACCTTGAATTTGTTTGATATTTGCTGCTATTTGCAGTTTGCAACCTTGAAGCTCTTGAGAAGATGTTGCTTACAAAACTCATTGCAGTTTCTAGTTGGGACCTTAATTCAGTTCTAATAAGTGCTTCAAGGTATTGTTTCCCCTATTATTTGAACCTTCTTAGGTGATGAACGTCGCTAAGCAATGTGACTGTGACATTGACATCAGCAGAATCTCAGAAGGCAGGTATAACATCGGGGGCAAGATGGTCTTCATCAGGGTGAGTCCCTAACCTCCTCTCCCCAGCCTATGTTCAGTCCCACTTTCCATCACAATGCCATTCTCAAAACTCACTAAACAATTGGAAAGCAATTGATCAGGCATGCAACTTTTCCGCGGATACGCGGATTTCCGTGTTTATTTTTATGCGGCTGTTAAAAAAAAATCATTAAAAAAAAAAAAAAAAAATGCATCTGGATATTTCTTCTCCCCTAACTATTACGGTATTTAAAACACATGCTAAGATCAGGTTAAAAAACTTTGATGTTTACTTTGAATTTTATGTAAAAAAAAAAACAAAACAAAAAAACTGGGTGTATGCCTTGAAAAAGGTTAAAATCTGTCACTCAGCTTAGAGTCATAAGTTGTCACAAACTGCTCAAAATGTACCACAGAGCATCTAGAATCCCAAATTTTTCCGGGCCTTTAGGCGGACCCCAAACCACACGCCATAAGGGCTTCGTGGTTCGCGCTCGCAGTTTCATTCGGACATTTTCCTCTTTTTTTTTACAATTCAAGAGTTGCATGCCTGAATAGATGTCTGTGAAACAAATCAGTGGGAGTACACTATGTGTAAAGCGCAAGTCAAACCTGGCACAATTTGGATGTTTTTTTGGCTTTTTGTCTCGGAATTATCTACAAATTAGGAGGGCCTGACGTTTTGATCCTATCGGGGCCTGACATTTTGATCCTATCGGGACCTTTCTCAAAAGCCCTGCTAGGATCCAAACGTATGGCCTGTCTTATTTTGGTATAATAGCATTTGGTTAATTTTAGTCAGTAATTTGTTCAAAAGTTCAGTTCAGTTTTTCTTTTAGAACTACCGGTAAGTTAAAAGACTGTCGTAATTATCTGTTTGTGACGCATGGTAACAATTGGAGAGCCACTTGATTGTGATTTAGTTCGCATTTGGTAGTCCGTCAAGGCTGTTGCCATTGCATTTGTATTGTGTTGTCATTGTTTGTTCTTGTTGATGCCTTGAGAAACAATAAATGAAAAAAAAATGAAAAAATTAACAAAAAAGGCTTCTGTCTAATTTCATCGTGCCTCAGATGCTGCGGGGCAGGCATGTCATGGTGCGCGTGGGAGGTGGCTGGGACACACTGGAGCATTTCTTCAAGAGACACGAGGCCTCCAAGCTGACCAGGGTGAGCCGCGGGAGCATCACCACGGAGTCCGGTGAGGCCGTGCCCGACGACTTCTTCGTCGTCCAGTCCAAGTACAAGGGGGATGGCCGGAGCTGAGGTGAGAGGTCACGAGGGGGGGGGGGGGGGTCCTCAGTCTCCGCGTTTGACCCAGAGTGACTTTGGGTTTTTGCGGGACCCGGGTGGTCAGCAAGCCGTGATGGACCGGCCGTGACGACTGTTGCATACGAGACAGCCGGGCCTTGTTGCTTATCTCTGCGGCGTGGTGAGTACTAAAGCTCTGCCTTGCCTCCATTCTGACAAAACCCGCTATTACAGCAGGTTTTTTTTTCCCAGCTTAGAATCAACCTCCATATACATGAGTGTCATTACATTGTAAGTGTAGGAGATTCTGCTGAAGGCTACAGGTTGACAGTAAGCTTCAAACTACTAAGCCCAGCATTTGGTAAATAATGTACACAGATAAGCAACATGGCCTCTCTCTGTGAACTTGAATCAGAAATCCAACCATCCCTTTATACTTTGATAAAAGCCCTCCTTTGAAAGCACTATATTTTTAATTTTGAAATGTAAAAAAAAGGATCTGGTGTTCACCTTGTCATTAATGGATGCCCCTTTGAAATCCCCAAATCAGTTATGAAACACATTGGTCCAATTTCAAACCACACTTGTTTTTATCGTCATCTTAATTTTTTTCAAACAAAATTTCAGTTGTTTGAATTCCCAATAGCATTTTCTGACTCAGGTTCACAGTTTTGCGCGTACTACTTCTAGCCCTTAAACAAATTAAAATTGCAGAAAGATAAAAAAAAAAACCAGTGGCTATATATTGGAAATTCTAAACTTCCTTGATAAAGAAAGCAGTTGTCATCTATGTCAACGTCATAAATGTCTATAAGACTGGAACCAGAGCACTGGTTCCTTTGAAATAATCTGTGAGCTGAAGACAAAGAGTAGACCAAATTAATGCAATTCTTCAAAAGAAAAATTGTTTTATAATTAGAGTGTAAGCACCGAGGCAAGATGGTTGCATTTGAAGGAGTAAGTGTTAGTGCGATCGATCGAGCGTGTCTGAAAATTCCTGCATAGAGCAAATAAAATCGAAAGAGAAAACACAAATTATCCACCTTGTTTTAAGAGTACACTTAAGAAGGTATTCGCTAGAATTGGAAGAAACGTACAATAGCCAGGTCTCCAGAAACGGGTGTGAAACATTTGTGACTATGGCACTGCCACCTCTCCACCTGATAACTGGCATTATGATTCGTCTTAGGTTTCTTTTTTATGGATTTTTAAAACTATTTTGTGAATGATTTGCACTGAGTAATGATCTTAGTTCATCACTGAAGTCATTTGCACGCATTGATGAAATTGAAGCCCTGTATTCCACCAATATTGACCTCAGTATTAAAGTTGACAGTCTTCAATTCTTCTGACAAGATTACTGCCTTTATTTATTCCCACCTCAAACACAAAGGGCCAAGCCATCATTCCACCTTTTTTTTTTACTTTTTAAGCGTAAATCTAATTCAGGCTCGTTAGTTTTTGTTATGTCAGCCCACCACAAATCTTGAGTATTAAGTATCGCAAGGTGTTTTGGTATAAAAGAAATGTGTCAAAAACCTGTGAAATATATTTTGTGATTTTTTTCTTCTTCTTGATACTTAAAAAAAAAAAGATATTTGCAAGATCCTAAGGTTTGCTACATTGTTAAGGGACCATTGAACAAAATATTGGCAGATTATCTGAAAGGATGTCCCATACTTGTCCCGATATTTTTGTTGTATTCAATTATTCGTCCAGGATCAAATGACCAAAGGGATAAAGAAAAAGCAGACGTAGTTAGTTATGACACATCCTAAATCAATAGAAGTCACAATTTGAAATTCATGACGAAGAGTGTGATTTATATTGTATGGCATTTGCAGCAACACTTTTTAAATTAAAACCATCGCTTTTTTAAAAGAGACTATCAGTTAATCAGTCTTTATTTTCAGAATTCTAAAAAATTCAGAATTAATCTTGCCATTTCTTTTTTCAAATGCTGAATATTTAAGCAGCTTTCTGTTAAAATCCGTTCACCATTTAAGTTTGAATCTATTTAATGTTTAGTTTTAGATGTCATGTGTTTTAAAAGTGCACAATTTGCTGCTTTATTATCCAATTTAAACTGCAGATTGTACCAAAATAGACAAGAAATGGTCATGGGCAAATATTCACATTGAGTTGTTACTGCTCGAATCTTACTGCCCCTGTCATTACACCATTGTATTCAGTTCTGAAACCAATCGTTTTCCAAGAAGTTTCCAACTTCCAAGTACATTATTTTACTGTTAATTGTCCGAATTATGGCAAAATATTTGTCTCAGCAGTTGAAGAGAGTGATATATTCCTTGAACTTAGAAACTGAACACTTGAAGAGATGATGCAAGCATTCCCCCCTTTGATGAAACAAACACCAGGGGCCAATTTCATAGAGCCGCAATTTGCTCAAGCACAAAATGTCATGATTCACAAGATCACTTTGCCAACCCAAACCTCACTTGTGTTTCGTGCCGAGTAAAGAACAGTGGAATACAGGTCAGATGCATTTGACATCGCATCGTAATGTGCTTTGTACTAATTTTTACATGGGTAAGAATTGTTGCGCCTAGCAGATTTTCACGCTTAAGCGGCTCTATGAAATTGGCCCCTGATATATTCTAGTGCCATATGGTTTAGGACTTCCAATTTACCGTATTAAAGCTGATATTTCAAAAATATATATTTTCTAATGTTGTCAAAGTGAAGACATCAACTTGTTTTCAGTCCAACAAAGGATACATGCGCAATGTTTCCTTTATCCTCCTTGATCAGGAATCAAAGGAATCTCCTGAGATTTTAAGACTAAATTGCAATTCTGGAAATTTCTGTTGCAGTAGTAACTATTATACTTTGAGTTGTATTCATGAAAATTATTTAGAAATGCTTTATGGCTGAGTGTATTGTTTTATTGTGATCTAGACAATTGTTTGTATATTTTAGCACGTATGTAAATTTATTCTGAATTTTTATATTTTTTGGTTTTTTTTAACATACAATATCGGTGTGTAATTCTGTTGTTTTTTCATTGACTGCCTATTGCATAATTTATTGGTATTTGTTTTGTGATTTGAATATTTATGTGTTATTCATGTTTGTTTGGTATTTACGATGGTTTTCATTCTGTTGCGTTCTTTCTAAAGTGGTTAAATGGTTACCTTCCAAAAATCTGATACTGTTCCAATTCTACTTCCACCTATTTATACCGTGCTTGTTAATGCCCTCGCGTTTGTGAAATATGCTGTCCACTAAATTAAAGATTACAGTATTTGCAAAGTGTGAACATTTTACAAAAAAGAATAATCTTACCAGTACACAAAAACACTTGTTTTTTTATAACCCATGCATCGATTTTTATAACCGTTTGCCGAATTGACTGCTGGTCTGTTGTAGGTTTCTGGGATTAGAAACAAGAAGATGTTCGTTAATTTCCGCCAAATAATGTGATACCTTGCAAACCAAACGAGTTGGTCTATTTTTTGAGATGCGTGCATTTGCTAATTAACTTGCGAAGTGTTAATGGCAGTTGGAATTAAAGCAATGTAACTTGCAAACTGTGTTGTCACTCTCTTGTACTTTGATGACTCTTTGTTTACCCCTTGACTTGATTCTCGCCAATTCTAGTTTTCCTTTTGAGAGACCAAAAGATTAAACTAACACTGAAATGTGTTTTCAAGCCCCCCCCCCCCTCATCTTGTCCAAGGCATGACGTTCAAAAAGACAGCAAAATCTACCAGTTATCAATTTGCAATGTCTTCCAAAATGTCTTCCAAGAGTTTTAATTGCGAGTAAATATCACATGGAGTTCCACACAAGGAGTCATCCCACCTATATCAGATTAGAGCAGAGCCAAAGGGAATTAAGAATTTTCTAAGTGATGTATGAATACCTACTTAGAATTGCGCTCCCGAACGCAGCTCCAGTGTACATGTAGTTGGAAGATGGTGGGAGTATTTACAATGCTGTCAGAATGCAGTCGCAATACTCGGACTGCACTGCACGAATATCCAGGAATGTAGGATAATTAGGTTTGCGGTGACATCATGTAAAATCTCTTTTGTGAGTATGTGTGGTTCTGAAAAGAACCGGAGGAACTCAGAACCACACTTATTCACAAAAAGAGAATTTACATGGTTTCACCGCAAACCTTATTATCCTGCTATTCTCACCATGCAAACCTTCAAATCTCATCCAGGAATGTGCAAAGAACTTTCATTCCGACAGCATGGCATTCCGGCTGACTCAGACTCTAGTGCTTCTGTGCATGTATTCATTTCGTGTGTACGGTACATAACATAGGATCTCAAAAGTGTATATCTTTCACCTCGTTGCATCGGTGAATTTTACCCCATTTAAAATTCAAACACATAGGCTTAAAGAAAAAGCTGACAGGGAAGTTTGAAAAAAATTGAAAAATGGCAAAGAAAACTTGACTTGAACTTGAACCCGAGACCTCTGGTTTTGTGTACCAGCGCTCTTACCACCTGAGCTATCCAGATGGTGGCTATCCCAAGTAGTCCAATACTGGCAATGATCTGTGCCGGGGTGGTGGTGCCAGTCAGAAGCATTTAACATTCTAAATTCCTTAAACCCTTCCCTTTCACCACTACGCCTACTTCAATCACTTGAAATCCTTGAATATCACCTTTTTATCTCAAGGCATCTCTTCTTTTTCAGATTTCAGTCTCTGGCAATCACAATTTGGATGACATATCAGACGAATTTGATTCTCCATTATATCACCCAGCATCGACTTCCGTCCACACGTCATCACTATTATTCTGCTACTGCGCATGATAAAACGTATCGCAGGGAATTCAAGATGGCAGCTTCCCACACGTGTATTCATCCGACCAGATATAGCGTTTTGCTTTGACTTTCTTTCTTCACGCTTCGAGAGCTGAGAAGTGTAAACTCGGAGGAAAAGAAACCTTCAGACAACGGTCAAGGTAAGACATGCTCCTTTCGTTTTGATTTTGACCTCAATTCTGTAACTTTGTGACAGCGTCTAGGCCCTTTATTTATCATAAACCCCTGGGGGGCCCATGTTCTCGACCTCCTAGTTGGTGGGCCCTTGTAACTGGTCTCGCACTTCTGATTGACCCCAGGCGAATGACAACAACTTGAGACAGCAGCACCTCTAGTTACTGCTTGAGTTGCCTCATATGCAAAAAGAAGAAGATAAACCCCTGGTATTGCCCACAGCTCAATCAAGATCTTAGAATTTGGGTTAAGGACATAGTTACTACTACTACATGTAGTGTACATTGTACACAAAAACACACAAAAACGACCTTTCAGAAAGGTGGAGCTTGGAAAGGAGAATCGGGCCCCTTTGAATTTTGAAGCCAACAGGGAAAAGAATGAGAAGGCAGGAAATTAGTGAGGAATGTAGTAAATATGACTGTATAAATATGTTTATTCATAATCTCACCATAGACTCAAAATGCATCTCTTCACTGGGTAGCCTAAGCTCACTTAGTAGAAGTTGCTGGAGGATATGTTCACCTACGTATCAATTAATATTCATGCAGTGAAACGTCGCTATAACGAATGCTGATATACCGAACATTTGGCTATAACAAACCATATTCCCCCATGAACAAACATACCCTTTGGCTTCTGATTTTTGTGTACAAAATATGTGGCTACAACCGCTATAACGAATGATCGCTATACCAAACTATTTTCATGGATCCCAGGATGTTTGCTACAGCGACGTCCCACTGTACATGTACAGTATTTCTACATGAATAATGAGTAGACTGCATAGAAACCAACATGAATTATGCATGAGATAAACAATGGTGGTATGCATTATGCATGAAATGAACAAGGAGGGCATGCTTTATGCATGAGATAAACAATATCTCATGCATTATGCATGATACAAGGTGGTATGCATTATGCATGAAATGAACAAGGTGGGCATGCTTTATGCACGAAACATGAATTGAATGTTGCACAATCAACACAATTCTCTTTGAGATGTATCACATAAGCTGCTTTTGAAGCAAAAAAAATACATTTGACCTCTTGGCATCGATATATACACAAAAACTCACAATTAGTATGTTCATCGCACCGCAATATATACAACCTGACAGAAGCATTGATATTTACAGCATTAGACGCCCCACATCAATACACCATTATTCACCAAACCTCTTTCTCCTTTGTGCATCATCCAAGTCCTAATCATTCCCATTCCTATCTGTTTTCATCCTTGTCATTTTGCCTTTGAGAGAGGTCCTCCTAGGTTCAAAACATCAGGCCCTTCAAATGTATGATATTTACCAAGCTTTTGACTTCAAACAAAGAAAGGTAAAACAAGCAATAAAGAAATCTTCATTCAACATCCGATAAACCTTTGATACAAGATTTTGTTTTCCCAGAGTAAACTGAAAAGGGAAACATGTTCACTTAATTTTTTATTTTTTTTATTTAGTGGGCCTGACGTTTCGATCCTAGCAGGAGCTTTCTCAAAAGGTCCTGCTAGGATCGAAACGTCAGGCCCCCTAAATTTTAAGATTTGCATTTTGGTAATTTTAGTCAGTAAGCAGTTTGCAATATTTTTGTAAATCACTTTAATTTCTTTTTATAAGAGATGCTGTGAAATGCCAAATTTACCTTTTTTTTCTGCAAGCATTGCAGATAAGCCTAATTAATTTGTAAATGGGGGGGCGTCATTTTTATCAAATGAAAACAATAAAACTAGTTTCACAACAAAAGTTGGAAAGCAGTTCTAATTCCTAACTTTGAGCACGGTCGTGCTGAGTTGTAAGTTGTAAGCCCTCTGTCCTGTTGGCATTTGAGAAATGAAATCTGAAAACATCTAGGTGTCAGATGAATGACGATAATACAAAATATTATAACCCAGTTGATAACTGGGTACAACCACATACCGTAACATATAAAAATATCTATAAAAATAATTCATATCTATTTCAGTCAATGCATCAAATGATCTAAAAAATTTAAAGACTGCCTTTAAAAGATGGAAGCGGGAAATAATGATTCACGAGTTAAATTAACTTAAAAAAAAGAAACAAAATACAATTTAAATTGTAAAAAAACGCACTGAAAATAACCCCAAGAAACAGCAAGCAAATGACAAACCTAATAAGTTTTGGTCAAATTTCCATTTCCAAAAATAAGCAGAATCATTTTTCTTTCTGCCTTGGAGGAAGATACTGCTAGGATGGAAACATCGGGCACTCTCATCTTTGAGATTTGCGTTTTGGTCATTTGGCCAGCAAGCAGCTGACAACATTTGTGTACGTGTACATTACAAAAGTCTTAATTAGCTGGGGTCACTGTGCTTTTTCTCGTAGTCCAGCAAGTAGTTGTAAGCCAGTAGAAACTGCAGCACAGTAAACCCAAAATGACCTTTGTCCAGGAAGTCAGGAAGGTAGTCCTGGAGAAGCATGAGGTGGGTGTAACCGTTGGCGATCTCCTCTGCGTTGCCATGGAGAAGGAAGAGAATGAGGGTCGTCAGGAGGTCGTCCCCACTGAGCATGCGCAGCTTGCCACCTGCGGACGGAGTTCGGAGGAAGAGGAAGCAGTCTCAATAAATGGCTGCCTTTTGGGAGAGGTCCTGCTAGGATCCAAATGTTAGGCCCCTTGATTTGCTAAGATTGTACAGGTCTTGGTCTCCTTTGTGCACTGTTGTCAATTGAGTCGGACAGTAGTGGGAAAGTTTCCTTGACAAGAAATACCAAAATTTAAACAACTGAAACTAGTTTTCCCCCTTTTTTCCAACAACAATGGTTTTTTCCTCCTGGAGACGGACATAGCACACTGTCCAAAACGTCGAGTGAAACCTTCCAGGGTTTTTTTCAGAACCACACTCACTAATAAAAGTGATTCTCGTACATGGTGTCACCGCAAACCTACTCTTTTTTAATGAAATTTAAACAAATTTAAAAATTGGCAAAGAAAACTTCAACTGCACCGGGACTTCAACTTCAAGTGAACCCGAGACCTCTGAATTAACTTACCAATGCTCTTCCATCTGAGCTATCCAGCCCTTAGATGGTGGCCTTCCCAAATAGTCAACTAGTCTTTGCCGGGGTGGGGGCACCAGTCAGAAGCAATGCAACCATTAACTGTTGTATATCTCCAGGGATCACAACCCCGCTTTCATTCAGATGCAAACAACCAATCGTTGCAAACCTTTGCATATGAATGAAAGTGGGGACGTGATCCCTGGAGATATACGGCAGTTAATGGTTATATTGCTTCTGACTGGCGCCCCCACCCCCGCAAAGACTAGTCGACTATTAGGGAAGGCCACCATCTAAGGGCTGGATAGCTCAGATGGAAGAGCACTGATATGTTAATCCAGAGGTCTCGGGTTCAGTCCCTGTCCAGTCAAAGTTTTCTTTGCCAATTTTTCAAATTGAATTACAATCTCACAGCACAAAATCTATACCGGTAATTCTCAACAGTTAGAGAGCCTGACGTTTTGATCCTAGCAGGACCTTTCTCAAAGGCCTTTAAGAAAAGTCCTGCTAGGATCGAAAGTTTTATTTGCCAATTTTTCAATTTGTTCAAAAGTTCCCAGTCAGTTTTTCCTTAATATGTTTGAAATTGAAACAAACTTGAAACAAATGTTGGTTTTTTTTCTCTGATCAAAGCGGATTCTGGTGATTGTCTGGAGACTACTCACAGAAGATGAGCTGGGACTGCTTCTCGGCAGTAGCGTTGACCTCCTGGATGCACTTGTAGAGCCACTGCAGCTTGGTCATGGGCACCGTCTCCTGCAGCACCACCTGGAAGCAGTGGTAGGCCTGCTGGAAGCGCTGCAGGAACACCCTGGCGTTGGGGTTGTCGTGGCACCTCTTGCCCAGGGGATCGCTGCCCCGCGGCGGAGACGGCTCCGTCCCCGGCGGCGGCGGCGGTTGGTGGAAGCCGTCCCTGGGCACGTTCAGACAGACGCCCGAGTCGCCCACGCAGCTGGTGATGGGGGTGGGCAGGGTGCGGGCGTTGCTGTTGGTGTTGGGCACGTCGATGGACCGCGAGGACCCCGCCTCGCTGCCGGTGCTGGGCGTGGACGAGGAGAGACTGTCCACGGACATGCCCTCGCCGCGACTCCGGCGCTCCTCCCAGTCCATCCCGCTCCACGTGGCCGAGCGTTCGGACCAGGGGGACCTGTCGGCAGACGCCGGCGGGGAGGTGACCCAGGTCAGGTCGATGATCTTGGTGAAGCGGTTGGAATTCCTCTGCGCTTCGTCCCGTCTGCTCTGAGAGGGCCTCCTGGGGACCGCGCCGTCCACACCGGGGAGGCTGATTCCCGACTCCAGTCGCTCTCTGGATCGGGACCCGACATCCGTCAACGAATCCTTCTCCGGGTCCGTCTCCTCTCCGATCATCTCGGTCGAGCCCTCGTCGGCATCCACCCGAATCTCGACTCCTCCGTCCGAGAGAGGGGGCATGAAATCGGGAGCAAACAGACCCAGGATATTTAGGATCCACTCGTCATCCAGCTGCAAGTCTCGAATGGTAACATGCGGGAGAATGCGGTGAAGCTTTTTGCTGCTGACCGCATAGGCCATCTAAAGTTCAAGGAAAAAAGAAACAAATCAGAAAAGAAGAATTGTCCTTGAGAAGTAGTAGTATAAGTAGTAAATCAAAAATGTTAAAGCCCCTACACAACATTGGTAAGATCAAAAAACAGAAATGTTCATACATGAAACTTTTACAGGAAATTACTACAAAAACTGTTGCAAACTGCTCACTGACTAAAATGACCTGCAATACATAAATCTCAAAAATGAGAGGTCCTGACATTTCGATCCTAGCAAGAACTTTCAAAGGTCTCATGCCTTGCATGCCTCCTACATCTCCTACGTCTCATGCCTCCCGGGCCTAGATTACCTTGTAAAACTGCAGTATATCCTGGCTCATGGTTGAGAAGAGACACCTCTCGTAGCACGTCCACAGTCGGCTGAAACAGGTGGATGGAACTGCAGGGTCCTTGACCAGTTGGTCCACAACCTGCAATCCAAGAAAATCCACAGACGTAGTTAGTGGATACACTGATTACAAAATACACACCTGACACATTGGTATGGATCCTACAAGCCAAGAAAACAGCTTTGCTCATCAATCATCTGTTACACATCTGAGTTTGTACAAGTGTTCTAACCCTCAAAGAGCCGGGTTGTTTTGACCATCTCACCACGCGGGGGGGGGGGGGGGGGGGGGGGGGGGGGTGGTGTCTCAGATCTCAGTCATTCAATGATGGATTCAAATGATGTTTAGTTGGGTAATAGAGAATTACATAATGAACATTCATGTAAAAATTTTGTTAGAAAAAAATAATGTCTAATCATAGCTCATTAATTATTCATGATTCAAATTTTTCATGTTTTCAGGTTTTTTTTCAATTAAATGTCCCCAATTTTCATGAATTTTACAATGATAATGAAACACGAAGAACCAACAATTGCATACAGCAATATCAATGAGCTAATTATGCCAAAAAATTCCTTTAAAAAAAATACACTATGCACTTTGGATGCTATACTTTTATGTAGTGTCAATGGAAACAATTCTTTTAAACTATACCATGGCCCTGAAAAATGTTCATGGTCGGAGAACTACACTTCCAATTTTAATAAAATTTGCATGCAGAAAAAAATAACTGAGACACTATTAAAAAAAAATCCAGGGGGGGGCGAATCCACCCCCCCCCCCCGGCTCTTTGAGGGTTAAAGGCTTTGCAAGCATGCCCGCTGTCTTGAAATGAGGCTTACATCTTGCAAGTGCAGGAAGACCTCATTCTGTAGGGTCTTGCAGAGTCCTTGGTAGTGGGTGGATGGCTGTCTCTCCCTGATGCTCCGACGCAAGACGGTGAAATTGTCCGGTGAGATCTTGAGACATGTGGCAGTGGCAGACTCCTCTATCTGTGCGGGAAGAGGAACAATCGGATGAAACGACTTCTTGAAAAAGAATCATTCGATTATTTAAAAAATCCTTTGATCGAAATTAAATTACAGAATAGCATGTCATTGATCCTTTAGAAAATATAATATCCAATTCAATAGCATTTTTAACAACTAAAATCATTTAAAAAAAACAACAATTTGGGGCCCAAATTGGAAATGGTTAAAGACTCTTTCATCATCAATAAGGAAGAGCCACTCGATTGTGATTAAGTTCGCATTCTGGCAATCCTTAGGAGTGCTACCATGTTCATGTTCTGTTTGGTTTTGTCACTTTCATGTTTGTACTTGTCCTGAGAAACAGTAAATGAAATGAAATAAATCTGTTGAAGATATTCCAAGGTGACAACAGTTTCTCATGTTATCTAAAGTCTGCACCAAACATAGACAGAAATCTGAGCTATCAATGGCTATGCCGGAGTAATAGGTTTGCGGTGACACCATGTACAATTCTGTCTTTTGTGAGTATGTGTGGTTCTGAAAAGTTCCTTCGGCTCTTTTCAGAACCACACATACACTCACAAAAGAGAGAATCTTACATGGTGTCACCGCAAACCTATTACTCCTGCTATTCTCACCATGAAACCCTTCATATCTCAATTGCTATGCCAAGTACATGTATACAGCTGTATTTATTTTTATGTTTATTTAATTTTTCGGGACACATGTACAGCATTCACATCACAGCACACTCAAGTAAGAATAAAGTGGGAAACAGAAATAAATCAATAAAAAAAAATTAACGCCTTAATTCCTTCCCCCTTTGGGTTACCTGAGTGCACTGCAGTTTACAGCTTGGGATCTTTCCTCTCCAACTGCAGCCTGAGTTATCATTCTTGAGCTCGGTGTTGCAATACTGACGTATCCAGCTCCTGAACTGCCTGTGAAGGTCCATGATGACTGTATTCATCTCCAGACTCTGCGAGTGGAAAGAGAAGAGAAGAGAAGAACTTAAAACACCGAGGTAATCTGATGGAACACAATTTGTGGAGTGGTAAATTCAGCATCAAAAATGGAGAGGGCCTGACACTTCAATCCTTACGGGACTTTCCTCAAAGGCAGGTGGCTTCTGCTTATTTCCTGTCATATGTCAGTCAGCAGTTTTCATGACTTTTGTATACCAACAGTTGATCTAGAAATCAATCCAAAATGGACCTTTCTGTAAGGTCTATTTTAGGTCATGACAGTCAGTAAGCAGTTTTCATCACTTTTGTATACCAACATCTGATCTTGAAATCAATCCAAAATGGACCTTTCACTAAGGTCTATTTTACGCCATGCTAGTCAGTAAGCAGTTTTCAACACTTTTGTATACCAACAGTTGATCTAGAAATCAATCCAAAATGAACCTTTTTCTGAGGTCTATTTTAGGCCATGATAGTTAGTAAGCAGTTTTCATCACTTTTGTATACCAACAGTTGATCTTGAAATCATTCCTAGAAGGACCTTTCACTAAGGTCTATTTTAGGTCATGCTAGTCAGTCAGCAGTTTTCATCACTTTTGTATACCAACAGTTGATCTTGAAATCAATCCAAAATGGACCTTTCTAGAAGTCTAGAAGGTCTATTTTAGGTCATGCTAGTCAGTAAGCAGTTTTCATCACTTTTGTATACCAACAGCTGATCTAGAAATCAATCCAAAATGGACCTTTCTCTGAGGTCTATTTTAGGTCATGCTAGTCAGTAAGCAGTTTTCATGACTTTTGAATACCAACAGCTGATCTAGAAATCTATCCAAAATGGACCTTTCTCTAAGGTCTATTTTAGGCCATGCTAGTCAGTAAGCAGTTTTCATCACTTTTGTATACCAACATCTGATCTTGAAATCAATCCAAAATGGACCTTTCTTTGAGATCTATTTTAGGCCATGCTAGTCAGTAAGCAGTTTTCTTATTTTGCATACCAACAGCTGATCTTGAAATCAATCCAAAATGGACCTTTCACTAAGGTCTATTTTAGGTCATGCTAGTCAGTAAGCAGTTTTCATCCCTTTTGTATACCAACAGCTGATCTTGAAATCAATCCAAAATGGACCTTTCTCTAAGGTCTATTTTAGGTCGTGATAGTCAGTAAGCAGTTTTCATCACTTTTGTATACCAACATCTGATCTTGAAATCAATCCAAAGTGGACCTTTCTCTGAGGTCTATTTCAGGCCATGCTAGTCAGTAAGCAGTTTGATTGCAGACTTCTTTAGAACACAATGCCCATATGGTTCTTGTCAAACCCAACATGCTGCCACACTTTCCACAAAGGCCTTTCAGACAAAACCAAAAGTATTTCCACTCTGAGTCCTAACTCCAAAGTCCTTTGGTCAAATGACAGAGCATGACCAACTGTCTAACTATCTCATGATTACGCAAGACATCCAAAAATAGGAAAAAATGGTGGAATAGCAACCAACCTTAGCCACTTGTGCTTGGAGTGTTTCCCATCCAGATGGTAGGGAACCTTCTTCTAAGACTGAACAAAGAAAGAAGCGCAGTACATAAAATCATATCTCAAAGACTCCGTGGAGAAAAAGAAGTAAGCACGACCTTATTACTGCTCTTCTTGTTTGATTCTTGCAAAAATTCAGAAACCTTAAAGAGTTTTTCCATCATTTCTTAAAATGTCCATCAAATAAAAAATCTCTAAGATTTATAGGCCCTGACATTTTTTTATCATAGCAGGACTTTTCTCATAGACACAATGACAAGGACCGTTTTGATATTTTGAAAATAACATCAATTAAAAAAATAAAAATGCAATTAGGATTCATGCAAGAAGCTGACCAGACACAGCAAGGAGTATATAGCCCCTTACTGAAAAAAAAAAAAACTTAGGTTTGGTTTTGAAGGTTTAGCCTTTAGCCCTAGTAAGATTCCAAGAGGTTTTGCATAACAAACCAGTAATGTCTTCAATTCTAGAACTTTAGTTGTTAAGTCAGGCACAGATATGCTAAAGAAGCCTTCAACCTTTAAACCTTGAAAAAAAAAAGGAAACTAATTTTCAGTTTGGAGGTTTCAGTTTCAGTTTCAGCTACGCCTGTAGTCCTGGGGTTATATTCTGTGGCCGACATACCATCAGTGGGTCTGCCGATGCCATCAGAGCTGATCTCGATCCCAGCTGTGTCTCCGCCTTCAGCTAGCTCTGCCTCGGTATTCACTAACGCTTCTCTCACGCTGGTAGCACAAATCTACGCATCAACGGAAAAAAAATAGCCATCAGTGACCTTTATCCCCACACCAATAGGTTCAGATTCTCTTACCACATCTACAGAATGATATAGAGAAATGTTTCAAAATGTCGACTGACTTCAACGACCAAATGCAAATCTCAAACAAATGTGACCCAGTAAAGGGTGATATAAGTCGCTCTATACATCTGCACGCAATGACCAGCTCAATGTTGAGATGTTGGAATTTTACATAAAATTTTGATTTTTTTTTTTTTCCTCCTGAAATCATATCTTCAATGTTTATACTTTCAGGTTTTAATGATGCAAAAATGCAAAAATACCAACTATAAGTCACGTGATGGCATGGAAACATTGGTTGCACAATCAGTGTACTTGGCAAAGCACTGAGCACACAATGAAAATTATACATTGAGTACGGCAAACCCTGATTGGAGCTAAGGCCGTGTCCGAATATATTGGCTGCGGCTAAACGTTACACACAATTCTACGGGAACTGGCTGCAGCCGCTTGCTGACGACTTCCATAGACTCGTGTGTACTTTCAAGTCGTAGCCAATGCATTCGGACGCAGCCACACTCTCACCAATGCACAAGATCTTACTGCATCTGACCTTTTTCCGTTGAAGTTCCGTCAACTCTTTGGTGTAGCCCTGCCACTCTTCCTGGATCTTCATGTATCCTTGGTGCATGTCAGACAGCTGGTAATCAGAAAATGTGCCGTTCCGATTTGAATCACAATTCAAAAACCATTTATTTTTTTTCCCCACATAGGCAAAACAATTGTGTTGCCAAAAATCGCAAGCCGATAGCGGTTAGCGGTTGTGCTCAAATGGTGGGTGTGTCCTTAAGGGTGGCCCATGCAGGGAGCCATATAAACAAGCACACCAAGTTTTGTCAATCAGAGTGTGAGCAGAGCATTGTGGGATTAAAAAACCCGGTGCGATTCAGTGGAGCGTTCCCACACACACTGCGTCGCAAATAAACCTGATTATTTGAAAAAATCTCAGTCCGAATCGCTATTCAAATCCCACTAATAATCACGTTTATAGTGTCCACACATGCAAAAAAATTCAAATCGTGATCAAATTAATCATCTTTAATTGGTGTAGTTGAAACAGCCCTATTATCAATGCTTCTTACGCATCCAAAAATGACTGACCTACATGTACATGTACAAATGTACTTTGCCAAAGTGTAAGCAGGGAAATATTCACAGGCAGCCCGGCCACATCTGAAGCCTCATTGAATTACAATTACGCCCCCACCCCGGCAAAGACTAGTAGACTTTTTGGGAAGGCCAACATCTAAGGGCTGGATAGCTCAGATGGAAGAGCACTGGTACATTAGTCCAGAGGTCTTAGGTTTAAGACCCCATCCAGTCAAAGTTTTCTTTGCCAATTTTTTCAAATTGAATTACAATCTCACAGCACAAAATCTATACCGGTAATTCTCAACAGTTAGAGGGCCTGACGTTTCGATCCTAGCAGGACCTTTCTCATCAAAGGCCTTTAAGAAAGGTCCTGCTAGGATCGAAATGTCAGGACCTCTAATTACTTTTGAGATTTATGTATTGCAGGTCATTTTAGTCAGTGAGCAGTTTGCAACAGTTTTTTGGCATTTACCGTACTTCTTGTCCATATCTGTACTTGATGAAAGTCGTTGCTTAGAACTCGGCCCACTTCTATCGGGAAACTGATCGCAACTTGAACCTGAGTGTATTTACCTGCTGACTGTCTGGCTTCTTGCATAACCTGATCATGAAGTTCACCTCTTCCACAACATACAGGGACCTGGTGATACTATCTGCTACATTGTCTCTGGTTGCACGGGCTCTAAAAGACAGGAGGGCAAAAAAGGGAAAAGGAATCATTGACAATAGGAAATAATGAAGAATAAAAATGATAGATTGTACTTGATAACAGGGTTTTTTTAGCGCTGAAAAGGAGAATGTGTAAAGACTGGTTGGTGATTTAAGAAGTGTTTTTTAAAAAGAGTCAACATTAGGAGATTAAGATGTGTGTGTTGGAAGATTACTTGATAATGTAGAGTTGCACAGTTAGGGAAGGCACGATCACCATAGCGAGTTTGTTTTAGCCTTAAAGGTGTCGGCCTTAGTCTCTGAGCATTAGACACACAGTGCTACGGTAATGCTGATGACTTGGGAACCATTGATCCAGACACTGGGCTCGTGGGACAGTGATGAGTACACTGCTGTGTACCTCAAAGCTCATAAGGCCAGCAATCTGACGTAATGACGGCCAGATGACAAATCTGAAGGAGTTAAGACTTCTCCCGAGTAGGAGAACTCCTGTACAAGGATTAATGCCTAAAACAACAGGTGATTATACGCACTTGTTCAACTGGCTGACATAATGCTGCCCCTCTCTGTTTTGCACTTTCAATTTGGCCTCCTCCACTTTCTTCTGGCAGTTGTCCAGCTGAAAATATTGTCAGACAAACACGAAAAAACAACCGTGATTCATCCGTCAGTAAACGCTGGACAGCTGCAAGACTGGCAGTGATGAGACACCTGTGCTACACTTGCTGGAGGTAGTGTTTCAGCTTTCGACAAGGAGCGAAACAAACAGAGAAGGGAATCTTGCGAACATGTGGCGATGAATGTACTCTGACCAAATGTTCAAGACCAGATTTAAGTCAAAGAGGTGCGACCTACTTAATGGTATCAACATCCCCAAATCCTTCACTTCCGTTCAGGCATTTTGTCATGTTGGATGCAAAGAACTCAAATCCAATCGTTCCTTGCCCATCTACTGGAATTATTATTTCAAACAACAAAAGGAAAAACTGATAATGAACTTTTGAACAATTTAGAAAAATTGAAAAATTGGCAAAGAAAACTTTGACTGGACCGGGACTTGAACCTGAGACCTCTGGATTAATGCACCAGTGCTCTTTCATCTGAGCTATCCAGCCCTTAGATGGTGGCCTTCCCTAATAGTCAACTAGTCTTTGCCGGGGTGGGGGCCTTTAAAAAATGTAAAAGAAAACTTTGACTGGACCAGGACTCTTACTAGCGATTTTACCACCTGAGCTATCCAGCCCTTACATGTAGATGGTGGCCTTCCCAAATAGTCAACTAGTCTTTGCCGAGTCAGAAGCAATTTAACCATTAACTGCCATACATGTATATCCCCAGGGATCACAGCCCCGCTTTCATTCACATGCAAACAACCTATTGTTGTAAACATGGCTGCGGGAAGCTTTGGGATCACACAAAGTGGGTGCAGCTTTTCCAAAAAAAAAAAAATCTTTTCTCTAGTTTTCAATTGTCCATTGAATTCACCACTCTTCATCCAGCGAGTACAGGTACCTTGTTATAGACATTGGGACATTGGTTCTCAGCTATAAATCAGACAGCATGGACTATCCATTACAGGAGAGGTTTCTTTATTCGAGCATTTTCAGTCAAACTTTCCACTGTACCTCGACGTAAGCATTGCGGATGTCGGCTTCCAGGTGTTGACATAAAAGCTTGAGGAAGGTCGTATTACAGGAAATGATTGCACTCTCCTACAGATAAAGAAGCGAAACACGCAAACAAAATGTCAGCATTAGAAAGTTTTTGTCCACCAACATTCATTTTTTCCCCAAAATAACAGCTTCATCAACATTTTCTTTTCCATTCCCTTTCAGCCAAGGAATTAGCTGAAGTACTACTTAAAGTGATATACAAAATGGTTGCAAACTGCTTACTGACTAAAATTACCAAAATGCAAATCTCAAAATTTAGTGGGCCTGACGTTTCGATCCTAGCAGGACCTTTCTCAAAGTAGAAAGGTCCTGCTAGGATCGAAACTTCAGGCACACTATGTTTTGTGAATTACTACTTTATCACTTCTTTTAAGTCTAACAAATAAAGGAAAAAACTGACTAGGAGCATTTAAACAATTTTGAGAAATGGCAAAGAAAACTTTGACTGGGCTCGGACTTGAACCCGGGACCTCTAGTTTTGTGTACCAGTGCTCTTACCATCTGAGCTGTCCAGCTCTTAGATGGCTGCCTTCCCTAATATCCCTAATGTGTCGTGGGTCACTCAATGAGGACACCCATCGGTCAGTTGGGTCCAGACCACTGACAACTGACCATCAACCTACCGACTGCAGTGCACTACAGATGTCCTCACGCCATGTCCTCATGTTCTCCTTAATCGTCTTCCTCTGGTTGGTCATCCGGTCAATCTGAGAGTCCAACTCTCCCAAGACCCGTTTCTGGAAAGGAAACAAATAATTGTAAGATTGTCTCAGACGAGAGATTTGTCTCCATATTCAAAACGGGTCTTATGCACAGACATCGGGAGGTTCGACAGATCCGGAGGAGGATATGGGGAATGGGGATGGATGAGGGGAATGAGGATGAAGAGGAAGATAAAGACGAGAAGGATGAGGCAGATGAGGAGGACAAGGATGAAGGGGAAGAGGAGGATTAGGAGATTGAGGAGGATGAAGAGGATGAAGATGATGAAGATGAGGATGAAGAGGATGGTGAAGGGGAGGATGAGGCAGATGAGGAGGATGAGGATTAGGAGATTGAGGGGGATGAGTTGGACGAAGAGGATGAAGATGAGGAGGATGAAGAGGATGGGGAGGATGTGGAGGATGAGGAGGATGAGGAGGATAAGGAGGATGAGGAGGATGAGGAGGATGAGGAGGATGGAGGATGAGGAGGATGGGGAGGATAAGGAGGATGAGGAGGATGAGGAGGATGAGGAGGATGGGGAGGATGAAGAGGATGAGGAGGATGAGGATGAGGAGGATGAAGAGGATGGTGAGGATGATGAGGTAGATGATACTACAAGCACACTCTAGCTGTCAAGTGTCAGAGCAAACACTGAATGGCCTCTTACCTGGTTGTTCAATGCCTGGGTCACCTTGTCCTTATCTTCAGAGTGTAGCCTGATGATTGGTAAGATGTACACGTGAAGAAGGTGAAGGAGGTCTACTTGGTCGTCATCACCCTGACGGACGAGAATCTGTTTGGCCAACTCAAGGCCTCTCTGCAGGTCAACATCGGGCAGGTAATAATCCTCATCCAGAAGACCTGAGTGCCCAAGATAGGGAGAAGGAATTGACCAGTCTGAGGATGCAGCCTAGTGTCTTAGATGCTCGTTGCCAACTGAAGTTGAATGATTACAAGTTAACTGTCTATGTTTATCTGGTGTGTTGGCCTGTTGTTTGTTGATTTGTTGGATTGTTCGCCTGTTAGTCTGTTTGTTTGTTGATCAGTTGGTGAGTTTGTCTATATGTGATGTCTATTGCTATGTCACCCTTTTTCATAAAATTTAGTGGGCCTGATGTTTTGATCCTAGCAGGACCTTTCTCTGCCTTTGAGAAAGGTCCTGCAAGGATCGAAACGTCAGGCCCACTAAATTGTATGATCTGCATTTTTGTTATTTTGGTCAGTAAGCAGTTTGCAACATTTTTGTATATCACCCTTTTTCGTTAAAAAGGCAAAAACAAAATATGTACCGGTACATATTTCCCAAAGAACAAAGAACAAATCCCACACAAGGATCTATCCTAGCTGTGGTTGAAAAAAGAACGGAACTATTCTTATGAGAGGAGTTCCAAGATTTCAATGAAAAGTCCTTGTATGTACAACAGCATTACTCACATTCATGTGTGTGTTTACAGCGCTGGTACCCTATGTCAGCCATGGTTCTTTGTGGGCAGTTTCTATAGCAACACGTCGTCCACTTCACACAGTGTTCAACGAGGTCTATGCACAATGTGTCCACAACCAGCACCTTAAGAAAGAAAAAGGAAAACTAACTCAGTGGAAATACAAAATTTTAAAGACTTCTTTATTGCTTGTGACAAGGAGGTTCTTAAATGTATAGACCAAGAGCATGACAAATCGATCCTACCTGAAAGTTTTCTCAAAGGTGAAATTCGTCAATACATGTTACATGAAAATGTAACATGTGAATATAATGGTTACTTTAACCTTTATGGATGTAAAATGATAAACAGATAATCACCCTGCAATCACTCAGTCAATAATCAGCTTGCACTTTTTATGTCATGATGCTCAGTACTTGAACCCAATGTGCTTTTGCAAGGGGGAACTTCAACAATTTAGGCCTTTAAAAGGGTGTCTTCGATACGATCAAATCATCAGGCATTCTCATTTTTGCTCATGCGTGTGTCTTTATTTGCAGAGCATAATGAATGTTGGACTTTAAGTACTGTAGGTACAGTGGAATGTTACTATAACCATGCTATAACGGACACCGATATACCGAACATGCGGCTACAACGAACATGCACTTTGGCTTCCGATTTTTTGAGTACAAATTATGTGGCCCCAACTACTATAACGAACGACCGCTATGCAGAACAATTTTCATGGATCGCAGGATATTTGTTATAGCGATGTTCCACTGTACATGTATTTCTACATGAATGAAGTAGACTGCATAGATACCAATATGAATTATGCATGAGATAAACAATAGCCATGCATTATGTATGATACAAGGTGGTATGCTTTATGCATGAGATAAACAATATCTCATGAATTATGCATGAGATAAACAATATCTTATGAATTATGCATGAGATAAACAATATCTTATGAATTATGCATGAGATAAATAATTCCATGCATTATGCATGGTACAAGTTGGTATGCGTTATGCATGAAATGAACAAGGTGGGCATGCTTTACGCATGAACAATTTTCGATTTTATGCGGAACAATTTCCATGGATACCGGGATGTTAGTTATTATAGCGACGGTCCACTGTTCTGATACTGAGAGCTATTCAATGACGTGAGGGCGGTATACAGCCGCAGTGCATGGCAATTGGAGAGGGGACCATTCAGACAAGCCAAGGGCTGCCGATAACACGCTCCATGGCGGGGACCAGGGATAAAACCCAATCCAGGATACAGTGTACCACTGCCACCTGAGTCTTATCAGCTCAGCTCGTGAGTCACCCTGAGCACAGTGCTCATCCGTCCCTTTGTCATCTACTCCCTGTCTGACGTCAATTGACAATGACTAAGTCTGATTTTCTTTCCTTTTTTTGTTACATGTAACTCAAACAATTATGTCACACATTGGCACGTGTGTGCGGTGCTTTCAACAAACTCTAAAAATAATTTCCTGAAATGTAACCACCAATTGCTTGGATTTCCTGACATTTCCTAAAATATGCCCAGCAGCTATGGAAATATGTCAGTAATACTGACTAAAATGTCAGTAACAAAAATGTTTCACATTAAAGCCCCTACACAACATTGGTCGAGGTCAAAGAATAGCATCCATTCGTTGTCTGATCCAACATACATGTATGCATGAAATAGCACACCTGTGAAAATTTCAGCTCAAGCCGCCAACCAAGTCTCAAAAAAATCGTGAAAACTGCTTCATTTGTTTCGCGAAAATGCAGCATTCAACGCCGTACTGTTCCGAAAAATAATTTAGATCTCGGTGAGACATAAACTATTTATTTTGCTCTTTTCTCCCAAAATACACCATTTTAGGCAGAAATATTTCAGTGCGAGGTTTCTACTATAACCATCTTCAAACTGTATAAGTTTCATGTAAATCTGTGAACATTTCTGTTTTTCGATCTTACCAATGTTGTGTAGGGGATTTAAGGAGGGACGATCTACATGTACTGTACCTTATAAAATATTTACTAATTTCTCCCAAAATACAACATTTTAGGCAGAAATATTTCAGTGAGAGGTTTATACTATACACCACACATGTAACCATCTTCAAACTGTATACGTTTCATGTAAATCTGTGAACATTTCTGTTTCGATCCTACCGATGTTGTGTAGGGGCTTTAACAGAACAGAAGGTGCTCTCCGACTAACTGACCTCGGAGCTTTTTATATCCATGACAGACTTCCATGAAGTCCAGAATCCAGGTGCTTGAACTATACATTCATGTACCTGGTGAGTGATTACCAGGGAAATACCCCGGAAATATCCCTAAGTTCATGTTCTTTGTTTTCTTTTATTTCTGTCTATTTGCACACCTTGTCTCTGGCAAGCACTGCAAGTACAAGTACAGGCCAGGTACATGTACGGTAAATGTGACCAGAACTCCCACAAGGATCCTGTCTGCGTCTCTATTTAGCCTCCACCCAAAATACAAAGTTGATTCATCACCGTGACCTGGGCAAGGCCCAAAATACATGTAATGCCCAGCCAAATACACAGTCAAGACTATACCTGCACCCTGCTACATGTACATTCTGACAACATTAATGGTTACCATGGCAATGCTCATTGATAATATATTAAATATTTCAAAAAGATACTGGATGAGTATCATGATTCCACAAAAAACTGCTTTGTCTGCCTTCAATTCAAGGCTGGTGGCTAGTTTTAAGTCTGAAATACATTTACATGTACATGAAAAGTCTGTGATTCAAGATTGTCCTTTGTGTTCAAAAACAACTGAAAAAATAGCAATGAAAGCATGGATTTTTTCTCTAATTATTGGTTTTCTGTGATGCTGCTTGACACTATTTGTATTCACTTCAGGGATGTTCGAAACTCTTGATCTCCTGTCCTATGCTGTGATACCGGTATATGTACATGTATTTCTGTTCGCAAATCAACTTCACCAACTTTCCTTGGCAACCATCAACTTTAAGCTAATTATTTAAAGTTCACTGAAAACAGAAAAAGGTGATATATGTATGATAATACATTGATTTGCTCAATTCATATCCTATGGTACATGTGCTATGCAATACTACATACAATGTACGTGTTCAAGCACCCCATGCATACACTCTATACTAAACATGTATTCTTGTTGTCTATTAATACACATTTAATATACATGTACATGTATAGCTAATGAATATAAACATGTGTAGTTTCATACACCCAAGTCCTAAGTTCAATTGTGCATACATACTAAACTACATATATGTAGACTGAACGAGGTTAAGAAAATACCCCGCTAGAAAGCAAAACAAGAAACCTGTAATGATCCGGGGAATGAAAAACTGTTCATTCCTTAATACACACAGTAACACGCTCACTTCATTCAACTCCTAAAGGTCGCTATAGCCAGATAATCGCAGGCCAAGTTACTCAATAAGAAGAGAGATGCTACTCACAGAGATTTCGCAAGTCCAGGAAAATGTCTGCGATAAAGTGTCAAACCTTAAAGTAAAACTGTGGCCGCTGTTTCGATAGAACTTGGGAAAAGGACTTTTGATGTCATTTAGTACTTGGTGTTAATCGGCGCTTCAGTCATGTTTGGGGCTTGCGTTGTGCATGCCTGCCTTCTCGCATCTGGCGCGAGGCCCAGTAGGGGGCGGGCTATTTAAGGGAAGTCCCACTCACGGATCCTAATTCAATTAGCGAAAAACCTACGCAAATGTGGTCAGTGACTCATTGTGTCTCCTGCCGAACTAACGTCACTATCTCTGTCGGGAGTTGGGAATCGAGGGAAAGAAAAGGAGATTTAAGGATGGGAAAAACGGCTGGAAAAACCAAGATTTTGCAGGGCCCTGGATAAACACCTGATAATGATTGAATTTCTTTTTTGGGGTGAGTTTACATCTTAAGAATTTGGACAGCCATTCAGCCCTGCACTACATTTGTTGGTGCGATTCGGTCCGAAAATTGGTTCTCTGGTTTTCCTGTAACCCCTTCCCCTGCCCCATCCAGCCTATCCAAGCCCCCTGTTCTTAGTGACAGAGTGGCAATTATTTGTGTCAACACCAACACCTACATTTTTTTCTTATCAAACCAATGATCAAACATTAGGAGGGCATGATTAGATCCTAGCAGGACCTTTCCCAAAGACAAAATGACCTTGTACAATGTATAATCCCAAGGCATTCAGTTCCACTCTGGTCATGCCAGTCTACATGCACATGTACATGTCACTGTTGTCTATTACCATGGCAACCCTTAGTGCCCATCCTCCCCAGTGCATTCCAGTTATATTCCCTTTAAGCATAGCCCCCCCCCCCCCCCACAAAAAAGACACGCCTGGGAGATAAAACCCCAAAGGAACTTGTACAAGTTTAGCCAGTATGTACCATACAAGGACTGTATTGAAGGCCTTTCTCCAAAATCCAGCTTAGACTACAGCTCCAGCTTTAGCCGGGTTTCCACTGGACTTTTTTTGGTCAAAGTAACCGAAACAGTGGTTACTTTTCCCATTTTAAGTCCAGTGGAAATGACCTAGTTAAATTTCCTCTCAGATAATTGAACCAAGCCGAATGGTTACTTTTACCGGCCAACCTCTGCCCAGTAAAATTGACCAGGTAAGTTAAACTGGGCTGATTGTCCAGTGGAAACGGACCACTCGGTAAATCGGCCTATGACATAACACGTACAGAACATGCACCTGGATGCTGATTCGTGTCATGGGCTAAATGTACACGTGTATGTTGACCTAAACTCGTACGCTACCGACATCATTTTGTAACCACATATTGTTATTGTTTGCCCACATATTGTTAGCTCAGTTACTTTAACCACCGTCTTGGTTAAATTGACAGACTCTAAAGTCCAAGTGGGAACGACTGACAAATTTGACCATTGGAAATTTAACCATCGTCTCGGTTAAATTCTAGTACAGTGGAAACCTGAAAATACAGCTTGAGGGTTCTTTGATAAAGTTGAAGCTTGAATGTCTCTTGAGAAAAACAAAACTAATTAGGAATCTACTATGGAGATTATTTAATGTCAGTTTGAGTGTATCACGGTGATTTTATGACTTCTAATAATTATACAAAAGGGCTAGATGTATTTTGCTGCTTTCCTAAATAATTGCACTAGGCCTTATCATATCCAGTGCATGTGTTTGTTCTATTTACTAGCCTGGGGTGGATTTCACAAAGCCTGACGATGCATCGTAACTCAACTTATGATGGATAATCCATCATACGTTGTGATATGTATGCTGTATGGTTTCTGTGCATCGCTCATCATCTTGCGATTGATGGTACATGTAAGTTACGATGAGTTTGGTGAAATCGACCGCCGGTCTATTTACTAGCCACTTTGTCTGTCACTTCCTTGTCGGTTCTGAGTCTTGTCTGTCCAAGGGAAAGGTACAAAAGCAGCTTGCTTCACCTTGTACATGTACCTATATGTCGGTAATTCCTTGTTGTAATCCCAACTATAATTATAATTGTACAGATTGTACTTTATGTCATATTATTGAATACTATTATATAACTAAAAAAAAAAAGAAAAAAAAAAGAGAGAGGGCATTTTCTCCAAACCCTGAGGCCATTGCCCCTGCCCTTACTTTGTTCATGCCTTATACATGTACATGTACAAATTAGAACGCACGGGTACAACAGCAATGGAGACAAGACCTGAGCCATGTTCTGAACAAGCCTACACAGTGGTTTCACTTCAAGCTCCATGCTCCAAGTAATGACAGACATTCCACTTTAGCCCTTTTTACACGAGCACTGAAAACGCATGTCTGAGAAAATTGGCGCCGGATGTCTGGCCTAATGGTCGTTTGCGATTTGATCGCAGACATTTGCCGGTAAGCCCATTTTACACGAGAGCTGTAAACAGGGGTCCCTTGCGAAGGAATCGCATCGATGTCAAGAACACACGGATACCATGTCGTGTAAAAGTGTATCTCTGTCACCAGACCGCAAGGGTCCCTTGCGAATCTTGACAGGGATCGAGACCTCCTCCAAATTTTCGCATCGATGCGAAATCCTTGCGATAAACACCGAGATAGGTCGTGTAAATGCACCCATGTGCCGTTCGCAAGGATACATGTATATTCGTCTCGATCCCTGTCAAGATTCGCAAGGGACCCTTGCGGTCTGGTGACAGAGATACACTTTTACACGACAAGGTATCCATGTGTTCTTGACATCGATGTGATTTCTTCGCAAGGGATCCCTGTTTACAACTCTCGTGTAAAATGGGCTTTTGCCTCAAGTCTCAACCCATGACCACTAGTCTACACAAACCTGCACTATGGGAATGCGGAGACATTACACAAACAAGAACTGTTTCTGATTTCTGAAGAGAATTTCTCTTCTCAATTTGTGAACAAAATCAGCACAATTTAGCGCAACATCTTCAAAGAAATGTTGGATATATTTTGGCAATTTTCCTCCATAAAGAAAAATATAATCCTTTGATGCAAGGCATATGATAAGTGATGCAAAAACTAGAGTAATAAGCAAAACATGTTGCAAATTGCTTATTGACTAAAATGGCCAAAATGCAAACCTCAAAACTTAGGAGGGCCTGATGTTTTGATGCAAGCATTTCTCATATAGAATGACTTTAAATGTCATTTTGAGCCACATCAAGCTAAAATCAGAAAAAAAAATCAAAGTTTCAGAGTAAGAGGTAAGTCAATCATCTGCAATTAATCTCAACAACTTGTAGCATTTGGTTTTCCGTCAAACGTCCGGAAACCAGCTTCCTACACGTATGGGCAATTAGATGATAAGATTCAGGCGGCTTAATTCACCAGAATCGAGTCTCTCAAATGGAAGTGGACTTCCTCCAATCTCACTGCCAGCCGATCGAAAGGAAGTCGAAGAAAGGCAGACAGCCACAACTCCACTCTGGCTCAGGAGTTGCCAAATGGTCAAAATAGTTGCCATGCCGCAGGGTGAGAAGGGGGAAGGAGCCCAAATGGTAGCCCTCTGGTACATGTACATGTACGTGTAGCTCCCTGTTCAGCGGGATCACGGATCTAAGCTCGGGATAAATGGGCTCTTCCTGATTAAGTTAAACACATCTATAGGGCTAGATCAGTCCTCGGTTTCCGTCTCAGAACCCTCCCACTATCCTTCCCTTTGAAAGAGAAAAAATGGACCCTGTAGGAATATGGCTACGGATTCGATTGAGCATTTGGCAAAGATTCAAATGTGCAATTGGCTAAAAAAAAAAAAAAAGGGGCTCAGGTAAAAAGTAAAAATAGTTTCGGGTCAAGTTTTCCAGACTGTTGAGATTGTTGATTCTTGAGATAGCTTGGCAAAGGGCATCAAAATAGAAAGATGCTGATAAGATCTCTGGCATTGGAATGAGTAAGGACTCTAGTGTCTAGTAAGGACCACTTCGAGGCCGGAGGGTGTTGTTGAACACAAGGCCCTGGGGAAACGAACACTTTTGTAATCCAATGTGATCCCTGGAGACAGGTAGGCAGTTATTTTTGTGAAGGCACCCACCTCAGGGCCGAGGTCATAGGTCAGGTGGTTAGAGCGCCGGTACCAGGCAGAGGTCTGGTGTTCAAGTCCCAGTCCAGTCAAATCTATGTTGCTATTTTTAACATCCTCCTGCCAGTTTTCCGTCCTAGTGTTTGATCGGAGACACTTTTGTAATTACTTTAACAACAGGACAGACAACAGAGTAGACATTTTGATGTGCCATGAAATAAGCCTAAATAATAATATCTGACTCAATGTTCAGAGAAACAAGGAAAACCTGACTGAATGTTAAGTGCTTACCACTTATATCATAAATTAAAAAATGTCTTTGCCATCTTTCAAATTTGTTCAAAAGTTCCCAGTCAGGTTTACCTTCACTTGTTTGATTGAAATTGAAAAAGCTCAATCCACTTTGGGTGTCCCAGAACTGTTGTACATAGCTAGGTTTACGACAATTGGTTGTTTGCATCTGAATGAAAAACGGGGGCGTGATCCCTGGAGATATACGGCAGTTAAAGATCAGAGTTTTGACTGGTGACCCCACTCATTTAAAGGCTCAATACAACATTGGGAAGATCAGAAAACATCGATGTCCACAGATTTCCTTCTAATCTACACAGTTTGGAGATGGTCATGATAGAATCCTCAGCAGGGCTCAACTTTAGCACTAGCCTGACGGTCATTGTCTAGTAAAAACAGCTGCGGGCTAGTAAAATTACCCACTTTTCTAGCCTGGAAGACTAGTAAAAAGTAGGCAGCGGTGTGGCGACAAAAAAAGATACCGTCTGGGATTCTGTACTTCTCGAGAAATCTTCACTCAAACATTGACAAATAGTTTATTACTCGCAAGTCATAAACTATTTCTTACACTACAGAACGGTGCGAAAACCGTGACGTTTTTTTGCCTTTTTCTACTTTCTCAGATTACCATTTGAGCAACAACCGTCGCAGGATTTCTTTTTTGGAATGTTTAATGGTTTAACAAACAAACTGTGGCAATCTTTTGACTTATACCGATGTTGCATAGGGCCAGTTCAGTCAAATTTTATTTGCCATTTAAAAAAAAAAATTAAGAAAGAACATGTACTGTAATATACGTGTGTATGTAAGCAAGCCATCACAACAACCAGGAAACACATGTGTGTACAAACTGTTTTCATTATTGTGCAAATCATTTCATTAAAGGGGAATGAAACCTAGAGAAAAATGTTGGCTTTTCTGATTGGGTGTTACTCACCTACGAGTTTTCATAAAGAGGGAAAAATCATGGAATTCGGTGGTCGAATTCGCGTTCCCGCAAACCGCCATCTTTTTTCGAATGGCCCGCCAGTCACTGCAGGGGGTATGACATCGCAACGGAAAACTCCCGCATCGGCCCGGACAGATGTACCCCAACTACATGTATATATACTGCGTGCAGTTATACACATGTACACCCGCGAGATGAACGATGGTGTACTGCCAGGCTTTTGGATGTCAAAATGCCAGCAGGAAAAAGCTGGGGAAATCTTTCCATGCAGTTCCCAACAAGGACAAGAGACCTGTTTGACATCCAAAAGCCTCTCTGGGTTTCATTCCCCTTTAATAATATGTGGAAAAACAATGAGCTAGGAGCTATTTTCCTGGCCAGCCTGTCAGGCCACTAGGAGAGTTTTCAAGTGGCCGAACTCGTCCTTTAGTGGCCTAGAACTTTAAAATGACTGTGAAATTAAGTGTGACAGTTTAGACTTAAAATGTTGCCTTGTTATTTAATTGCAATTTGAATGAAAGCAGGGGCGTGATACCTGGAGATATACTGCGCACAGTTAATGGTTGAATGGCTTCTGACTGGCACCCCACCACGGCAAAGACTACAGCAGTTACCATGGTAACTATTTGGGAAGGCCACCAGCTAAGGGCTGGATTGCTCAGACGGAAAGAGTGCTGGTACGCAAAACCAGAGGTCACAGATTCAAAACCCGGTCCAGTCAAAGTTTTCTTTGCCATACATTAATTTGTTCAAAAGTTCCCGGTCAGTTTTTCCTTCATTTGTTTGACGTACCGGTAATTTAATTAACCGTCTTTCGGATTTGGTTTTTTTTTCTTCAAATGGCCTTCCAGACCACTAACACTTGGCCAGTGACTGATATCCAGCTAATTGTTCAAGTCGAACCGTGCTCTACTACATGGGTTAATACAAAAACTGTTGCAAACCGCTCACTGACTATAAAATGACCTGCAATATTACATAAATCTCAAAACTTCAAATTTAGTGGGCCTGACATTTCGATCCTAGCTGGACCTTTCTCAAAGGCAGAGTGATTGGTCACTCTGCCTTTGAGAAAGGTCCTGCTAGGATCGAAACATCAGGCCCACTAAATTTTAAGATTTGCATCTTGGTAATTTTAGTCAGTAAGCAGTTTGCAACATTTTTGTATATCACCATAAATCTCAAAATCTTAAAATTTAGTGGGCCTGACGTTTGGAAAGGTCCTGCTAGGATCGAAACGTCAGGCCCACTAAATTTTAAGATTTACATTTTGGTAATTTTAGTCAGTAAGCAGTTTGCAACATTTTTGTATTGACCATAAATCTCAAAAGTTAGAGGACTAGATGTTTCGATCCTAGCAGGACCTTGGGTGTATAGAATTGAATGCTATGTACATTTTGCACTTGGTCAACATCCTGGCAGCAAAAGTGTCCAAATCTCTCCGGTACAGCTTACAAGCCAAATTAACTGCCAAGCACATGCACCTCAGCGCTATCACATGCATGCACATAATTATCTGCTTGCATACGGATCTGTGCAGTGGGGCTACAAGTTCTGTTGAATGGAGGAGCTTCTAAAGGCCGGCTGAGTTGTGGTTGAGAAATCTGACCTCGCTTTGAGCTCACAGGGGCCAGGGTGTCTGCAGTAGATGCAGACCGCATAACCCACCATAGGAAGGAAACCAGGGCTAGATTAGCTGCAAACTCATGCGCATCTAAACCAGAAATCACTATAGAAACACAGGATTGACAGGAATCCCAGACAGAATAAAAAAAAATAACCGTGGAGGTCAGTCGATGCCAGTGGAAGTAGTAATTACCTCACAACTTGTGAACCCATTTCGTGTATCATCCACAAAGTGATATACAAAAATTTTGCAAACTGCTTACTGACTAAAATTACCAAAATGCAAATCTTAAAATTTAGTGGGCCTGACGTTTCGATCCTAGCAGGACCTTTCTCAAAGGCAGAGATCCACAAAATCCACATTATGAAGGAGTGCAAGGAACACATATTGTACACAATGTACATTATGTTGTTGGGCTGGGTTAGCTACAGACTCATGTACACCCAAACTAAAAAATCACCATAGAGACGCATGAATTCCTGGTAGAACCGAAAATAGCGATTTTGCTGGAAAATGTGCAGTGTACCATGATCACAACATGTGAATCAGTTATTTTTTTAATCATCGATTAGTATTAATTCCTGCCTTGCTGTGCCAATTCATTTCCATGAAAATCCGCCTCTGGTTACATCAACAGGATCTTGGCTTGGAACGAAAGTGCTCAATACTCTGCACAGAGGTCAGAGGTGAACTCGGTCCATGGGATGACCCAGCGCATTTCCCTTGGTAATGGACCAGCTATTGTTCGGCAGGAAAAGGGTCACTGACTGTGATAACAATATTTGTACAAAATGTAGCAGGGCAAAGGAGAAATGTCAAACTTGGTTGATTTACGTGTATGAAATTTGCAGTTGCCCAAATGAAACTTGCAAATTGCAGAATTTTCTCACGAAATTGATATGCATAAATATTTGCATTAAAATTGGCAAATCGCAAATTTCTTTGCAGATATTTGCGATTTGTGATTCATGTCTCTTCTGTGCCACCAGATATAACTTAAATATTAAGTCTACATACATGTACATGTACATGTAGTTAAAAAATCTTCCAGTTCCAGTAACTTAAACAAAAATACTGCAGACTGCTTATACTGAGAAAAACAACCAAAAGTTTACCACTTTTTTACAGACTTACATAAAATTATAATAGCAAATAGGCCTACATTCTTATTTCTGGAGGGCATAAAAAATATATTTAAAATTACCACGTACATGTAACAGTAATAACTCAATTAGCCTAATTTTTAAAAATTATGGACTTCAAAAACACCCCCTTTCAAAGTTTCAGTCTTCTTAATTCCAAGTTTCCAACATATTTTTTTTCGGTTATTTAAAAATAAAACTTCCAAATCATATTAATCTCAAACTACCATAACTGTACTTTTTGTATCAAGTTGCCTTGGTAACTGACCTGATTTAATATCAGTAATAAAGAGCCCCACAGCCCCCAGTCTGGACTGTTCTAGAAAATAGATCCTGGGGAAATATTTTGGTTTACTAAACACCTAAATCTCAAAAGTTAGAGGGCCTGATGTTTCGAACCTAGCAGGACCTTTCTCAAAGGCAAAGACTTTGCCTTTCTCAGTTTCAGTTTGAGAAAGGTCCTGCCACTTGCTAGTCAGCCTAGTACTAGTAGTACTACTAGTACTACTAGTACTACTACTAGTACTAGTAGTACTAGTACTAGTAGTAGTAGTACTACATGTGGGATCGAAACGTCAGGCCCTCTAATTTTCGATATTTATGCAGGTCATTTTAAGTCAGTGAGCAGTTTGCAGCAGTTTTTGTGTTTTACTAAATATAAAATACCTACAGGACCCTTACAATCACCCTTTGAATTTTTTTTTTAGGAGGTCGGGCGATAGTAGGGTCCAAGATTAGTCAGTAAGGAAACACGTGGGAACAACGACGTGTTCGATTCCATGACTACCCCCGACCGAAACCCCCAGATTTTACCCCGAAAATAGTCCGAGTAACTTGGAACCGATCGCCCGACCTCCTCAAAAATAAAAAAATAAAAAGGACGATTATAAGGTTAGTCCAAGTTACTCGGACTAGGAAAAACCCTAAGTCCTTGCAGTCCTGGACTCCTGGTAATCATTACCTTGAACCAGACAGCGGGCTCCAGGCCGGTGATGGTGGCCTTGTCGGTGCCTATGACGGGGACGGAGCCGTCTACCAGCCCCACGGACTGGTACTGCCGCCACCGCTCCACTCTCGGACTCGTGCTACAGCACAGCCCCGACTGGCTGACAAACCCGCGCACAAACAACCTCATCCTGAACCGATTCTCGCTCCGATCTCCCCTCCCCCTCCTCGGTCTGTCAGGCCGGAGAGATTGCCGATGAAGACTCGTTGCTGTCAACTTCGTTGGCTGGTAAAATCGATAAGGGATTCACATTCTGACCGTGGTCTCGACGAGGCGAAATGTCAAAAGATTCACGGACCAAAAATATGGGTCAGTTGGCGAGTTGATTGATCGGGAGTTTGTCAAAATCCGCTTTGCATGTGCCGCCCTTGCGCTAAATCATCTGAGTGGAAACCTCACTTTAACTGTGTAACCATGGTGTGATGTAACACGAGCTTATCGCTGGTCTCAGCAGACAAGCAAAAAAGCACAATCATTATTTATAAAACAGCCTCCTTGGAAGTTAACTCACAAATGTTCCAAACTAAGTTCCAGCGGTGAAGTACCTACATGTACATGTACCAACGTTTACATGTACATGTACATGTATCATGTACATGTACGTACATGTATGTACACATTATGTACAGTGTACATGTGTACATGTACATGTACATCTGTACAGTAGGTGTAAAGCGCACACGAAGAGGATGTCCTGTATTTTATGCCTCAAATCGTGCTGCATTGTAATTTGTATACAAATATCCTGTACAAGAACTTGGCGGAAGTGATTTTCCAAAAAATAGCGCCCTCAAGGGAATTCCCCACTTATACAATCGCTCATAGAGTTATATATAACTCTATGACGTCGCCTCACGTCATGCCAGTTCAACTTCAAAGGCCGTTTTCGAAATGAAGGCTCGGGCTTGTGCTTCGGTCATATTTATCTTACTCGTCATGATATCGCAGGCATCTAAAATTCGGAAACAAACCACAGCCTGGATTTTCAGGTTTTGATCAGACGGAGACGAAGCCTGAGCCCGAGCCTAAGCCTTCATTTCGTAAACAGCCATAGAGCGCTTTGACCTGTTCTATTGTTAGAAAGTAAATAAAAAAAAATAAAAAAAAACCATCAGATTACCAGAATTATAAGCTAACTCATCATTACATGACAAAATAATATATAAAATAATAAAAATTATAAATATACTGTATACACTATCAGTTGCAAAACTGTTGCAAACTCCTTACTGACTAAAATGAACAAAAAAGGGAATATCAAAAATTGAGAGGGCCTGACGTTTCGATCCTAGCAGGACCTTTCTCAAAAGGCAGAATCCGAACTCGAGACTTCAGGCTTGACATAACTTTGCCATTTTTTTTTAAAATAATGATGAAAAAAAAAATAAGTACAAGTGTATCAGAATTAAAAGCTAGCATCATTACATTATAAAAAGCAAGTTTTGCAAAGGAATAAAATGTAATTCAGGCAATACAGAATTGTTTGAAATGATCACACCACCTACACAGAAATTATTCCCATACACAACATTCATGTTTGACTCTGTTCAGTTTATTTCTTCTTATTTTAGAAAAATAACCTGGAGGAGCTAAGTAGTAAATTTGTCCCGATGAAGACTGTATTTGAAAGGCGGCTTTTATAAACAGGATTTTATGATCAATATTTTCTCGAATATATCCCTGCTCTTTGTTATGAATGGAAATTCTAAGGTAGCCCGTCAAAGTTAAGATCCAAATGTGGACCGATTGACCCACTGCCAATTGTTTTGATTAATTTCATAATTTGTCTACAGAATCAAGGGTTGGGGATTACTGTTGGCAGAAAGTGAAATATTTTTCAATAAAAAAAAAGGAGAGGAAAACTGACTGGGAAATTTTAAAACAATTTTGAGAAATGGGTCGGATAGCTCAGACGGTAAAAAGCGCTGGTCCGCAAAACCAGAGGTCTCTGGCTCAAGTCCAGTAAATTTGTTTTTGCTATTCTTACAGGCCCTTATAGTCGTAGAGTTTTCCTTTCCTTCTTTCTTTTTGTGTGTGTGAAGTTAACTCTGAAAGGAAATCTGACATCCATTATTCAGGGCAAAGACTAGTTGTCTATTTGGGAAGGGCGCCATAAAAAAAACGCTGGATAGCTCAAATGGTAAGAGCGCTGGTATGCAAAAACCAGAGGTCTCAGGTTCAAGTCCCAGTCCAGTCAAGTTACAGTTTCCATTGCCATTTTTTTTTTTAAATCATCAAAAGTTCCCAGTCAGTTTTTCCTTTACTTACTTGAAGCAAATACAAAAAAAACTGTTGCAAACTGCTCACTGATTAAAATGACCTGAAATACATAAATCTCAAAAGTTAGAGGGCCTGACATTTTGATCCTAGCAGGACCTTTCTCAAAGACAAAGTGCCTTTGAGAGAGGTCCTGCTAGGATCGAAACATCAGGCATCTAACTTTTGAGATTTATTTACTTGACTTAGATTTCAATTTTTCCTCTCTTTTTTTTAAAGGCCAAGAAAATTTAACACAACCAATAATTGAAACAGAGACCTTTGGCTTAATCACTCCTACCATCTGAGCTATCCATCTCTAACATGATGGTTGCAATGCCCAAATATTCAACTAGTCTTTGTTGGGGGGGGGGCTGGGCACCAGTCAGAAGCATTCAAGCATCAATTGCTGTACATCTCCTGGGATCATGTCCCTATTCTCCAATATGCAGTCCTTAGGACTGAGCTATTTAAACAATGATCCCTTGATGACAAAAGTATTGGTACCGTCTAGCCAGAGACATTGCCCTCAGAGACCCAGTAGACAAGGTCAGTACACCCTAGATGTTCCTCTTCACCTTTCAGTGGCAGGTGGCCTCAGATCCCGAGGGCCACAGCAGCAGGGGTTGGGGGCTACATCCAAGTTCATCGCCGCAGATGGGCGCTGCCGTGGCAACATCTTAGAGCCCATTGGCGATGAGGAGCTGCTGCAGCAAGGAGTCTCTCTCGTTGCTCAGAAAGCTCATCATCAGGGCATCCATGTTCTCCCCGCAACGCAAGACCTGCTTTTCCATGGCGATGCGAAAGTCTTCCTTTCCGCCTTTCGTGATGTTACGGGTGACTGTTCGCTGCCTGATTAAAAAAAAAAAAGACGCAGAAAAAGTGCATTTACAGTACATTGAAACTAGAGTGATATACAAAAATGTTGCAAACTGCTTACTGACTTAAATTACCAAAATGCAAATTTCAAAATTTAGTGGGCCTGATGTTTCGATCCTAGCAGGACCTAGCAGGTCCTACATTGAAACTGATGTGTTTTATAAGGTAGATCGTCCCTCCTTAAATCCCCTACACAACATTGGTAAGATCGAAAAACAGAAACCTTCACAGATTTACATGAAACTTATACAGTTTGAAGATGGTTATAGTAGAAAGTACGCACTGAAATATTTCTTTCTCTGCCTTTGAGAAAGGTCCTGCTAGGATCGAAACGTCAGGCCCACTAAATTTTAAGATTTACATTTTGGTAATTTTAGTCAGTGAGCAGTTTGCAACATTTTTGTATATCACCTGAAATATTTCTGCCTAAAATGGTGTATTTTGGGAGAAAAGAGGAAAATAAATAGTTTACGTCTCTCCGAGATCTAAACTATTTTTCGGAACAATACGGTGTTGAATGCTGCATTTTTGCGAAACAAATGAAGCAGTTTTCACGATTTTCTCGAGACTCGGTTGGTGAATTGAGCTGAAATTTTCACGGGTGTGCTATTTCATGCATATGTTGGATCAGACAACGTATAGATGTTATTCTTTGACCTCGACCAATGCTGTGTATGGGGCTTAAAGAAAGGGCCTATTAGGATCGTAAAGTCAGGCCTTCTAAATACTACCGGGCACTTGACTATTTGGGAAGGTCACCATCTAAGGGCTGGATAGCTCAGATGGTAAAGCATACACAAAACACAAGGTCTCGGGTTCAAGTGTTAAAATTTCCAGAATCATGGGGCCTAATATTTCAGAAAACGGCCATGTTTGTGGTATTTTGAAGCCTTAGACTGACTTAGGATTAAGAAATGTCTAAAATATATTGCAATTTTCTGCAGCCCCAACTCTTTGCAAACGGTCTAAGTATTTCTAATGTATTAGGGTTAATGACCTTAAATACACTTAAGATTTTGGAGAACTCTGTGTATATATGTGACAGGCTGTTTACATACTGCTCTTGCACAGTGCCCTCGCTTGGCGGATGAGCTACATCCTGGTTACTACACTGCCAGTGGTTCATTCACCCCACAACTCTCACGTGGTACACACCACACCTGTACCAAGTCTCCAGGCATACAAGTCCAGCCACGCTGCATGTATCTAAAGACGTCTCCACACCATCTAGGCTAGGTTTTTTTTTATTTCGGATGTAGCAAATCCATTGGAGAATCCATCAGTTGAATGTACACCGTCCCTGTTGGCTCCATGTCTAGCTGTCACATTATGTATACCACTGTCTCTTCCCCCGATCCCATAGCAGTGGAGTGGAGTCTTACCTCATTGCCGATGGGTTGGGTGGTAGGAGATCTAGCTGGATCTTCCCTCCAGACTCCGTCTTGAGAAAGGCAAACTCCTCCAAAATGTCGATGTCTGGCAGAGACTCGTCAAGGATTAATGACCGAAAGGAAAAGCTCAAAAAACAAATACAGGAAAAACTGAACGGGAACTGATCGGTCGTGCGTACCGGCGCTCTTACCATCTCAGCTATCCATCCCTTAGATGGTGGCCTTCCCAGATATGTCAACTAGTCTTTGCCGAGGAGGGGGGGTGCCAGACAGAAGCTAAACCATCAACTGCCGTATGGAAAGGAAAAGCTGTGTAACTCAGGCTCAGTTAGTTTCTGTGGGGGTACATTTCATTACATAACACCGGGGTACAATTTCTCTAGGGGTACATTATTATGTGTTACAACCATGTGGTCTAGTCTGGTTCTCTGTTTGTATTGTGCTGTAATTGTGTCTGGGAAGTCTGGGTACCTGACCCTTCCCAATTGGCCACATCATTCACTTTTGTATTGTTGCACTCAAGCATGACCTTGGCTTGAGATTTGCTTAACTTTTCCTGCCTGTTTTGCTGTATATTCAGCCCTGCCGCTCAGCAAAGTTATTAAATCTAGTTATTTCCACAAGTCAGTGGTCAGTGTGGAAAGCGTTTGTGACCCAGAGTTTGGGAGTGTTGGGCCGGGCAGCTGCAAGTTTTGCAGGAATTACTACAAGCTGTTTAATAACAAACTCTGAAAAATGCAGGCAGCTCGGCCAAGATTCGAACCCCTAAATCATATTTTATCTTTGAGTGAACACATTACTCCCCAGCTTCATGTTTATACTGTACATTCACATTCGCCACGCAACCATGACCAGCTTAAATAGGGGTCTAGTAGTGGTTAGGATGTTCGCGTTAGAAAACAGGAGTTGCAGCTTTGAATAAGGCAGGCAGACAAAGCACTACACATGCAGTCTTTAATCATACTAATAGGGTGAACCGTCACTGAATGACATTCTCACCGACACAAATCACCAGGCAATTGGGCAAAGCACTGAGCATACATTGTTAATAATACGCGGAGTAGGGCAAACCCTCATTGAATGACAATCTCACCGACACAAATCACCAGGCAATTGGGCAAAGCACTGAGCATACATTGTTAATAATACGCCGAGTAGGGTAAACCCTCATTGAATAACATCAGTTCAACGTGTGGAATCTGCGGTCAATTTCACCAAACTCATTGGAACTTAGGATCAATCATAAGATAATGAGCACTGCACAGAAAACCATACGACCTATCGTAACTTACGAAGGGGTTATCCATCGTGACTTGCATTACAGTGAATCGTAAGGCTTTGTGAAATCCACCCCTGGCCTTGCACTAAGGATGATGTACTGGAAGTACGAGGGGTAGACAAAGCTCCCCTGCTAAATCACTCCATGGAGCAATCTTTGAAGCAAAGAGTTCCTTACACACAAGCTGCTAGTCAGTGGCTTCAGCTAATTCCCATAAACCTGTGTGTTAGACCCTGTCCGTATTTATCGGCTAGGTCTTCAATTTACACACAAGTCTATTCAAGCTGCTAGTCAGTGGCTTCAGCTAATTCCTTGCACTAAGGATACTGATGATGTACTGGAAGTACGAGGGGTAGACAAAGCTCCCCTGCTTCTTCAGCTTCTTGACAAGGTCTTGGAACAGCATCTCCTCCTTGGGCCAATCATATTGCATCAAGATGAGCATGTGACCCAAGGCTGTATCGTCTATCTCGTTGCGGTGAAAAACCTTCTTCTGTTGGCAGACAATCAAATCCGAAATAAAGGAATTGAAGTTGAACCTCAAAGAAACAAATGGACTTACTTTTAAGGATTCAATTTTAATTACATGTAATAATGGACATTTCTAAAGCGCCAGAATCCGTTCTATTCAACCACATGGTCTCAACATCCAGGAGGGTAATGACTAACACCATGCAGCTTTCTGATAATCCTTCATTTGTGTTCACTCCTCCACACTTTGATCTTTCCCCCTCTTCTCACTAATCCCTACACTACTCCTTGCCCTTCCCTTTGATCTCTCCCTACCAGCTTTACTCTTTGTCCTTTGTTTCTCATCCGTGTCCTATTCACTCTTTTCCCCCTTCCTTCGTGTGCATGTATCTGTTTTGTCCTTGTCACTCTGCCTTTGAGAAAGGTCCTGCTAGGATCGAAACGTCAGGCCCACTAAATTTTGAGATTTGCATTTTGGTAATTTAAGTCAGTAAGCAGTTTGCAACATTTTTTGTATATCACTTTAAGTACAGAATTTATAAACAAATGCCACCCACTCGATCAATTGTATTCATATTTCAGGCAAAGGCTTTCAGGATGATTCAGGTGGGATTGAAACACCAGGACCTATTGAGATTTTAGTACAGTATAGATCCTTGAAATGCTTATTGTGCTTAATATTAAGCCTTGAACTCTTTATTAGATATTCGCTAACAAGTTGGTAACAATTTTGAAAAATGGCAAAAAAAAAACTTTGACTGGGCCGGGAGACCTTGTACTGGAGACTTCTGGTTTAGCGTACCAGTGCTCTTATGATCTCAGCTATACAGCACTTAGATTGTGGCCTTCCCAAATAGTCAACTTGTCTTAGCCATAGTGGGACCATTTAACCATTAATTTTCGTAAATCTCCAGGGATTACGCCCCCCACCCATGCATTTCTTTTGTGTAAAAGTGAGCCTTTTTTGTGACAAGCGAGTGCAGTTTTTAACAAGTAAAATAAGCTGCCTCTCTGCCTTTGAGAAAGGTCCTGCTAGGATCGAAACGTCAGGCCCACAAAATTTTAAGATTTACATTTTGGTAAATTTAGTCAGTAAGCAGTTTGCAACATTTTTGTATATCACCTTAAGTAAAATAAGCCTTCGAAATAGAACCATTTCTTTTCATCCAAAGCCTTAATTTCTCAGCCCCCGATCCCAACTTCTCACAATCCCTGGAGTGCAGTATCGAAAAAAAGTCCTAATACTAAGAGGAAGTGGTTAATATCCAGTATCGTCACTGTAAACAAGTGTGAAACAGCTGTCAATCCATATCACATTTCAGGGAAGTCCCTAGGTGCAACAGCGCCCTCGCGGGGCCAAACAGAGCTACCTTATAGCAGAGCAGCAGCAGCTGCACAAAGTATGGCAGGAGCGCCGGTGTGGTGCTGGGTACCAGCGGCAGCTGCCTGAGGTTCTTGCTGTACGTCTTCTCGGCCGCGGGGCTCTGAGGGGTGGGCAGGGCATCTCTGGCCGGAGGCATCAGATGGCAGACGGCGTCCAGAGTCATTTCGCAGGCACTCTTCGGACAAACGTAATCATTAAACCATCGCCATCTGCCCAACGGCACGCTTGATTCCATGACAGTGTGGAAACGTCACAGTTTATGCACTGTTTTGTAGTTTTGTAAGAAATAGTTTATTACTGAGTAATATACTATAAGTCGATGTTTGAGTGAAGATATCTCGAAAAGTACATCATCCCAGACCGTAAGATTTCAACATGAGGAATATATCATGACCATCTACAAACTGTGTAAATTAGAAGGAAATCTGTGGACATTGATGCTTTCCGATCTTCCCAATTTTGTATTGGCCTTTAGCGCCATAATTTACTTAACCACTTCGCGCCGGGTGATTTTTCAGCGCCGCTGACTGCCATACGGGGGGTTTGAACAATGCATCATTTTCAAATCTCGCTAAAACAATCGGAACAATATATTTCTGTGAAATAAATTGATAAGGGCATACTATGGGTACAAGAGAGTAAAACCTGGCACAATTCGGATGTCGTTGTGGCTTTTGTCAAGAGATTATCCGTTCGAAAAAGGGCCCATTGTGTGTCGTCAATGGAGCGTAGTGGACTTGTGTGCGTGTGTGTGGTACCGTCGATTCCGGACCGCAGACTAGCCTCCACTCCAGGCAGTCAAATCTTCGAGTTAGTCGGCCCCAATCGAGCATACAGATTGCGGTGAAGAATGACGGACGACTGTTGGGCTGTATGGCATGCCAACACAATGTCCCCCGCGTGCTTTCAGCGGCAGAGCGGTATCCCTCCATCATCCACAGTAAAGCTCCCACAAGTGCACAATTACTGCTGCTAATCTTACAATTCATGTGGCCACTTGCGTCTTTGTACTGATTCGTATTGCTTTGTTCTAAGCTGAGAAGAGTCTTTGTTTAGACAATAGTGGTGCCCGGATTCGGAGGGCCCCGTCGCATAGTCAAACCAACGGAGCTCCGATTTCGGAGTTCCCGGCACAAAGTGGTTAATAGGTGAAATATAACCCATATCCGCCTGACTGGTCACAGCACATAAACTGTGTTCCTACCTTAGCCCCTATCACACTCAAACAAACCAAAACATGCATTACAAGAGAAAATTGTCAATGACAGCTTTTCCCCCAAAAATCAAACCTAAACAAATTGCATGCATTTCAATGTTTTGTAAACCTTTTTTTCTAAAATGGTTTCAGAACTCCGTTGGAAAGAGTATGAAATTTACTTTGTTATGATACAAGAAAATCTAAAAAATCATGGACCATATCAACAGAACAGTGAATGGGATAACATCATTTTCACAAGCCTAACAAATACGGTAGACCTTAAAATTTAGCAGGCCTGACGTTTCGATCCTAGCAGGACCTTTCTAAAAGGCAGAGAAAGGTAATTTTAGTCAGTAAGCAGTTTGCTAAAAATTTTGTATATCAAATACGGTAAACCACGGAATTTCACGTAGTTCGGTGTTTGTAGCTTTTCTGCGTCCTACGGAAAATCCCGTAACTCGGCAGATTAATGGTTTTCTTTCTGGTTTCAGCCTATGAGAGAGGTCCAGCTAGGATCCGAATGGAAATCTTTTGGTTTTTGGTGTGGGTTAGGAAGAGACTTGGGGGAGCGAAGACTTACCGAGTGCTGACTTAGCCTGAAGTAGCACGCTGCAGTCTGCAGAACCGTCTTCAAAAGTTGCTGCTTAGAAAGGAAGAACCAAAATCCAGGGCCACAGATTAAAGTGAGGGTACAGTACACCATTCACAAAGTGCCCAATTTCCGGACATTCCAAATCCGAGAAATAATTTTGGAAGTTTGTAATGGTATCAGACATTCCGTGAAACTTTAGTGCTAAAAAATCTGCTGTTTTCGAGAAGAAGAAATTTGTTAAATTTCCAACAATCACTCCATGGAGCAAAGAGTTCCCTTTAACAAATACCAAAAAGTATGGAAGCAATTCTTTGACATTCGCAAATGGTGTACCCTAGCTTTAAATGCCACTGCATCACTACGAAACAAAGGCCTAAAAAAGGAAACTCATTGGCATGATAAGTCAGCAAACAGGATAAGACCCTGTTCAAATTCATCGACTACAGCTTCAGATTACACACAAGTCTATGCGAGCTGCTAGTCAGTGGCTTCAGCTAATTCCCATGGACCTGTGTGTTAGACCCTGTCAGTATTTATCGGCTTGGTCTGCAAGTTACACACAAGTCTATGCAAGCTGCTAGTCAGTGGCTTCAGCTAATTCCCATAAACCTGTGTTAGACCCTGTCCATATTTATCGGCTATGTCTTCAAGTTACACACAGGTCTATGCAAGCTGCTAGTCAGTTGCTTCAGCTAATTCCCATGGACCTGTGTGTTAGACCCTGGCCGTATTTCGGCTAGGTCTTCAAGTTACACAACAGTCTACACACATGGTCTATTCAAGCTGCTAGCCAGACGCTGCAGCCAATTCCCATGGACCTGTGTGTCAGACCCTGTCAGTAGCTATTGGCTATGTCTTCCAGTTACACGCAAGTCTATGCAAGCTGCTAGCCAGAGGCTGCAGCCAATTCCCTTTGACTCCTGTCTTATTTCCAGCCATCCCCAATAGAATTAGACACAATCTTAGCCACACTTGATACCTGGTTACTGGCTGGGGGATGAACTGTGGAAAGCTTCTTGTACTGATCTTGCAGCATTCTCAACGCTTGGTCAAACTCAGCCTGTACGTCAAAATGTGCAAATAAACTGACATCAGCAATTAGCAGAGCACGTAACCAGGTGACACAAATTGAAAAGAGAAGACTGGTGTCAATCTTACTCATGTTACACACTGTATTGCAAGAGAGGGAAAATGTATTTTACAAGAATAAAACATATCCAAGGTTAAGTCCCTGAATCAGATGTTCATCAGTCAGAACTAACTGGATCCGAAGCTCAAACAAATAAAGGAAAACTTGATTGGGAATTTCTTAACAATTTTGAAAAATGGCAAAGGAAACTTTGACTGGACCGGGACTTGAACCTGAGATCTCTGGTTTTGTGCACCAGCACTCTTACTATCTGAGCTATGCAGCCCTTAGATGGTGGCCTTCCTAAATAGTCAACAAGTATTTTGCCAGGATGGGAGCAGCAGTTAGAAGCATTTAACTGCCATATATCTCCAGATCCGATCTAAAGCTACTTGAAAAAAATAGGGCCGTTCCCACTACACCAAATAAACGCGATTATTTGGATCGCAATTTGAATCGCGATCCAAACTCCACTCTTTTTGCGTGTCGGGACACAATAAACGCGATTATTAGTCGGATTTGAATCACGATTCGGACTCCACTAGGAGTGAGACTTTTACAAATAATCGCGTTTATTTGCGACGCGATGTGCATGGGAACGGTATGCTCAAATTGCACCGGTTTTTTTAAGCCCACGATGCATTGTGCAAGCATGGCATTTCCTACCAGCAGCTTACTGCCAGGAAGTGCAGCACAGGGTTTGTTTACTTTTGTCAGCGAGTCCCGCCATTCCCGCTTGTGCAGTACGACCACATGCTAACCGCAATCGGCTCGCGTTTATTTGCAACGCAGTTATTTGGCCTGTGTGAACACGACAAAAAAAAACCCGGTTTTTGAATCGCGATTCAAATCGCGATTATTTTCGTAGTGGGAACGGCCCTTATACTCTCACAAACACTTACACTTCATGACACAAACTTTCTGTTCCAGTATCAGAGAGTGGTGTCTTTGTAAAATCATGCTCCTTACCTTGTAAAGCAAACGATCGATTTGAAAGGATAATAACCACGGCCAAGTATCAGCCTTCCATCGATGAAGTAACCAGTTGAAATCTGAGACCAAAAAACAACATCCAAATAAATCAATCAGCTTGGATTTCAAGTTCTGGAAAAAAGGGCCTGATATCGTCACCCCCAAAAAACCTTGATAAGTAGCAAGTGTCATAGATATAACATGTTTTGTGTCAAGGCGAATGTAATTCAATGAGGTTTTCCCCTTGCTCGACGTGATAAACACTTGAGTGCTCAGTGCTTTGCCCGGTGGCCTGATAAAAATATTTCTGGCAGCTTGAGCGGGATTCGAGCCCACGACTCCCGATTTCTAGCAGCAAGTGATTTTATTTTCACTACCTTTTTCAAAGGTCTCACTGGAGTAGAGAAGCTGCCAACAATCAACTGCCGTCTGGAACATGTCAATGACCTCTTGGGTGACCCCAGTGGCTTTGTTGATGCGTATGGAGGCCGGGGGGAGGTGGTAGACAGGGTCATCAGAGCTATCCGAGTCGCCCTGAGGTGAGAGATTCAAATTCAAAACCTGCTGGACTCATCTCACGTCAAATAAAAAAATTTAAAAAAAAATTAGCAGAAATGTTGTCGCTGCACTGAAGATAAAAGCTGGCTGGTAAAGTTTGATGAAACTTCAAATTGGAATCATGAGAGATCTATTTTGCTGCTGCTATTTCAACATTAGACCCTCTTTTTACATTGAATTGCCCTGCTCCACGTAAATAAGCACCGAGTACTCAGTGCTTTTTTCCGATGCCTGGCGAAAACATATCAGGCATCCGCAACTCCCAATTTCCAGTACGGATGTCTTAACAACTTGACCCGGTGGTCGGGAGCCGGTCGAGGTTGTGTGGCAGAATCGAATAATGTATTGCAGCGGGTACCGCATTGCATCATAGGTATAACGCGGTGTTTGCATCGAGGAACAACCCCCCAAAAGAAGTTACAAACTGCTCTGCTGACTAAATTGACCACAAAACAAATTTTTAAAAATGTGGATGGCCTGTCTGCCTTTAGGAAAGGTCCTGATCAGATCCAAAACGTCAGGCCTTCACAATTGTCGAGACTATTTGAGATGTACCTCTTTCTCTCCGCTATCCAGTTTCCTCTTCTTGTGGGCGTGCTTGTGATGCTTCTTGACCCTTCTCCTGCACTCCAGGTCTTCAAGGAGGATGAGGGAAGACTGATGGGAGGAGCCTGAGCTAGAGCCTGTGGGAGGAGGAGACAGAGACTCAGAGGGGTTCGGTTGAGCGTCTCTCAAACCAAGGCCCAGCCTGCTGTCAGGAGCCTTCGACTGGTTAGCGGTTTGACTCAGCAGGTTTGGCTCAGTTAGTGGCTCTCCCAATAGGACAGGCACTCACTAACTTTGCATTTGAATGCATCAGTAAGAGACTGAGAGGTTGTAAGATGAATGTCTCCCAAACCAAGGCCCAGCCTGCTGTCAGGAGCCTTTGACTGGTTAGGGGTTTGACTCAGCAGGTTTGGCTCAGTAGTGGCTCTCCCAATAGGACAGGCACATACTAACTTTGCATTTGAATGCATCAGTAAGAGACTGAGAGGTTGTAAGATGAATGTCTCCCAAACCAAGGCCCAGCATGCTGTCAGGAGCCTTCGACTGGTTAGCGGTTTGACTCAGCAGGTTTGGCTCAGTAGTGGCTCTCCCAATAGGATATGCACTCACTAACTTGCATTTGAATGCATCAGTAAGAGACTGAGAGGTTGTAAGATGAATGTCTCCCAAACCAAGGCCCAGCCTGCTGTCAGGAGCCTTCGACTGGTTAGTGGTTTGACTCAGCAGGTTTGGCTCAGTAGTGGCTCTCCCAATAGGACAGGCACTCACAAACTTGCATTTGAATGCATCAGTAAGAGGCTGAGAGGTTGTAAGATGAATGTATGAGTGAAGTGTTCATAACAAGAACTTTAAAAGTATTTATTACAGGAAATGTAAGCTTCTTGTAGCACTTAAGGAGAACAAACAAAATACCGGTGTGGCTTTCTTTTCAACTCACTGGCAAACTGTTCTGGATCAACTGCACTCATGAAGCCGTGCACAGCTTGGAGGAAGAGAACTAGCGTGGAGTAGAAGATGGGCTTCCGGACTGAGGCTGCCTCGCTGGACTTGACGCGGCTGTAATGCTCGTTAATGTGCAGCCAGTTCACCGTGAATAACCTGGAGAAAGACAATGGCCACAAACAATCTATAAAGGATATTGCTTATTTTAAAATTTAGTGGGCCTGACGTTTCGATCCTAGCAGGACCTTTCTCAAAGGCAGAGACTAAAGGCCCACTAAATTTCCACGTAACGGACTTGTGCGTGTGTGTGTGTGTGTGTGTGTGTGCACGGTGCTGTCAATCCCTGACCGCAGACTCCAGCCTCCACTCCAGGCAGTCAAATCTTCGAGTTGGTCGGTCACAACCGAGCGTACAGATTACGGTAAAAAATGTGGGGGGAATTCCAATGCCAGACCGACGACCGTTGGGCTGTGTGGCATGCAAAGACAATGTCCCCGGCGTGCTTTCAGCGGCAGCGCGGTATTCCTTGATCCTCCACAGTAAAAGTCCCACAATTGCACAAATACTGCTGCTAATCTTGCAATTCATGTGGCAACTTGCATCAAAAAGGGTCTTTGTACTGATTCGTATTGCTTTGTTCTAAGCTGAAAAGAGTCTTTGTTTAGAATGTGGACAATAGTGGTGCCCGGATTCGGAGGGCCCCGTCGCTTAGTCAAGCCAATGGAGCTCCGGATTCGCAGGTCCCGGCGCGAAGTGGTTAGGCAGCTCTACGAAATTGGACCCCTGGGCTATTGCCTACCTTCCCTCGTCTGGGACTAGCTTGCTGTCCCAGCCACATCTCTGGGCAATCAGAGCCAGCAGACGATGCAGGCTGCCCCAGGGCGAGGCCAGCTCGGGCAGGCCGTGGCCCCGGCCACCTTGCGGGGCGGAGGCGGGGACCCCCCCTTTGGCCTCGGCCACCTTCCAGGCCGGCTGGGTGGCCTGGGCCGTGTAGAACTCCACGGCCTTCTGCAGCCATTTGTGGTAGTGCTTGGCCGGGCAGTTGACTTGGCTGTTGCTGCAGATTGTGGGCAGAACCTCGCAGACTGAGGACAAAGAGGAAACAATACTTTCTATAAGACACCTGGGGGCCAATTTCATACAGCTCCTTAAAGGTCAACTGCAATGCATTTTGGAATTCGTTTTTATTATTTCAAATAACACTATGGTGTCAGTAAAATACATCCATGCATTTTTTCAAAATTTTTAACGATGGGAAAGAGTGTAAAAAAATAATCATAATTTCACCCCTAGATCTAAACGATTTTTCAGAATAGTTTGAATGCTGCATTTTTTTGAAAAAAAATGAAGCGGTTTTCACTACTTTCTCGAGACTCGGTTGGTGGATTGAGCTGAAATGTTCACAGGTGTGCTATTTCATGCATATGTATGGATGCTACCCTTTGACCAATGTTGTGTTAGCCAAAATTTGCTGAAGCACAAAAAGTCATGATTCATAGGATCCCCTTGCCAACCTAAACTACACTAGTGTTTCATGCTAAGTATTAAGAAGAGTGGAATACAAGTTAAAAGCAACTGACATTGCATCGCAGTGCAGATGGTAATCATGCTTACACTGGGAAGATTGGACATGGATTAAAGGTAATACTGGAACTTACCCATGACTCGGCGAAAGCGATTCGTTGCTAGCTTTTCACCTTCTGTCTTCTCAGCATCCAAAAGCATATCTACAAGGGGCACCTATGTATGAGAAACCAAACAAATATCCTCAAACACAAATAACAATGGCTACACATACATGTATAGGTAGGTCCAAGTGCTTTCACCCAAATCTTGTCACTGCTTGAATATATACGCAAGGGCTTGTACCTTCAGCGGTGAATTTCATCAAACCCATGGTAACTTACGATCAATTGTAAGACAATGAGAGATGCACAGAAACCATACGGCCTACCACAACTTAATGGATTGATTATCCGTTGTAAGTTGAGTGACGATGCATCGTAAGTCTTTGTGAAATCCCCATCCCGGGAATTTAGGAGCCCAAACTCCTCCATTCCTCAACAGGAGAAATAAATCGGAACACCATTTACTCACCCCATGCTCAGCGGTTGCATCGGGGAAGCGATTGATGAGCAGTAACTTCAGCTGACATTTGTCCAGAATGTCTTTACAGTGATCTAAAGAGCCAGAGATTCCACAGCGTGATTTATTTTGTAAGTGGCTCCAGTGGCAGTACTGGTCCTACTCAGTGACCCCTTTTTCTCCCCCTTGTCCTGCCAGCCAAGCACCCACAGCAAATATTCTGGACGGCATTTAGTTCCTTCAGTGCGCCAGAAGATAGAAACAGCTTGTGATTGTTAAGTGGTACGCCAAAAAAAAAAGGTGCAAACTGGCCACTGTCTTGAAGACCAAAATAATGCAAATCTCAACACTGTCCAGAACCTGATCCTAGCAAGAACTACCTCTAGTTTATCCTCCCTTTCAGAAAGGTCCTGCTAGCATCAAAACGCCAGGCCCCCTACCCTAACCCCCTAGTACTGTTTACTTGGAACCCTCCTCAATCCTTCACAATATTCCACAATCCTCCAGTGTAAATTTTTCGTTCGTCCATTTTGAAGTACGTTCGTACAAGGCATGAAAACGGGAGGCCTTTGGCTTCGTTTTTTTAGAGTTACACAGCATTTTGAAAAAGAATCCAAAGCTTCGACTTCAACAAAGAATTCCAACCTGTGTTTTCAGCTTTAGGATGACAGAGACAAAGCACGGAGCCGAAGCTTAAGCCGTGTTTTGGAAAAGGGCCTAGCTGCACTTCGTTTAAACTGCAAAATTGTGTGAAATCGTCGGGCAAATACCTGCACTGAGGAGCAGAATATCAAACTGGGCCTTGTCCGCAAGTGACGAGAATACCTCTGAGGTGAGAAGAGAACAATAACTGATGAATCATTATGCAATGGAGTCAAGGATGACAATACTTTAGAATCAAAACCAGTACCCGCTACTACAGTACAGATTCCATTCTGCCACACGACCCCAACCAGCTCGGTGGTCAAATGGTTAAGACATCTGCACTAGAAAGCACAGGTTTGAATCCCATCCCAGCTGACTGTATCTTTTTTTCAGCAGGTTATCCGGCAAAAGCGCTGACCACTCAGTGCTTATTACTGTATGTCAAGTAGGGCAAACCCTTATTGATTTACATTCTCCTTGATGCAAACATCATATTACCAATTGTTCAAAAAAAGAGAATGAGCGAAGAGGAGGCTACACAATGACCTACCTTGTAAAAACAAGCCATTGTCCTCATCAATGCTAGTATGTGACTGCAATGCCTTGGAATGAGCAAAGAGGAGGCTAGACTATGACCTACCTTGTAAAAACAAGCCATTGTCCTCATCAATGCTAGTATGTGACTGCAATGCCTTGGTCATCATTTGAAGCTCGGTCCACAAGGCTGGTTCTTGTCGAAACTGCTCAAACCTGCATTTAAGAGAAACGTTTATAATTGAAAAAAAGGCAAAGAAAACTTTGACTGGACCGGGATTTGAACCCGAGATCTCTTGGTTTACATACAAACGCAGATTCATGTAGAGTAGACATTTCGAACAGTTGAAGTCCAATTTAGCCCATTTCAAACTACTTTCAACATTAAAGCCCCCACACAACATTGGTCATGGTCAAAGAATAGCATCCATACGTTGTATGATCCAACATATACATGAAATAGCACACCTGTGAAAATTTCAGCTCAATCCACCATCCGAGTCTTGCGAATATATAGCGCAGTAGCAATGTGAGGCAAGATGGCTGCCGATTACGGAGCTTCAGAGAGAGCACTGCCTAAATTAAAATGGGAACGGCAGTTTCTGGACACCTCACCTCTCTTTTTCAAGCCCAAAAATTGTTCGGGCCAATATCATAATGAAAAGTCTGCTACTGCTTTTGGTAATTTTGAATGCAATGTGGATGTGTTGAGGCTGTGTTGACGTAGTCCGAGTAACTTGGACCCTTACAGTTACAATCGCCCTTTTTAAAAGTGTTGAGGTTTTAAAAAGGGCGATTATAAGGGTCCAAGTTACTCCGACTAGTGTTGATGCCACTATCATGTCTTGACGCCGTCTTGACGCCAATTAGCGTGACCGGAGTAACCAGGTAACTGACACGCTGACAAGTTACATTTATTGAGATAAAACAACGCAGTATTTGTCAGGATGTTTAGCTCTTGGAACCAGACTATCAGCTAATAGACTGGTTCAACCAGCCTGCAATGCTGACGAAATACAATCAAGTCAGGGAAACACATGGACGACTGCCGTAACAACAGCCACTGCGATAAAACAAAGACTGAGACTAAGATTAAGAAACTTTCTTAGTAAGACTAGTGAGATTGGGACTGAGAAGAAACTTACATCTCCAACAGCAACATTGCAGCTGGCTGTGTGTTCCGGGCCGCTTTCTCAATACAATAGGCTTCAAACTAAACAAACAAACAATCAAATGATTCAATTAACCAATGTCGTATTAAATTTCAATGTATGCCTGTAACTGTAAATAAAAACAAATATCACCACCGGTCAAGGGTAAAACACACGTTAATCATGCCATCTCTGTCGTGGATTCTTTCGACTACCTGTATTCCAAAGTCCTGCGGGTGCAGAGTTCTCGCTGTGATCAGCAAGGCCTTGGCTGAGTCTGGATCGTGCTTCAGGCATGTCTGCGCCTTTTCTACGAGCCATCTTGGCCCGTAGTTTGGAGGAGATTCTCTCCCATTCACGTCGGTCATTTTTCTCTACTTTTCACCAAAACAAGTTCTGTAGCCGGTTTAGTCTGTTCCCCTGCGCGCGATACGTTGCCAATCCGTGGATTGGTACAGGGAATCGAGCAACTAGTCAGACTAAAGAGGGCGCTATTGCGTGAACATGTGGGTGCAGAACACTAAATCGAGCTGCCATTGATGAACACTATACAAAAACACTAAGTTCCACACTGAAGTTTCTCAGTTCTTGTAGCTATACTGAAAATTATAGTTTGGACCTTCATCTCTCAGATTCCTTTCAATTGTTGTGCCCTTAGCCGATTAGATTTTTTGCTAATTACCCCCAGAAAAAAAACACCCACCAAATGTGTAGAAATCCAACACGATCGAATTTCTGCAAGGATTTTTGGATAAACCCCTAAAATTCTACAGCCAAATAGGGCTGTGTAGCTCATAATTGTCTGTTAACTGGCTGGTATACATGGTCCGTCCAAAAAGAGAATTTTGTGGTCTCCAAAAACTGTGGTCTCCAAAAACTGCGCCCTCTATGGTCGTAAATAATTAAACAAAGATGGCAGCGCCCTGTCATTACCATGTTGATAACGTATGTTGGAGCACGGTTGGAGCATGAAAGTATAGCGACCCTCTGCCGAGTCTAAGTAAAATCTGGAAAAGATCGTTGAAAGGTCATGGAATAATGAAATGATTAATGAACTGGTATTAGGGCCTATGTCAAAAATGTCAAAAAGCATAGTGGCTCTGTGTAGATTTTCTTTCTCTTTTATTTCTTCGAGCAAACGCTCTCGTTTTTGAAAGGGTGGGGGACGTATTAAGTCGTGAACCCCAAACACGACGGGTGGCGCTCTCACCTCCGACCCTTAAACTTAACAATTTGTAGGTCGCGCTTCGTTTATATATCAGCTTGAATCGAGTGGTCTTTTAGCCATAGTTATCGATTTGAAGAAATCTTGTACGGTCCGAACATAGATCTGCGCATGCGCGATAACCCGCAAGTTCACGACCTTCACATACCGTTAAATTAATATAGCGCCCTCTATCTTAGAATATACCAACCAAATTTAGTTTTTTCTTAGGTACATTTAGGGTTAGTTTGAAGTAATGCTTTATACGGGCTTTAAGGTTTCCATAATTCCAGAGTGTAGCTCATGATTTTCTGTAAACTAGCTGGTATACATGGTCCGTCCAAAAAGATAATTTTGCGGTCTCCAAAAACTGCGCCCTCTATGGTCGTAAATAATGAAACAAAGATGGCGGCGCCCTGTCATTACCATGTTGATAACGTATGTTGGAGTATGGTTGGAGCATGAAGGTATAGCGACCCTCTGCCGAGTATAAGTAAAATCTGGAAAAGATCGTTGAAAGGTCATGGAATAATAAAATGATGATTAAATGAACTGGTATTAGGGCCTATGTCAAAAATGTCAAAAAGCATAGTGGCTCTGTGTAGATTTTCTTTCTCTTTTATTTCTTCGAGTAAACGCTCTCGTTTTTGAAAGGGTGGGGGACGTATTAAGTCGTGAACCCCAAACACGACGGGTGGCGCTCTCACCTCCGACCCTTAAACTTAACTATTCAAAGGTCGCGCTTCGTTTATATATCAGCTTGAATCGAGTGGTCTTTTAGCCATAGTTATCGATTTGAAGAAATCTTGTACGGTCCGAACATAGATCTGCGCATGCGCGATAACCCGCAAGTTCACGACCTTCACATACCGTTAAATTAATATAGCGCCCTCTATCTTAGCAGATACCAACCAAAGGTGATATACAAAAATGTTGCAAACTGCTTACTGACTAAAATTACCAAAATGTAAATCAGATACCAACTAAAATTATTTTTGTCTTAGGTACATTTAGGGTAAGTTTGAAGTAATGCTTTATACGGGCTTTAAGGTTTCCATAATGCCAGTGTACATGTATACAATGCGTGTAGCTCATGATTTTCTGTAGACTAGGTAGCATGCATAGAAAGCTGGTTGTACATGGTCAATCCAAAAAGATAATTTTACGGTCTCCAAAAATTGCGCCCTCTGTGGTCGTAAATAATGAAACAAAGATGGCGGCGACCTGTCATTACCATGTAAATAACGTGTGTTGGAGCACGGTTGGAGCATGAAGGTACAGCGACCCTCTGCCGAGTATAAGTAAAATCTGGAAAAGATCGTCATGGAATAATGAAATGATGATTAAATGAGCTAGTATTAGGCCCTATGTCAAAAAGCATAGTGGCTCTATACATTTTCTGTCTCTTTTTTTTCTCTCGAGCAAAATTTGCACAATTAACGCACGCTCTCGTGGGGGACGTATAACTCGTGAACCCCAAACGCACGACGGGTGGCGCTCTCACCTACGACCCTTAACTAATAATATTTTGGTAGGCAAGCGGGCTGCCGACCAATCATAGTTTTCCACGGGCGTGCGCGCGTTCCTTCTCACTATCAGTTTGGCGTGCGGTCATTGGCTATTCAGCGTCTCCTACGCGCGTATTTCGAAACCTGCAGGCAACGCGCACTCGTTTGCCCACCAATTTAGTAAAGCGCACGCGCCACCTGTTATTTGCATATTTCATGTTAAAGGTCCATTGTCGGGAAAACGCGGCAGAAAGAAAAAAAAGTTAGCCTACCAGATAATCCATGAATCGGCCGATCGATCGGCAGATCTATTGATTGATCGATTAATCAATGGCATCATTTCTTGGCGTTACAACATCAATGGTTTTCTTACGGGAATGAAAGCTTGCAAGTTATATTTTAACAGACCAAGGAAAGTAAAACTAACTTGGTAAAATAACGTGTGTTTATAATGTTTTTGGAAGAAGGGGAGAATTTAACTGGACAGGGATTTGAACCCGATACATCTGATCTAACAACCTATAGCACTTGTATGCTAATTCTAAGGTCCTGGGTTCAAATCCTGGTGCAGTGCAAACTTCTTGCCCATTTTCATTTAGGCCTATTTTTTAATTTCAAACAAATTGGATTTGGGGCCTATGGAAAGGATTAGCGGGGAGAGAAATGGTAACTGGGTGACTCCTTTGGACAAATATTTCATTGAAATATATCAGATTCACCTATGTGGCGATTGAACACTGTTTTATTCTATAATTGCACAAGTTACAAAGTAGAGTCCATACAATATTTACAGTCAGGAAGGTTGGACTTTTAAGCCACAAAAAAAGTCAAACAGGGATTAACAATTACTGGATAGAATGCATCTTGAGTATTATCTCTGGATCTCTGTTACAAGGGATTAGCAAAGGATAAGCGATGGAAGATGCAAGGGGAGGGGAACATACGTTTTTTTAAATGTAATAATCTTAGATTTACTATCATTTTAATGTTCTTGCTTTGTTTTATGATTATATTTACAATGCAATAATATCGGGTCTTAAAAGGTTAAATTTTAATTCTAAGAAGGTCCTGGGCAGCTTAATTTCTTTTCGAGGCTCTTGAAGTACAGTCTTCATGCTATACTTCGAGCAAAAATCAAAAGTTATCTTACAATGTATAATAATCAGGCGGCATATTCTAAATATCTTAATTGATTTCATATTTTTTGATAATAGATTCCGGTCTATCGTAGTTAAATCAATATAACGCCTGTGGACATCAGGCCGTAGGTTGTTTGTTTTTTCTTGGAAAAAACTACTATGTGATTAATTTTATGTACACTTGACTTTAGAAATAAAAAATACTCAGAATAAACGAAATGGATGAAAATAATATCGAAGCGGGCATTGTGGATTTTTTCGCCGCAATGATATTGGGTCGTGTCGGAAGTTAGCATACAATGAACGTTCCTCTTGCCAAAATGTTTGGAACCAATGTTTATAAATGTCATTCTGCCTTTGAGAAAGGTCCTGCTGTGAATGTTTGATTTGTTTTTTGTTGTTGTGGGTATGTTTGTACGTTGTTTGGGTGTGTGTTTAAATAAGTGCTTAAAGTGATATACAAAAATGTTGCAAACTGCTTACTGACTAAAATTACCAAAATGTAAATTTTAAAATTTAGTGGGCCTGAAGTTTTGATCCTAGCAGGACCTTTCTTTGAGAAAGGTCCTGCTAGGATCGAAACGTCAGGCCCACTAAATTTTTAATAAGTGCTTGTTGGTTCCTTTCTTATATGCAGTTCCTTTCTAATATGCAGTATTCAAATATTTTGTTAAAATCTTCAATCTATCTGATCATAATGATCCAATCTTATCCAACCAGTTTTCTTTTTCCCTTTCCCTCCCATTCCTTCTGACAGTAATTATATGACCCATTAAAAGAAATTATAGTCGCTCCTTCTTCGATACATTTCCCCCTGGCTTTGACGAGAAGAAAGTTCTTGACACAGATCATGGTTGCTCTTAGTCTTGGGCCAAGACGTCAGTGATCGATAGTGGATTGGGAGTGCGTTCTCGATATTCTATCGATTGCTGACGTCTTGGCCCAAGACTAGGTTGCTCTCTGAGACTGGCGTTAGCTGACCGAGGTTGTAGGCGGATCATGTCCCGTTGACGCTAGGATATCTTTCGAAAGATTCAGTACTTCTTTTTCCTGTGGAAAGAGAATACAGTAGTTAGATTTAGGTCGCGAGCACATTGTACGCTAGAATCGGAGAACATTGGTTGGAAGTTTGTCGTTTTTATGACATTCTAAAAGAAGAAAACGGCGGGTTTGTGCAAGGACTTTTTAAGAAAAGACCATTAATTACTTCATTTGACGAGAAATCAATTATTGATGGTAAAGATAAAGTAAACAAACACTGTAGATGATTATTTTGTTTTCAGATGATGTTTTGGGCACCTTTTTCGGACAGTGATAGTCCACCGCATGGGTATTACATGCATTTGTAGTTCGGAAGCTGTTTTGCGCGATTTTGGATGGATAGTTAAAGCTTGTTATGGAGTCTTCGTTGATTTTTAAATTTTCAATCAACGTCTCCGTCAAAGATGACTTGAATCGCCACTGTGCTGAATAATCAAACTACAAACTCAATTCTGTCAGATATTCTCCTGACGATTGGTTCTCCGGTTCTTGTCCAACCCGCACTCATTCTCGACAAGAAATTATTAGCAAATAGGTGCCAACCGCAACCTCTCCGCGCACTTATTTCAGATAGTTCGTTTTCTGTTATTTTCAGCTGTTTGAAAGACTCACGAATATCGGAGAGAGACGAGGATGATGAGCATGATAAGGAAGACAACAGCCGCGGGAGCGATGGATCCAAGAATCAGCAGGCCAGTGGAGAAACATCCTGGATAAGACACAAAAAAAAGACAAAAACGGAAAAGGTAAAAGTGCAGAAAAGTTAAGTGAGAATCCTCCTTCGGAAGCCCTGACAGATATTGTCATAATCCCTTGTGAATAACGGACGTGTGATGTACACGAGCATGTCTTAGGTGGTTCGGGTTTGCCCTTTGTGTAACTCAATCCGAGCATCAGTATCTTTGGGGTTTATTTGTAGACTCAAACGAAAGGAAAATTGTGCGGGAAATTTAAAACAAGAAAATAGCATCTCATTGTTTTTGTGTGCGGGACAACTGGCGGGGGAATTGAGCTACTGAGTGCATGGCCAGCAATTAGGTGCTGTCTTTGGAGTCTTTATTATGGAGTCCGTGTTTTTTTTTTATCGTTAATCTAAATATAGCGCAAACCGTCAAATCTGATCTAAGCAGCCACATCCTCCGTCCTTACCGTCCTCTGGCGGTTGGGGCGGTGGCAGAGGTGGCAGAGGGATCTGAGCCGTGGGCCAGTTGGGGTCCGGCACGAAGGGGAAGGCTGGGTTGCCGGCCGGTATGGTTCCTCCCGGGGGCCGGTTGGGGTCTAGCTCGCCGGGCTGGTCGAGGGGCACCAGGCCCGGTATGTCCGGGCTGCCGGGCCCCGGTTGATGATCCGGGGTGTTGCCCACGTTGGTGTCGAAACAATCGTACTCGATTATCTGTTCTGTATCGGATCAAGGATCAAAAATGTATACTGGTATTAGAGGCCCTATACAACATCGGTAAAGGTCAAAAGAGTGCCACAGTTTGTGTTAAACCATTAAACATTCCAAAAAAAGAAATCCTCCGAAGGTTTTAGCTCAAATGGTAATCTGAGAAAGTAGAAAAAGGCAAAAAACCGTCACGGTTTTCGAACCATTCTATGGTGTAAGAAATAGTTTATTAATCACGAGTAATAAACTATTTATTGATGTTCGAGTGAAGATTTCTCGAGAAATACAGCATCCCCGACCGTACGATTTCAACATGAGGATTATATCATGACCATCTACAAACGGCGTAAATTAGAAGGAATTCTGTGGACGTCGATGTTTTCCGATCTTCCCAATGTTGTATTGGGCCTTTAAGATGTATTCAATACCATTCTCCTGCAGTTTTGGGTATGCAAAAGATGTACCAAACTTCTTGCTGACTAAAATGACCGCTGTATAAAACTCAGAATCTCAAAGAAAGGTCCTGCTAGGATTGAAACGTCAGGCCCTCCTAATATTTTTTTGGATGATCTTATACTTATAGGGGCTGTTGTTTTTCGAGCTTTTCAGGACCTTTTCAGAAGGTGGAATCATTTTTGGAAAGTTTCTGCCTTCATGAGAAAGGTCCTGCTATAATGAAACATCTGGCTCTCTAATAAGTTGACATCAAAATCGTTAGTTCTCATGTGGTTCAGTAGTTCAAGACTGACGCCCACTCATACAAAGATAGCTGGCTTTATAGGCCTATATTTAGCAAGGGCGCCGTCTATGGTCTGGACAGCTGAGATTAATTATAGAGCGCTTGGAAGTTCAACCGGAGGCCTGGTTAAAACCCGGTTCAGTCACGCTTTCTGAAAAAAAAACACAATCTCATAAAAGGGGTGAAAAAAATTTGTCTGCGAACATGGCTACTGTCTTCAGAACATATTGCAAAAGGAAAATGGGGAAGAAATGGATACAAAATGTTCTGCTTCAGTCTTTGAAACTCGGGTGCAACACTGCGATAGAAATTTCACTGGGACACAGATTTCAGCTTCTGATTTTCGCAGTGTTACAAAGATAAGTTCCTGACCTATTGATTATAAACCCTTTACCCCTGTGGTTGACAAAAAGCCAAGCGACAACGAACAGCCCTTTGATTATAACGTTAAATTTTTCGATATATTTTAACAAGGCTCCCAAAATGTATACAACTATAGTTAGCTCAATTTATCCAATTGGGAAGATGAATATACTAAAGATGATTCGACCCCTTCCATTTATCATTCCCCGGATGTCCGTTGAGGGTTTTTTTTCGTTTCGGGAAGGCCGGAAACCGGAAGCTAGGCTCGGGAAAAATAAATCAGAAGACAATGAATCAACTGCGAATCAGGGACAGACGCAGTGATTCAACAGCTGAAGTATAATCCCCCAGAGGCCTTGCAACCTCGATCCCGCTCTCAAGGAAGACTTGTTTGTCGTACCAAGCGGACATCTTATGGCGTTTAAGCAAACCCACCGTGGTACTGACTCACGCAGACCAAGTTTCGTCTTGGGGTCTTAAAGGGCATCTTGATATAGCTTCGAGATTCCATCTAAAGAACACCCTCACGTTGCCCTGGCCCGTAGGCCTGTATCACCACTGCTTTTCGGATACCATATTTAGAGGGTCTTTGTGGTAAGGTTGTGTTAGTCATCTACCAAAACGGAGGATAGAATTTAAAGCAAGAAGTTCCTTTCTGATACCAATAGAATGGAAGGTATACATTTCCGGTGACCATGTACGGTACTTACCTGAGGTATAATTTTATATGCAGTGCCTACCTAAGGAGGGATGTAATTAAAGAAACACCTAATGAGGGATGTAGGCCTAATTACACACAAACTTAAAGGAAATAATTTTACTTATGTCTAACAGGGAATGTAATAATGTTATCGTTCATGGTCTGCAGTGCATAATCAGGATGGATCTATAATACGCTAAATGGCTCACATGGAATGGGTCAGAGGGGAAGTGCCAATCAGCCTTTTAGCCGCCTGCGCGATGACGTCATCGAATCTCCAATACGAGGTTGGCAAGGGCCTAATGGTCATGCGCAAACGGCCAACAATAAAACTGAGTGAACTAATTGGCCACTTGGAGGGTCGTCCGACCAGGGGAAGGGGCTACTTCGGGTCAGACTTTGTAATTAATAACTGTTCCGTCAAAACAAGTAGAGCGGATGCTTCCAAAAGCTGTCCCGGCTGCTCATAGCACCCGGAATATTGAATACACTGTGCTGCATCTGGCATGAGGACAGTGTGTGGTCGAGGGTGTAAAAGACAAAGTGACGTGGCGTTCTTTTCCATGTTCTCCGACGCGTCCTTATGCGTCACAGTTCGGTGGTATTATGAATCATTAAGACACAGGGATATCTAATCATTGTCCTTTCATTGAAAACAACCTCCGTCGTGCCGTCACTATTGCCTTTCTACAAGAACTCCCTATCATAGGCCTATCTATGAAACTCCTCCTTTTTTACCAAAAAATAACAAGCCCACCCGAAGAACTGAACAAAAATCCAATCTAGGGGAGTGTGAATTTTGATCTTTGCAGACTTATTTGGTGCAAACGTAAATAGGATATGATCGATTTCAGCATAGTTTGGTTTTCGTGGGAACTGCGCAAGATGTCAGAAACGGGTTTAGATAAATAAGATGTTAAAGTTTGAATGATGAAATGCCAAAAAAAGGGGGTTTGCGGGAATGTCAGTATACCACCTCTTAAGAGTAGGAGTGTGGCTCTGTCGGAGATGGGGTATAGTTCTGAGTACCGGCTCTTTTCAGAGCCATACTCCTTCTCTTAAAGGCCCTATACAACATTGGTAAAAGTCCACAGATTGCCACAGTTTGTGTGTTAAACCATTATATATTCCAAAAAAAAGAAATTCTGCGAAGGTTTTAGCTCAAAATAATGGTAAGCTGAGAAAGTAGAAAAAGGAAAAAAAAACATTACGGTTTTCGCACCGTTCTGTAATGTAAGAAATAGTTTATTACTCGCGAGTGATTTCCTGTGAAGATTTCCCGTGAAGTACAGCATCCCAGACCGTAAGATTTCAACATGAGGATTCTAGTCACGACCATCTACAAGCTGTGTAAATTAGAAGGAAATATGTGGACATCGATGTTTTCCAATGTGGGGCTTTAAGTGATAGGCCTATATGGGGGCACCACAAACCTCCTACTTGGTTTAGATAAGTATATTGCTAGAGTAATACTGCGCCTTTTGGGGTGATGATAATGCTTGGTAATGCTTGGTATGACGGATTCATTGGTGATGTGTGTCTCTAATACCAACCTGTCCCCGGATTCATTCGGCTGCACAGCTGTCGTATCAGCCGATATCCCACCGGGTAGGCATAGGACGTGCCGAATCCGAACCCGTACACGATGGCCCCGAACCGAGTGAAGAGAGACGGGTTGGCGATGGTGTTGGCTCCGAGGTTGATCTCGAAGGAGCGGTCGGCCCCGTAGGTGGCCAGCCTCCCGAATCCCGGCACTCTCATCCTGCCGTTGTCCAGCACGGCGAAGTTGTTGACCGTGACGGCGAAGAGAGACTCCGCCGACACGGACACGGCCAGGAAGCTCCTGAGCGGCTCGCGGCGCTGCAGCAACGCCGACTCGTTGAACGTCCCGAAAGTCACCGTCCCCATGATGTACTGCTCGACCGGGGGGATGATGGTCATGAACGGATCGCCCATCATGTCGGTCTCGAAGCCCTTGGCGTACTGCACAACGAGAACGGGCCGGCTGGCCGTCACGGCCACGGGGAAGGGCTGCCTCTGGTCGTACTCCCGGTACTCCCCCATCTGCATCAGCCAGGTATTCGTGCCGGCCACGTTGATCTCGGTCTGTTGGCGGCCGGCGATCACGCGGAAGATGAACCCCGAGGTCCGGTTGATGAAGGGCAGGAGGGTGAAGCGCTTGCCCCAGGTCTGCACGGGCGGGATCATCTCCGCCAGGTGGTCGCACCGGTAGACGTTGGCGGGCACCAGCGTGCAGGAGGCCCCGGAGGACACGGACACGGGCTTGTTGGAGCGGACGTGGGAACCAGTGAGATCGGCAGCGCTCTGGAACTGAATGGACTGCATCCTTTGCAGATCCACGATGATGGTCTCCCCGGGCTGGTAGAGCCTGGCTCCCCATCGGATCTGCCTGGTGGGCGAGATCCAGACCCTGGTTAAATCCTGAGTGGCCGAGACGATGAACTGCGACTGCTCTATCGGCACCGGGTCGTAGGACGCCACGATGTACTCTTGGCCCAGCCCGTCGGTCGGGAGGGCCAGGAACCCGTCGTTGGTGTTGGAGATGCTGTTGACGGCGTGGACGGTGACGTGTGCCTGGGACAGGACGTGCACCGTGCCGTTCTGGAAGCCCGTGCCGATGGCCGCCGCGATGGGCGGCAGGTCCACGAAGCGGGTCTCGCGCTCGGGCACGTTGACGAAGCGCTGGATGCTCAGGGCGGGGACGGTGATCTGGACGCGGGTGTTGCCCGGCGAGTTGCCGCCGATGATGACGATCAGCCTCTCGGGGATCTGGTAGTTGCTCATGAAGCAGAAGATGAATTCAATTCCTCTGCTATCAGGCGCTGAAAAAAGGAGAAAGCCAAGGAAGAAAGCTAGAAATTATTTTGAGCATTAGTCTTAGGTCTCAATCAACCTATTTTGACACTACCGTAATTTTCGGAATATAATCCGAGCGAAGTATAAGCCGCAGCGCTCCGAAATTTCCACAATAAGATTCAGGCCTTAACATAATTATAAGCCGCACCATTGTATAAGCCGCACCATTGTATAAGCCGCACCATTGTATAAGCCGCACCATTGAATATGCTGCACCATTGTATAAGTCGCATTGTAGCTTTTTTTTTACTGATGTCTTCTTCATTACATGTGAACAGTAATGAGATTAAAACCCCATTTTCAAACTTCTCAGTGAAGTTCCCTCTTATGAGTATAGGTAGATTCTGAAAGCGATCAGATCACACGATCGCTGCTAATTTTGAGACAACAAATTCATCAAACCTGCGAATAGATATGTAGAAATATGATAAAGACTGTCCTTACACAAGAATCATACTTATTTTCTTCCCAGGGACGGTCAAAAAATGGAGATTGTTTGAATCAGTCTTTCCCCGATTACAGTATATTTTCCAAAATAAGTTCTTCGTCATATCCTGTATAGATGTGGTCGCTAACCTCCCATGTGTGGGGGTAATTTTAGTTTTTCTTGAAAATGAACTTGAAAAAAAAAATGATCAAATGTGAGGAAATAGATAAATAGAAATTGTGACCCGGTACATCATAATGAGGATAACCCCTACTTTTGAGATTTTGAGATTTCCTAATGATGTGAAAGAGTGTACCATTAGCTTTCAAATGATATCAAAATTTCCGCTAATACACTAACTTTCCGAAAATACAAAATAGAAATAAAAATGGATTTTTAATCGAATTGAGAAGATACTTTGACTTTAGGCGTTGTTTACTCGAAAAGTGTTTTGGTGGGATATTCCTCATGTCGCTGTGCCGGGTCACAATTTTGAAATAAGCTCTTCATGAATGTAAAACGATCAGATATCTATTGAATAATTCCCTGCAGCAATTCCCTTCATTCCCTTCAAACATTGAAGAACATGTCTGAACGCCTAGTACATAATTAGATGTCTGCCAAGATGGCTGTTTCTAACATTCTAACAGACAATGCCACATCCATTGGAAATGCCGCAGTCGGAACATTAACCAATACTGCAAACTAGGTCCACTTGAACATATTTCTTGAACCACGCCATGAAAGGAAGTCGCCATTTGGGATCGTTCTCTGTCATCATCTAGGCTGACAGTAATCTCAAACAGATAAAAAAAAAACTTATACAGGGAACTTTTGAACACATTGAAAAAGAAAACTTCGACTGGACCGGGACTTGAACCCGAGACCTCTGGCTTTGCGTTCCAGCGATCCTACCATCTGAGCTGAGCTATCCAGCCCTGACTAAGATGGCGGCCTTCCCAAATAGTCAACTAATCGTTGCCTTTCTCTGACACTTTATCTGTTACAGCCTCGACTTCTTCTATCCATCTCACACCCACAATGTAAAAAAAAAAACGGTCGCCGTTATTTTCCAAGTTCATATCAAGCAAAGGGAACATTCTATTTTGGAGTTTTGGGTGTGTTTTGGGTCAGATTTTGAGATTAGTTCACCCTCCACTTTGATTACTCGGTTGTTTGTAAAAAGGATTAGAAACCGGAAAAGAAAGTTGATTTCTGAGCAAATAACCACGGCGGCAAATCCTATATGACGAGACCGTTAAAGGTGCTGTATAAAATATGGACTGCAGTAACTAGATAAAAAATGACTCATTTCCCCTCTTACAAGGCTTGCCAAGCGGTCATACCAAAATATCTGCAAAAGAAAAAACCCTCGATGTCTCCCGGAAGTCTTTAAATTTAGCACAGTATTATAGTGAGTGACTTGCTTCGATCTTTATAAAATGTAGCGTCAACCCTGTACCAACTTTCCAAATTGGATTCAGTTTTCTCGCTGTTTTCCAAACATACATGATTAATATCGATCGTGAATGGATACAGTAAGCGAAGGGCTAAAGCTATGCGTGTTGTTTTCCCGCCCAATTCAGTCTCACTCCTAAATCACCCCCACATTCATTTTTGGCACTATCGTTCGGTAGACGGAAAGACCCAATTTGAGTTGCTGGAACAGAGTAAAAGGAATCCAGAACCTAAGGGCGGTCTGTGGGTATTCTTCGTTGTCTACAACTCACCTGGTCTGAGGATCGGCGGTGTCTGGTTCGGTGGTAGTCTTCGGTAGCTACCCTGTCCGCACACGCTCACTGACACCGAGGCTACGAGAGCCAGGCGCACCAGCGTCCCGCAAATCATCGCGGAGCCGGCCCGTTTATGTGCATGCGAGGACCGCGCAAGAAGAATTGTGGGCGCGCCCAAACCAAACAAAAAAATATCTCGCAGGAATTAACGCCGACGAGATCTCGACAGACAACAACTGGCCACGTCGATTATCATGACGCGGGCGAGAGCAGCTGTATCTGAAGCCCCGTCTCTCGGCGTCCAAATTAAACACTCGAGAAAGCAGCTGCGACGGCTTCTTATTCCCGAGACCGAAACTGCGTTCAGTCCCGGGCCGTCATCTCAGAGGAGAGCAATTTCCACTCCCCCCCTCAAAAAAAGACCCCTGTTCACCAGTCAACCAGCATCTACCGACAAGCCAAGGTGCGGTGGATCCAGAACACACAAGACAGTGGCTGGCAGACGACGACAACGACGACAATTGAGAGATGTCGACGACACTCCCCGCGACGACAACGCAGACTTGCGAACTGCAAGTCGGGGGGTCTAAACACGGTGTGTCCGCACACTGCCAAAATGGATGTCACAGATAGAGTCTGCCACTTGCCAATGAGTCAGGTTGCAGTGACGTGTACCCCCCCCCCCCCACCCCACACACCCTCACTTAACTTCCTTCCTAGCTGAATTCACGCGCCATCCAATCAGAGGGCTTCGTATGCCGAAGGGTCCACCGCAGTCACAAGCCCCCACGTACACCCCCTCACACTCCCCATCTCCTTCCTTCGTTGCCTTTCCCTAACTTTCGCGTGTTACCCCGTTGCCGTCGGATTTGGTATGACTAAATTACGTGTCCCGGGAATTCGCAAACACACAACAAAAACAGCAACGGCATACGCGCAAGCTTCGTGCTTTTTCGGGTGCGCAAGGCCGACATTTTGGTTTCTTCAATCTCAATATTACCCGCCATTTTGCAAAGAGCGAAAGTGGTGGCACTTCCAGCAATTAAGTTGGAGAGATAATTACATTTCCACTTGAGGAGGTTCCGCCCTAAATCTCCACCCAAAGTAATTAGAAGGGAAAAAACCTGCCACGGAAACACTATTGAAGCATCCGTTTGTTCCCAAGTTGTTTATTTACCAGAATACTTAGCCGAGTGATATTGCACAAATGAAAAATAAACAATATGACTCTCAAACTTTGAATCAATTCGTTTTTAGTTTTCGTGGTAAACAGTATCACTTCACTTCCCGTCTTTGTTCACTAATGAGGTCAAAAGCGAGCTCCCAACTTCACTGAATGGGCAAGCGGTAATTCTGTAATTGCACCTTTTCCTTCCCGACATTTACACGATGGCTCCGTGTGACAAGCGAAGGCCGTCGGGAGTGGTCAGCTATAAGCCTCTCCATGCACCGAGTCCATTCAGGCAGCGTCAATCCTATAGCTCTCAACCTATTAACTAACAATGGGGTGAACGATGCCCCCTTCCGATGAAACTCCTGGCCATCTTAGATTGGATTGTCCCTACTCTGCTTGTTTACTCCTTCCCTCTTACCCTCCTGCCCAATCTCTTCCCCTTCATCCCCAGTCCTTGCCCCATCTCTTCCACTTCTCATCTTGACCTATCACATCTCTGATACATGTGCATAATATTCTCCTTGTTTGGTATTTATTCATCAATTTATCTCCCATCTTGAATTTCCATGATATACCGTAGACTGTATGACCTTTCTCACATTTAATGTACTTCTTGTTTGTTTTCCTTGACCGAATAAATAATAATAATAAAAAATAATACACATAGGAAAATAATTAAATGTAAGGACATGCGTCAGAGTGATTTGATTCTGCCTTTGAGAAATGTCCTGCTAGGATCGAAACGTCAGGCCCTCTCAATTTAGATTTGCAGTTAAGTCTATAGTGAGTAGTTTGTAACATTTACCTGTACTTCAAATTACAAAACTTAAGGTAGGTAAGGGTGCATTGATGGTCATGTATGTTCATCAGTCAAATTGAGAGCTCCTGCTTAAATGGATCGAAAAAACAGGCTCTCTTATTTTTAGAGATTTACATTTTGGTCATTCAAGACAGTTAACAGGTTGCCCTTCCCTTTGATCTCACCTTACTAGCTTTACTCTTTGTCCTTTGTTTCTCATCAGTGTCCTATTCACTCTCTTCCCCCTTCCTTCGTGTACATGTATCTGTTTTGCCCTTGTCACTCTGCCTTTGAGAAAGGTCCTGCTAGGATCGAAACGTCAGGCCCACTAAATTTTGAGATTGGCATTTTGGTAGTCAGTAAGCAGTTTGCAACATGTTTGTATATCACTTTAGGTTGTAAAATGTTTGCATTACTTCAAGAGTGAATTGATGAACATTTTATGATAGTAAAAAGTCCCGGTCCAGTCAAAGTTTTCTTTGCCAATTTTTCAATTTTGTTCAAAAGTTCCCCATCAGTTTTTCCTCCGTTTGTTTGAAGTAAAAACATGTTTAATTTTTGAAAAATGGCTGCTTCAAAAAATGAGGTTGTTTTCCCTGTTCACAGGTGTGTGCCCTTTCCCAGACATTAATTAATTGTTCAACCAGCTTCTGTGTATGCCATATCATAATCGGATGTTTATCTGCTGTGACTGAGATTTGGGGAACTCTTAATTACACTATAATGAAGTGATCAACCACATCCACCTATGACTTGGCCACCCATCCAACCAGGAAATGGGCAATTCTTTTTACTGGTGTCAAAAACATTTCTCTCAGACAATGCGGATTTTGCCAAACTAAAGGACATCTACAATCAGGCAATGAATTTCTTAATCATAGAATAATTGATTTAATTGTTAAAATGTCATGGTACACGTACTGTGCAGATTCATTCAGAGCCAAATTTAGTTATACACATTATGCTTCTAGAAATTCAAAGGCAAGTATTTCCCGCAGAATGTTGCTCATTTTCAGACAGAATCTAAGGATAATTTATAGGCTTGAATACAACTGCGATCAAAGAGAAAATATCATTATATTATCTTCTCTTTTTTTTTCAAAACTAAGTTTACTTATCTCGCATTGACTGTTTGATTATGCTAATAGTCTGCCCATTTTTATTGGATATGCAACAACACCTCTGACTTCAAATTGACATACAACTGGATAAAGTCTTATGAGTTAATTATTCATCTTAAGAAATATAAAAATCAAAACTAGGGACATAATATCTTAAAGATTTTAATAGCTGCAAACTGGCGAATCTTAGGAATGTGGCTCTGTTAAGGACTAAAGACTTCGCCATAATTATTCGGACTATACAGGGATCAAGCTGAACCAGTCCGTGTGAGGAGTTTCCAAAATGTCGTTTGAAAACTCAGACCCGTTGCAAATGCTTCTTGCCCATTCCTAATGGTGTGCTGACTCCCGAATGCAGCGCAAATGTTGTGGGAACTAAGGTTGTTCGATATCCGGATTTATTGGTTTCGATATATCGTCAGGAATTAACGCGATATTCGATATTATCGTGGTATCTGGTGCGTAAGCAGAAGTCAAGGTAGTGAACTGGATTTCTATTCAATACACACTGTGATTGCCGGAAACCTATACATGTATATGTAGCAAATGCATGTAACTTTAAGCCATAGTTACCAATTGTTTAACCCCCTTAAACTCCTCATTTATCAACGAACAAAATAATTTCAAACAACTATCCCAGGTCACGCTATACAAGCTTACAGACAGGCGATAATGGGGTTGGGAAAGCAGTACTTTTTTCGATATCGAAAATATCGCGATATCCTGAATTTGACCTGAAATGCGCTCGATATGATAATCGTCAGAAAGCGATATCGCGATATCGATATATATCGAAATATCGAACAACCTTAGTGGGAACACAGAGGGGAGTATTTAGAATGCTACTAAGATTGGTAGAATATTCAGACTGCACTTCAAACATCCAGGAATATGAACAGCAGTTGCAACAACTATCCGGTTCACTCTGCCTCTGTAACTAGGGCTTAGGTCCCCCCCCCCAAAAAAAAAAATGGTTGTGCTTCCTATTAAATGGCATCTGAAAATAGGGTAGGTTTTTTTTCACTTTTTTTTTTTATACTGAGTCATGTACTGGCTAAGTGTTATATATATACTCGAGCCAAAATATATACATGATTTACATGTATGCATGGATGGATGATTTAAATCACGTTGATTAAATCACTGGTCATGCCATCAAAATGACAAGCTGTCAAAATAGGTTGGGAAACTGGAAGCACAACTATTCTTTTTTTTTTTTTTTTTTTTTTTTGGGGGGGGCCTTAAGGAACAGCCTTTAGTTCTAGAGCGGTGCACTAGGGCTCATTATGCGGTGCACTGTGCCAGCAGGATGTCAAAAGTCAAAGGTCAAAGGTCAAAGGGCAATGAAGGGGTTAAGAAGCAGCAACTGCTAGAAAGAGAGTCTGTGTCAGATCAGATCCCCTTCCCTGCCTGGCCTGGAAAGAGCACAAGTCAGTGGTTTTTTTTATATTTGGCACAGTAGAGCACACAAGCAACCGATTACGGCATATCTCTTCCTGTCTGGTGAGTCCTACTCAGGCCTCGCTGTTCCAGGGGAGAAAGCCAGGGTGAGGAAGTGTCTTTAATAACCAGCTCCCCAGAGCGACAAGGGAAGTGAGTAAACCTGGCTTGAATCTCTGGAGAAAAAGGCTCTATTTTAAGCCTTTTTTCCCCCCCCCTATCATTTTTTTTTTGGGGGGGGGGGTGGCAGGGATTAGGATATTCTCCTCTTTGGTTTCCGTAGGGGTGGGGAAGGAGAGAGAGAGAGACAGACAGACAGACAGAGAGAGACAGAGACAGAGAGAGACAGAGAGAGAGACGGAGGGAGAGAGAGAGAGAGCAGGGGGGGGGGGGATAAAGATAGGGAGAGAGAGGGGGAGAGGGAGAGAGGGTTAGCTCACTACAGTGTCAGGTGGTACAAATCTGAGGGAGGCCCAGGGATTTCCGGACGATGTTCTCGGCGATCTTGTAAAATTTCTCCCGCTCGTCCCGCCACATCTTGGAGGCGTCAACATTGGCTCCGCTTTCGTCGTTCGGCTCTGCCAAAAGTTGACAAAGAAAACTTGTGAAAACAAAAACCCCCACCTCCGGACTAACTTAATCAAACTTAAAAAACCTCAAAGTGTTAGAAACTAGTCCTTGTGTTCACTAAAATTGCAGTGTGGCGGTTGTCACTATTGAAAGTTGAAAAATATATTCCAGGTACCACATGGAGGTCATTCAGGACATAGATGCTGTTATCTTTGAATACTGCCAGTTGTCTGCATTCAAAAAAGGTCATGCCCTCTCCACTTCATACCAGGCCACATTTCAGTGCCCAATTTCTTCTTAGTTTTTTTTAATAATATGCCATTTTCAAAACTCGCTAAGCAATCTAAAACGATAAATATCTGTGAAATAATTCAATGCTTACACAATCTGTACAAGAATCTCAGAAGATAGAAGGATGGGTGTTTCGATCCTAGCAGTACCTTTCTCAAAGGCAAAGACTTTGCCTTTGAGAAAGTTCCTGCTAGTATCGAAACGTCGGGCCCTCTAATTTTTTAGGTTTATGTATTGCAGATCATTTTAGTCAGTGACCTTGGTCCAATTTCATGGGATCCGTTACCGTTGGCAAAACTCTTTGCTTACCGTAGCAGAAAGTCTTTGCTTATGGTTTGCGTATTTCAAGAGTCGAAAGTCTTGCTAACAGATTCCATGAAATACATATACACTAAACGCTGCCTATGAGCACAGAATGTTGCCGTTACAGATTCCATGAAATTGGACCCAGTTTGCAACAGTTTTTTGTTATTTACAATGTGTGCAAGAATGTCAATCCTAGCACAATTGGACATCTGTGCGGCTTTTGCCATGCTACATATTGTTGTGTAGAAGGCTGAAAAGAGTCATTGTTTCATACAATACTTGATTCAGAGAACCTGACGCAAAGTGGAGGTTTGTATTTTAGCGTGAGTTTTCTGTGTAATAACAAGTTTGAACTTGAAATTTAGTGGGCCTGACGTTTCGATCCTAGCAGGACCTTTCTCAAAGAAAGGTTCTGCTAGGATCGAATCGTCAGGCCCACTAAATCTTAAGATTTACATTTTGGTAATTTGAGTCAGTAAGCAGTTTGCAACATTTTTGTATATCACCTTAAGTTTGAACTTGGGCGATATAGAATCAGGACCTAGGCAAGCAGTGCACACTTCTTAGGTCTTATCCAAAGTATCTTGCTATGGCTTAAAGTAACACACTCCCCTATGGTATCCACAATCTAGTGGCTGCAGCCAGTTCCATTGACTGTGCGTATTATGCAGCCACAGCCACTGAACTGGCTGACAGCCCGAGTCGATGATAGGGAGACTCACCAGCAAGCATGCTGACGACAGAGAGTAGGATCTTCTCCACACTCTGCACCGGGCTCCATCTCTCAGCACTGCTCTCATAGCCCATGGGGTCATCCCCTGGTGCATGGAGTATGGAAATACACACGCGACCATCTGCGTAAACTGCAGCCAAAAGACAAACAACAAAGAGATTATCCCCATTACAACACTGTGGTCTACTGATTCACCTTTGACTGGGAGCTCAGATTGTTTAGTGTACATTGTACGTGATAGAATCAGGAAGAGTGTAATCTAATGAGGGTTTGCATTAATTGATGTTATGCTCACACTGTACTTTTTCAACTGGCTATCAGGCAAACCACTGAGCATGCAGCGCTATCAGGCAAAGCACTGAGCATGCAGCACTATTACGCAAAGCACTAAGCATACAGCACTATCAGGAAAAGCACTGAGCATGCAGTGCTATCAGGCAAAGCACTGAGCATGCAGTGCTATCAGGCAAAGCACTGAGCATGCAGCACTATTACGCAAAGCACTAAGCATACAGCACTATCAGGAAAAGCACTGAGCATGCAGTGCTATCAGGCAAAGCGCTGAGCATGCAGCGCTATCAGGCAAAGCACTGAGCATGCAGTGCTATTTGTATGTCAACTGTCAAGTACCCGGCACATCAAACCCTCACTGAATTAAGATCAATCGCTTATGGGTTCCTTCATCAGTAAAATGACTGACATTTAAAATCTAGTAGCACCTTTCTGATTTTTAAGAAACTTAAATGTAAATTTGATCTAAAAGTTGGAAGATTCAGGAAGTTGTCTGCTTTTGTGAACAGTTGCTTTGGTTTGAAGAATCAGCTCTTTAACTTTAAAAATCTTATGTTTTTGCACAGTCAGTCAGAAGTTAACAGCATTTTTGAATAACTAAATTTCAATATCATAGATACAAAGGAAAGGAGAACTGACTTACAAAATTTCAATAATTTGTGAAATCAGCGAAGGAATTTGGGCTGGACTGGGACCTCACCAAATCATTTATTGTTTTGCTAATTTCACAGATTTCCATTGAACTTGACCTTTGTAGTTGTTTCCAACAAATTGAACACTATAGTGTCCTCAATGAAATTGAGTAAGTACTCACTGTTTGGGTGGAACATGTCACTCTTAAACTTCATCTTGGGAGGATTGAGTGGGTAGTCCGGAGGGAATATAATCTGAGTCTCAAAGACACCTCCCTCAAAGCAGGTACCCTCTGGGCCCCTGTGAGAAGTACGGAAATGAGACAGCTCAGCAGCATTCTTCGTGGTAATTTAAAGTTATCTGGTTACTTTTATTGGGCAGAGGTTGGCCGGTAAAAGTAACAAATGGACTTGGATAACCCTAACCTTCCCAAATCCTGCAGAATCCTATCTGCCTTTTGCAGGATTCTGCAGGATTCAGGGCACATGAGAGTTGACACATTGCAGGATTGTGCAGGATTCAGGGCTTTAGGGTTGATGTCACTGTAGGAAAATGCAGGATACAGGCTACTAGTTTCAAAGTGCTGGAGAAGGATTTTGCAGGATTGAGGGCACATGATAAGTTGACACACTGTAGGAATGTGCAGGATTGAGAGCATAAGGCGATTTTGTCTGTAGGAAAATGCAGGATGCTGGTAACCATTTGGACGTCGTTGTGGCTTTTGTCAAGAGATTATCGGTTCAAAAAAGGGCCCATTGTTCTAAGCTGGAAAGAGTCTTTGTTTAGAATGTGGACTAAAACTCCATAAGCTCAGTGCAGGATTTTGCAGAATTCAGGCAATGGTCCACAGTAGCCCGTACAGCAGGATTTTGCAGGATTCAGGTCACATGGAGCTTTGAACAAGGTAGGATTGCAGGATTTTGCAAGATTCAGGTTATATCTTACAACAAATTGGTAGGGGGTTAGGGCCTCTGCAATAAAATTTGTATCACTTAAATCCTTGCTGCATAACTGTTAATTGCAATTTTGCTAAGAATCAAACTGATTTTAATACTCGTTCTGGGGGTGTGTTTGTAACTTTTCAGTTATTATGATAATGAGAAGTTCAATATTCATTTACAAGCACATTTGTGATGTCATCACAGGATCATGCAACTGAAACCCAATTGGTTGTGTACAAGAAGGTTTCTGAAAAGAATCTGGTTTTTCCCGCAGACCTGTCCCTAAAGCTGTTGATTTACTATCAAATGTATCATTGTATGCTTCATAATCATTTGGTGAAGGGGTTTTTCCATCAAACCTAATCCAGAGGGATTTATTTGAAGTTTGAAAGTTAAATTTTTTCTTATGTTTTTTTAAACGCAGTGGCTGTTGTTACGGCAGTCGTCCGTGTGGTCCCCTGACTTCACAGTATTTGTCAGGATGTTTAGCTCTTGGAACCAGACTATCAGCTAATAGACTGGTTCAACCAGCCTGCAATGCTGACGAAATACAATCAAGTCAGGGAACCACACGGACGACTGCCGTAACAACAGCCACTGCGTTTTTTTAACGGTGGGTTCCTGACATGACCTTACAATAGCGCCCTCATTTTAATAAGGATAATTATTAAAGGTAAAAAAGATGACCAATTTCTGACTCCACTAAAAAAAAGAAGCTTGCCAAAATGTTCGTACACTTCAGATCCCTAGACGACAGCAGAAAATGAGCTTGACTGTGATATCTATAGCACAGACCCTTTAAAAAAACCAAGAGGCAAGTTTTACAAGGTATTTCCACTGGACTTAAAGTGGGAAAAGCAACCATTGTCTAGGTGAGTTCCGGTGAATATGCAGCCTTACAGTGCCAGTTAACAGTTAGCAGGGTTGGGTTGGTGGAGAATTGTGGGAATGTGGAAATGTTGGGGTTCGTGAAATTTGCGGTTTTGATGCTTGAATCTTCAACTCACATGATGGTGGCCTCCCACTCAAAAAAGTTGTCTTCATTCAGCGGGCCTGCTACTATGCCTTCTGGTGGATTAACAGTGAGCTCTGAATGGAAACAAAACACAGTAGATAACGGAAATCGTGGTTAACCACAGGGAAGTCAACTCATACACTGGGATTTCCATTTTCAAAGCAAAACGATTTTTTACCTCTAAATACTTTAATACTAATTATTCCAAAACTAGTACTGTAATACTAATTTTGGAATACCACACTGAGATGATAGTGCGTTATTAATCCAGCCTATTACACTACAAGTCATTTAATTTATCCATTCCAATATTAAACTCATCAAGTGAAATCCTTCAATTTTAGCTCAAGATCATAACCACAAGTTCGGAACAGTGTTTTTGCTGCTGCGTTATCAATGTCATCTTGACCATTGCCATGGAACCTCAAACGTAGACTGAACATAGATTATCCAGATTTTTCTTGCAATTAATTGCCACAGTTTTTTTTTTTAAGTCGGGTATATACTATAAATGAGTAAAGCCTAAGGCTAAAGCCTAATTAAAGGGACCATCTTTGTACAGTCTTTATAAGTTTATATACCGTAATTATAACTAATCATTAGTATAAGTTTATTATAATATAACTGACCAATCACACTCAGTAATACTTTCTCAGATATAATCTTGAAAACTTGCTTCATTATTAATAATAATTAATATTAATATTGAACTTACTACTAGTATATATAGTAGTAGTAGTAGTAGTACTACTAGAAGTCAGTAGTACTAGTACTAGTACAAAGTAGTACTAGTACTAGTAGTAGTAGTAAACTAGTACTAGTAGTAGTATAGTAGTTTGCACATATTTATTAAAGCAAATAATCACAACCAAACACATCAATAGACATTTCAATTATTAATAAATACTGGTACTCAGTACTACGTAGTAGTACCAGTACTAGTACTACTACTACTAGTACTGGTCAGTAGCCACAAGGCAGACATTGTATTACACAGCTAAATATAATTCAAGGATTAAAAAGCAGCCATGACATTTGACAGGCATGAGACGATGTCGATGAGTAATGTTGCCAGTTCAACTGGCAGTTGGTCAGTGATTTACACCTACGTACGCGTACACGCCCAGTTGGCTTAGCAAGTTAGCTGACTGGAAATGAAATGAACGTACGTTTATATTCGGCCATTAAACGTTTAAGTGCAGCACCCGCCATTGGCGTAACAATGGATGAAATCTATGCCCAGGAGAACACTGCGACCGTCTTCTTCCTCCAGTTCCTCATTACTTTCTTCTTTCGAGATTTTGCGCAAAATGTTTATGTAAGTGCGCCCTCACTGGCCACTTCACTGGCCCCACACGTTATGCAGAACTTTGCCGTTTATTCTTTTGTTAAATACATACGGCACAGGGCGGTCGGCATACGTCAGACGCGATTTCCTGTGTAGTTACTCCTAATTAGGGGCCACCTTTAACCTGTGGCATATCCTTTCGGTAAATTTATTCAGCCTTTAGTCTGTTCAATTCACATGCACAATGACACCGTTTGAATTTCCTATACGAATTGGGAAACACGACCAGCTCAAGTTGAATAATTTTTTTATGTGAAACCATTTGTGATTGGCTCGGGTATTTTATTGAAATCATCTAAAATATAGGAAAACGTAGTGTAAAATATATATAAAAATGTGGTATCATATTACGTCTATAATAAAATATAATTGTTATCAATTAATGTTAATATATTTTGCAAAAAAGTAAAAATTTAATAACAAATGGCTGTTCAATTACATGGAAATCAGTGCTGAATGTCCAATGAGCAAGCAGTCGTTTTGATCAGACGGCAGGCCGACTCGTGAAAATTCTGACAACTCGTCCCCCGTCTGAAAGAATTTTAATTGCGGAGACGTTTTCCCGGATCTTGCCTTTTAAACCGTATTTCGATGATAATGTGTTAGATCGGTAGGTTGCGTTTGAGTGGCTTTTCTGTCATCAGAAAGAAGTAAAACTTGGGCGATTCAGATCGTGCGCATGTGTCTCGATTTCGAACAATGACATTTTGACGAGTGTTGAGACGAGACGAAAGATTAACGCACCGAAAACATCACAAAAAGGCTACAAAATTCAGGATGGCGTCGGAGGCAGGAGCTGGAGGTTCCGATGAATTAAGCTTGAAATGGGTGGTAAGTTCAGAAATCGTTATAAATCGATTCCTTTGTGCTTAACTTTCTTGTGTTTTCTTGATTTTTGCGAGAAAAAACGTGGTTTCACGACACATGAGTCCACGTGACCTGGTAGGAAGTCTGTGATTGGTTCATTTTGGCGGAGACGACAATTTTAAGCAGTGGCCGGGAGATTTCAGAATTATGACAGTTGCGCCGAACGGTGAAAAAGAAAAACTCAATTTTTTTCGCTTTTTATCCACCGACTACATTAAAAACGAAAATGGAAGAACCAGGACCTTTGAGGGTAGGTTTGAATAAGTTGCATTCTGATGCATTTAGTCTTGCTACAGTTGATTTTTTTTTTTGCATTAAATAATTTTCAATTTCAATGACTTGTTCTGAAGTTCTGCCCAGTAACTAAATTAAAGTTTGTTTTACTGTGTTGTACCGTTGTTGTGTTTGAGCTGTTTGTCAAATGTATGCATTTTTACTTGTAGTTGTAATGTATGCAGTGGATATTTTATAAAAAAGTATACTATAAAGTCTATAATATATTTAGTTAAACATTTGTATGGGTCTAGCCTTTTCAAAAGTAAAACATATCAAATGCAATTAAGAATAAAGAGATGTAAACAAAGTTATTGGATGTTTGAACTTCTGAAGAGTGAATTTGAACAAGGAAGTTCTAGTTGGAGCTAAGTTTATTAAATTATTGTACAGTTGATTTATTACTAATTAAGTTCAAACTTCAATTTAATCAATTACGCAGTGGCTGTGTTTACGGTACTATCCATGTGGTTCCCTGACGTACTTAACAATATTTGTCGGGATGTTTAGCTCTTGCTGGAACCAGACTATCAACGAATAGCAGTGAACAGCAGTGAAAAGCAACGTCCGGGACATCGCACCGCTTGCATGCACACAGGCCTTGAAATTGAATAGTCATGGAAAAATAGAAAATAAAGAAATCACAAAAGTCTTTGATTTTTAATCTTCTAAATTTTCATTTTATGTCAATTAATCATTTGTGATGTAATCTTATTACGTGTACATATACTTCTAAGTTCTATTTTGAAATTGAGAATTATTTTGTTATTATATTATATTGCAGTGATTCCTATTCTTTTGACACTAATCATCTTGTAGTTGGATCTGTAGATGAAGTTGCCAAGGAAAAGGGGCCTGGATGTTTTTAAAGTCGTGATTTTTGGAGAAGGTGCAGAATTCCCTGGCTGACTTAGGTAGTATATCTTCCCCCTCCTTACAGACTCTGTTTGACAACATGAACGCCAAGGCTGAGGCCAAGAAGAAAAAAACCACTGGCTCCAAGAAGGCCAGCAGCAAAGACAAGGAGGTAGATCCCTTCCCTGAGGAGGACATGACCACCCCGAGTAGGCAGCCGGATAAGTCGGACAAGAAACTGTCCGTCGAACGCATCTACCAGAAGAAGACGCAATTGGAGCATATCTTGCTCAGGCCCGACACCTACATTGGATCCGTGGAACCTCTCAAGCAGGTACGAGCTGGCTACTCGATCAAATGAGGTTGATTTCTTTGTCAGAATACTCTGTGTGCAAATCCAAATTTCAAGGGGAAACAAAATTGAAAAATGGGAAAGAGAAATTTGACTGGATACCGAGACTTCAACCAGAGACCTCTGGTTTTGCGTACCAGCTCTCTTTACCATCTGAGCTATCCGGCCCTTAAATGGCGGCCTTCCCAAATAGTCTTTGCCAAATAGTCTTTGTTGAATGCAAGCATTTAACCATTAACTGACGTGAATCTCCAGAGATCGTACCCCATTTTCAATCAGATGCAAACAATCATTTGTTCAACCAGGCTACAACAGTTCGGGGATCTCACAAAATGAATTTTTTTTTTTAATTTTAAGTAAAACTGTCTGGGGGGGGGGGGTAGGGGATCGCAACATTTCTTTGATATTATTTTGAATTAAAAGGAAATTCAATGAGTGCTTGCCCTACTTAATGTGCAGTAAGCATAGCATCCTCAGTGCTTTGCAGAATTGCCTGCTGACGCAGCTCGGATGGGATTCAAACCTCCAACTCCAATTTGCCGGTGTAGTCATCTCAGCTACTTGGCCACCAAGCTGACCGGGGTCCTGTAATGGATTAAATCTTGTTTAGCAGTGGCTACTGCATTATTTGATTTGATTTTGATTGCAGCTTGCAAGCCTGCAAAGTGATAATGGCATTTCGACAAGACTAGAAGTAACCACATTAGATTATTTTTAAATATCGGATGAAATCTGTTTTTTTTTTCCTTCAGGCCATGTGGGTGATCAACGAAGACGGTGCACTTGAGAACAGGGAGATTACGTTTGTGCCAGGATTGTTCAAAATCTTTGACGAAATTCTGGGTGAGTGATATCATTGTGATAACCCGTTTGATTTGAGAGATGTTTCGTGTCAAGGTGGGTTGCAGTAGGCTGTCCACATGCATATGAAGGATGCACACTGAGTCACTGATTTATTAATTTTTATAAAGCTGTTCTCATGTGCACATTGTAAATGAATTACTCAGCAAATTTTGAAAATTTTTTTAACAGTGAACGCCGCTGACAACAAGCAGAGAGATGCAACTATGAACACCATCAAGATCACCATCGATCCGTAAGTCCCGTCAAACTGTCCTTCAGAAAAGCTAATCCTTGTTTGGGATCATGATACTGAAAGCCTGCAGCCACTTCCAGGACAGCCGTTCACTTACTTTGACTGTTTTAGAGACCTGTTTGATTTTTGTTTTTATTAAAATATTTTGCAAATGGAAATAATAATAAATAAATAAAACAAATAGGAGGATGTGACCCTAGCAGGACCTTTCTCAAAGGCAGAAATCATAGAGTGAAAATTTTGAGTGCCTGATGTAGGACATTTCTTGAGGGCTGAATATTTCTGCCTTTGAGAAAGGTCCTACTTAGATTGAAATGACAGACACCCTAAAGTTTTCAGAAGTCAATTTTTTTCATTCAAGTCAGGAAGATGTTGGCATAAGGCCAAGTAAAACAAATTATTACTTTCTCATCCCCGCCGCATCAGGGTTTTTTTGCCGTCTCATCATAACAGTTAAAGAGATAATCAAAATTTTGATTGATTTTTGCTGTTTCCCGCCGTTGAACCTCGCACATCCACAGCCTACATATCATACCATACTTAAAACGACTTGAAATTAGACTACCCGTCTTTAGGAGAAAAAAAACCTGTTTTGGAAAAGGCCAAAAAATATTTGCTTTTACGTGGCCTAACGGAAAGACGAGCATGGTTCTCCCTCAAGAAACTTTGAAACTTTGCAAGAAACCTATATAGGCCTACCGACTTGAACCATTCCTTTAATGTAGATTTACATTTTGGTAATTTTAGTCAGTAAGCAGTTTGCAACATTTTTGTATATCACCTTAAGTCATTCCTTTAGTTCAAATATACCTTGAAATTACCTTGCAACTCTGGAATTTGAAACTCAACTCCCCTCTCCTCCCCACCCCCCAGTGAGAACAACCTTATCAGTATTTGGAACAATGGCAAGGGTATTCCCATCGTGGAGCACAAGAAGGAGAAACTCTTTGTGCCCTCCATGATCTTTGGCCACCTGCTTACCTCCAGTAACTATGACGACTCGCAGAGAAAGGTCACGGGTGAGTATTCAGCCCTGTTCGAGTTGGACTTTTGGGGGGGACAAAGTTACCGAGATGGGTACTCTACCCCCGAGGAATTAATTCTCTCGGTTACTTTTTTCTCGGCCTGCATGGGCATTTTTACTGGCCAACTTCTGTCCAGGTGGATTTCCCGTGATTCTTTGCCCGGGTCCAATGCAGAGAGTATGATAAACTGCGAGAGACTGGCTTAATGTAGTATATGGCAAATTTAGTTCAAATGAGTTTCCTCTGACAGTATCTCACTATCTGGTTTGCAATGAGTGAAAAAATTTTGGAATTTGAGCAAGAGATCTCTTGACAATTGTATGAGTCCTACTGTCATCCTCAGCTAAATAGTTTCATCCCCTAATCAGCTATCTCAGTCGCAGCCGAACTGAAAGCTGCAACATCCCATCCAGCTGTTTGACTTGGTAACACTGGCGAAGTTGTTGTAATCTGGTGAGATTTTTTCTCTTGCCTCTTTTGCTTGCTAGGTGGTCGCAACGGTTACGGTGCCAAGCTCTGCAATATCTTCAGCACCAAGTTCACAGTCACCACTGCTTGTAAGCAGTACAAGAAGAAATTCAAACAGGTAATCTAATGATATGTAAACCTGTCCAGAAGTTATAATTAACTGACATTTCCGTTTATACAGAACCACTCAAACCAGTGTGGATGTAAATACTTGACATTTATTTTGCCCTTTCTCCCTCCCTCCCTCTCTCTGACCAGACCTGGTCCAAGAATATGACCAAGACCACCGAAGCGAAGATCTCTGACTTTGAGGGCTCCGATTTCACCGAGGTCACCTTCAACCCCGACCTGGCCAAGTTCAAGATGGAGACCCTGGACAAGGACATCGTCTCCCTGCTGACGCGACGAGCCTACGACATCGCCGGCACCACCAAGGGAGTCAGGGTGGTCCTGAATGGTACCAAGCTACCCGTAAGTACAAACCTCTCATCAGCCAAACTCGATCTCCGTCACAGAGAGGACTCGTGAGCTAGAGATGTTTTTTGAAGCCTCTGAGCAACGCATTTGAAAGCCTCCTATCCAAAACGTCATTAATCTTTCTGCAGAATCATCAAAGTGCGTCTTGAGGATCCTCGTGTCTTTTTAAAACCCGATTTCTTCCCTCGGTTCTCCTAGATCACCGACTTCAGGTCCTACATCAACATGTACCTGAAGGATAAGACGGATGAGGCCGGCAGTCCGCTCAAGGTGGCCCACGAGCTGGTCAACTCGCGATGGGAGGTGTGCCTGACTACCAGTGAGAAAGGCTTCCAGCAAGTCAGCTTTGTCAACAGCATTGCCACCATGAAGGTACTGGCCGTGTCTCTCGCCATTTGATCCTGGATCGGTACCCAGGGTTCACCCTTAACAAAGTGGCCAGCCAAGCCAGCAGACTGATTTCAACTTGCCACCTTTTTTTAACTTGCACTTCAGTTTTTTAAGTTCCTCATTGACTTTTCAACCGGCCACCGATTTTTCAACTTTTCAGCAGTTTTTCAATTGGCCCATCTTTTTTTTTCAACTTGTCCATCAGTTGTTCAAATGGCCCACCCTTTTTTTGCAATTTACCCATCATTTTTTCAATTTACCCATCATTTTTTCAACTTGCCTATCAATCTGTCGACTTACCCATCAGTTTTTCAACTTGCCCATCAATTTTGCATCTGCCCACTAATTTTTCAACTGGCCCATCAATTTGCAAAGGGTTGCTTGTCATTCAGATGGTAGTATTGACATCATGCACATTAAAAAGAAAAAGAAAAAAAAAGAAGCAGAGTTTTGACAAAGAGTATTCCAGTTTTGTTGAAGATACTTTTATTGTTGCTCCTCAGGTCTAGAAATTTTTCTTGGAAGACTCGCTGGCTAAATCATGATTGTATGAAGATTGAAGTACCACAAATAGTCACTTTGAGACCACCTATTCCTTTGGCAACTGGCTAGGAAAGCCAGTTGGGGATGGTCGGTCCGAGTCAATTTCAACCGTCATTAGACCACGGGGCCACTGCCAGGTTCCAACCCTACCACCAGGGGCCACTTTCATAGAGATGCTTCAGCACCAAAAGTCATGATTCATAGGATCACCTCGTCAACCCAAAATTTGCTTTTGTTTATGCTAAGCAAAGAATAGTGGAATACAAGTCAAAAGCATGGACATCACAACACGATGTAGTGTGTAATCCTGCTTACACAAGGGGGACTTATCATGCTTAGCAGATTTTCATGCTTAAGCGGCTCTATGGCCGTTTTCGGAATCAAGGCTTAGGCTTTGGCTCAGGCTTCGTCTGACAAAACCTGGAAATCCAGGTCGTGGTTTGTTTCCGAATTTGAAGGTTTGTTGGCTTGATAGGTACAGGGTGTTCCCTAAGAAACTGGGGACCAAAAGCTTGTTTTTAGATGCCTGTGATATAACGAGTAAGATAAATATGACCTAAGCCCGAGCCTAAGCCTTCATTTTGTAAATGGCCTATGAAATGGGACCCTGATCTCTTATTGGCCGTTGCCATCATAGCCTTCCAACTCTCTGCTGTGACTGATTCTCTGTACTTACAGGGAGGGCGCCACATTGACTACGTGGGTGAGCAAGTCGTCACCAAGCTCATTGAGACCATCAAGAAGAAGAACAAGGGAGGCTTCAGTATCAAACCATTCCAGGTAGGCTTGCCGAAGAGCAAAATCATGTGGCTTAGATCATGTTGACGTGGATCGTGTATTCCTTACAAGACTGTTTTAATTCCATCGGATTCTCAGCTTGGGCAACTTGTCACAAATCTAATAGCCTAACGATTGAGTTTGTTCTTCACTCCCTCAAGCCATCTGCAAAAAGAGGGGAGTGATTCCTGAGTTGCTGTAGCTGTGTCTACATGTGGTTCGTGTGGTTGTGTGTATCTAATGTAAAGGTGATGCCATGAGGAGACATGGCAGTGTATGACTAGTGCATTCTGGCTAGGACCCCCACCCTTACAGTTGAGGGATGGATAGCTCAGGTTATAGAGCACAGTACATTAAGCTAAAGGCAAAAACCCTGCTGTTTGATTTACCTTTCAAAAGAGTAAACCTTATGCTTTATCCCGGCTACAGCATAGTGGAAAAGTCTAATACTGTGGGTTTTTTTCTGATTTGATTTTTATTTTATTTTGCACTTCTTCTTCCTCTTTCACCGTTTTTTTCTTCGCATATTTTCTAGCAAACAACAAAAAAGATATTGTCAAACTTGGCCATAATCATTTTTTTATTTATTTTTTTCCTCCAATCCATTTCCCCCTCAGATAAAGAGTCACGTCTGGCTGTTTGTGAACTGCCAAATTGAGAACCCCACCTTTGACTCGCAGACCAAGGAGAACATGACGCTGCAGGCCAAGCAGTTTGGCTCCGACTGCAAGATGTCCGACAAATTCTACAAGGCGGTAAGACGTTGCCACCAGTCGGGGAAGGGTGTGGAATATGATTGCAAGTCTTTGCTTGGAAGAGTGAAGGGTTAGAAGTGGCTACTCTAGGGGGGTTGTATAGGGGAGTTTGATTTCTCTCTGATGAGTTTAACAATGTTCGGCTTCTGAGAGCTAGTTGTTTTCTTTTGGCACCTCTTATATACAGTGCAATAGACCGATTGTGCAACCAATGTTTACATGCCTTCACGTGACTTAGAGTTGGTATTTTTACATCTCATTTGGTGCAGAACAGGAGTGGAAACGACCAAATGAGACTATCAAATTGTCCACATTCTTCTTTGTACATTTCCATCGCTGCTCTGTGCCAAATGAGATGAACAAATACCCACTATAAGTCACGTGATGACATGAAAACACTGGTCGTGCAAACGGTCTATTGTTCATTTGAGAAGCTTTCTAGTAGGTTCTCCATCTGATATGTGGTGGGCACTGCGTAAATGACTCACAGTGGGTTACAATCACGATCACGGATTTATACCCCAAAACCTTTTCCTTTCATGTTTGAGATCAAAAATCAAGTTTCCAATCAGCAAATATGAAAATGTGATCACTAACGAAGCATCGTAAGCAAAATCAGACGGTTGATTTCTGTTGCATTTGTTCACCCCAAAAGCTTTTAGTCGTACTGTGCGTGGAAAATCGCTGTGCGAGATGCGACTCGTTTTTCACAGTGTGTCACACATGGAGTGCTTGCACTGACACCATGTATAATCTCTTTGGAGAGTGATTGTGACTGAGAATGAGTGTGGCTCAGTGGACAGACACAGAGTTATCGGAGCCGCACTCATCCTCCAAATAGATAATACACATGGTGTGACCGCAAGCATTCTACATTGTGTCTCTACCAAGCTGTAGACCTAACAGCTTATTTTTCTGCCTGTCCTAGGCCTTGACTAGCGGTGTCGTTGAGAACATCATGTCCTGGATGAAGTTCAAACAGCAGGTGAGTGCAAATACGATTCTTGCATCTGGCAGGCACCTTGTGTCAGACATAGCAATCTGTCCTGGAACTTTCCTAATCTCTGCCTTCTACACAACCTTCACTTCCATTGCCTGTAATTTTATTCAGTAAGCAGTTTTCAACATTTTTGGTATATCACTTTAAATGATTTTAATCACACAAACGGCATTCTAGTTGGTCATCCGATCAGCAATTTAAAGAATTGTATATATAGGAACTCCCTGAGTTACCACTCAGGTTCTTTTCAGAACCACACCTCTTCTTTAAGAGACCTTACACATGGTGTCACTGCAAACCTTCCTATATTGATTAACCCACCATTCAAAGCCTTGAAGTCTTATTTAAAGAATTGTAGATGTAAGGCCGATGCCAAAGAAGTTCCTTTTTTTTTTATTACTGGTGAGATTCTCCTCATGCTCTCCCTTGTCCCCCGTTTTGGGTCTCAGAGCCAACTGGACAAGAAGTGCCACGCCAGCAAGCACTCTAAGATCAAGGGCATCCCCAAGCTGGACGACGCCAACGACGCCGGCGGCAAGAACTCGCAGGCCTGCACTCTGATCCTGACCGAGGGAGACTCGGCCAAGTCCCTGGCCGTCAGCGGACTGGGCGTGGTCGGCCGCGATCGCTACGGCGTCTTCCCACTCAGGGGTAAACTCCTCAACGTTAGGGAAGCCAGTCACCAGCAGGTATGCCTGGACTCTTTTTTTCTGGAACGATGACCGAATCTTTTTTATCCTTATCTACCCTAATATCAGGCATGCAACTTGTCCGCGGATCCGCGGATTTCCGCGTTTTATTTAATTCGGCCATTTTTTTTTTTTAAATCAAAGTCATAAGTTGTCACAAACTACTCAGAATGCACCACAGAGCATCTAGGATCCAACATTTTCCCGGGCCCTTAAGCAGGCCCCAAACCACACACCGTAAGGGCTTCGTGCTCGCAGTTTCATTCGGACATTTTCCTCTTTTTTTACAATTCAAGAGTTGCATGCCTGTAATATCTATCCTGATTTTCTAAAGGCCACCCGTGGTCTAATTAAAATAGATCATAATTATCTTTTTTTTTAAATAGATACAAAATTATATCTATCCTGTGGTCAATGTCACCAGAATCATCTTAACCTACAATCCATTGCAAAACAATGAGCGATGCACAGAAACCCTAACTTACAATGGGTTATCAATCGTAAGTTGAGTTACGCTGCATCGTAAGGCTTTGCATCGTGGCTTGATGTTACTGGATGTATACTTGTTGATGGGGTCGTCACGTTTTGTCTTAGATAATGGAGAATGCCGAGATCAATGCCGTCATCAAGATCATGGGACTGCAGTACAAGAACAAGTATGAGCAGCCGGAGAGCCTGCGGAGCCTCCGCTACGGCAAGCTGATGATCATGACTGATCAGGACCAGGACGGGTCCCACATCAAGGGCCTGCTGGTCAACTTCATCCACAACAACTGGCCCAACCTGCTGCGCCACCGCTTCCTGGAAGAGTTCATCACGCCCATCGTCAAGGTACCCTTGTCAAGCTCGTCTGGGCTGATGGTGTGGTTGGCGATTTTTCATCAAACCAAAAAAAAAAGAAGAAAAAAGGAGAAAGTTGCAAACTTAGCAACTTAGATGGCTTAGAAATCTCCCAAATTTATAGGGTCCGGCATTTTGATCCTAGCAGAACCCTCCTTACAGACAGAGAAAGGTCTTATTAGGATCAAAAGATATAACACCATCTAACCCTAACCATAACATTGAATTACATTGTCCTTCACGAAAGCATCATGTTATATCTGTGATGCTAACTTAGCGGTACCTGCCGCTATACGTTATGCGAATCCCCCGCACGACCTCGACCAGCTCGGTGGTCAAGTGTCTGCACTAGAAAGCAGGAGTCGCGGTTTCAAAATCCCTCCCGAGCTGCCTGATTTTTTTTTTGTCATCGGGCAAAGCACTGGACACTCGGTGCTTAATACATCAAGTAGAGTAAGCCCTAATTGAATTAGGATTGGGCACTCCATTTTTCTGTAGAGCTTCTGTTAGGCAAGGACTGCCGCTAGTTTTGAAAATTTCCCAAAACTACTGCATCATATTGATTGGGTAATTATAACAATGAGTTCATAGTCATGGCAGCACATTGTAAAGGAGAGTTCCTGATAGGATTGAAAAATCAGTCCCTAGTCATGTTTGAGATTGGATGAACCAAATTAAACGAAAGTAGGCAAATTGTAAATGGCTGAACAAAAATCGATACAAGCTCTATTTGGCTGTATCTGTTAAGAATGTTTGAATAATGGCATTTGGTTAACTAGAATAGAAATGTGACCTTATTCAAGACCAACCTTTCCTCAACCCCACTACCCAAGGATGCAGACGTTTAAGATGTGTCTGTCTTGTCTTCTTGCTCCTAGGTGACCAAGGCTAAAGAGTCCTTTTCCTTCTACTCGTTGCCCGAATATGAGGAGTGGAAGAATTGCACCGATAACTGGAGCACATGGAAGGTCAAATACTACAAAGGTTTGTTCTCAAGATAGCAATATTTTGCTTCCGTTTCATCCAAAGGAAATTGATTCGTCGTTGATTCAATTCAGCGCAGCATTGATGTCTGTGATCGAGTATAAACCATAGTGGGGGCTCTTGGTCTCTGTCGTCTGACAGCTGAGTTTCATTTGAGTTTAACTCCTTCGTTTTTTCATTTTAAAGTAGGATTTCAAAACCGTACACAAACACCCTGGGCTTTGGTATTCTGTGTACTGTGCATGGATGTCTGATATCCGTTGGGGGGAAGGGTCTTTATTTCTGATTAGTTACTGAGTAGACAGGGGTTTAGGCTTTGAGACACAGTGGTGGCAAACAAACCTGTCCTTTCTGCTTGCTCTGAGCATCAGCACACTCTTCCAAATGTGGTTACCTAGATTTGAAGATACACAGCAATAAGACCAATAAAACTACTTGCCCCTTAACAATTAAGGCTTCCCCTCTTGCTACAAGGATTCAGCTCTCTCTCGTCCACCCCTTCTCCTTCTCCCCCTCCCTCCCTCTAGGTTTGGGTACCAGCACCATGAAGGAAGCCAAGGAATACTTCAGCGACATGGATCGCCACCGCATCCCCTTCAAGTACGCTGGACCTGAGGACGACAGCGCCATCATTCTGGTAAGTTGGCCTGCCACCCTCTGAGACCGTTGGTCAGTATCGCCAAATTCATCGTCGCTCGCGACAAATCGGAGGACGATTGAGAGATGCAGAGAAACGACATGGCCTACCAACTCAGTGCTCACAACTGGGTCAAATTTCTGAAATAAGTGAAGAAAATTGAACCAACACCTCCGGTTTAACGTACCTTATTCAAATTTGTGAATATGCTTAGGATGTATAAGCAAGAAGACTGCTGCTACTTGCAGGCATGCAACTTTTCCGCGGATCCGCGGATTTCCATGTTTTTTTTTAATTCGGCCGTAAAAAAAATAAAATCCGTAAAATTAAAATAAAATAGAAATTAAAAAGGGATATTTCTTCTCCCCTAACTATTAATTAAAACACATGCTGAGATCAGGTTAAAAACTTTGATGTTTACTTTTCAAAAATTCAATTTTCGGGGTGTATGCCTTGAAAAAGGTTAAAATCTTTCACTCAGCTTAAAGTCATAAGTGGTCCAAAACTACTCAGATTTTACCACAGAACATCTAGAATCCAAACCCCACGCCGTAAGGGCTTCGTGCTTCGGACATTTTCCTCTTTTTTTACAATTCAAGAGTTGCATGCCTGTACTTGTTTCTCGATAAATAGTTTGATCGGTTTGTGTTTGGTTTTTCTGCCAGGCATTCAGCAAGAAGAAGGTGGAGGACCGTAAGGAGTGGCTGACGGACTGGCTCCGAGAGAGGAAGAGTAGACGAGAAGCAGGACTTCATGATGTAAGCTTCTTAAGTCCCTGAAAAGGCATTTGCTTCTGCTCAAGATTTCTTTTGTCAACTGTAGATTTTCCTGCTGAACCCCTTGATGGAGGGATTATTTTAGTGCCAATGGCCGTCACAGTGCCTTTTCTAAAATTCGCTAAACACTCGGAGAACAATAAACCTGCAAAATAAATAAATAAGAGTGCACTATTTGCATCAGCGAATTGAATGTGGCACAATTCGGAAGTCTGTGTGGCTTTTGTCAAGGGATTATCAGCCCTCAAAGATGGGCCTTTTGTGTGTAGTCCAATGGAGCGTAGGCTGTGTAATGCCTGAGAACTGTGGGTGCTGCTACCCTTTGACCGCAAACCTGCCTCCACTCCAGCGGACAAAGGTTCCAGCTGGACAGCCCCAACTGAGCGTGTAATTTGCGGTGAAGGCAGCGGGTGCATTCCACAGTCTGTCCAGTGACCGCATTGGTTGTGGGGCAGGCCAACACGCTGTCTTCCGTAGCAGTGCGCAAAACCCTCGATCAGCCACTTTGAAGTTCCATGATTGCGCAATTGTTGCCGCTATTCTGGCAATTCCTGTGTCAACTGATGCCAAAGCAGGTGTTTGTCATGCTAGATATTACTGAAAAGACTCATTGTTTAAAGTTTGGACAATAGCGGCGTCCGAATTTCGAAGGTCGCAAGGGGTTGAGCAGCTCCGGCATTATGGCTCTTGCTCTCTGTTGTAGGTCTACCTGTACGGTAAAAACACCAAGTCCATTTCCTACAATGACTTCATCAACAAGGAACTCGTGCTGTTCTCAAACGCTGACAACGAGCGTTCCATCCCCTCCATGTGCGACGGTAAGTCCTCCAAACTGATCCAATGAGTCAATGAGGTTTTGCTCTTCTCGACGTAATAAGCACCGAGTGCTCAGTGCTCTGCCTGACTGCCTGCTGATTGCTGCCAGAATTTGTTTTCAACAGGTAATCCGGCAAAGCACTGAGTACTCGATGCTTATTACGTCGAGTAGGGCAAACCCTCATTGAATTACATTCTCCCTGATGCAAACATCATATTGATCTATGATACTGATCAAATGTTTACAGCCGGCGCTAACAGAATCAAGTTCCCATTCATGGTGAAAGGGGACTTGATATTTGCCTGTTTACCTACACGTTTTACTTGGACATTGACCGTCGCGTTTTTTGGGCTCCGTTGTAGGGTTGAAACCGGGTCAGCGCAAAGTTCTCTTCACCGCCTTCAAACGCTACGAGAAGAAGGAAGTGAAAGTGGCCCAGATGGCTGGTGCCGTGTCCGAGATCTCTGCCTACCATCACGGTGAGGTGAGTCACCCTCTGCCGGGGATGCCGGCACTATTGCCCTGACCATCGGTTGTGTTGTCCTGATCATAGTCTCCATTTCCCTTGCCATGGTCACTATTGCCCTTGTCATAGTCTCTATTGCCCCGGCTGTGGTCTCTTATTGGCCTGGCAATGGTCTCTATTGCCCTGGTTATAGTCATTATTGCCCTGTGTATAATAGTCTCATTAGTCCTGGCTGTGGTGTCTATTGCCCTGACTATGGTCTCTATTGCCCTGTCATAGTTTATATTGCCCTGACTGTGGTCTCTATTGCCCTGTCATAGTATATATTTATTGTCCTGGATATGGACTCGATTGCCTTGGTTATAGTTATTGCCCTGGGTTATAGTCTCATTAGTCCTGGCTGTGGTGTCTATTGCCCTGTCATAGTATATAATTATTGTCCTGGATATGGACTCTATTGCATTGGCCGTGGTCTCTATTGCCCTGGCCGTCTTCATCTATCACCCTGGTCATTGTTTCCACGGCATTGACAAGACTCCCCTAACCGCTCTCATCTCAGAATTCTCTGATGAGCACCATCATCAACTTGGCGCAGAACTACGTGGGCAGCAACAACATGAACCTCCTGCAGCCCATCGGTCAGTTTGGTACCAGGCTGCATGGTGGCAAGGATGCTGCCAGCCCCCGTTACATCTTCACTCAACTCAGGTACGGACCACTGCCAACATTGTATCGGGTTGAAATGATGACGTATTTTTGAAAAAAGGACACAGACAACTTGAACCCGAGACCTCTGGTTTTTGCGTACCTGCGCTCTTACTATCTGAGCTATCCAGCGACCAATTTCATAGCGCCGCTTAAGCGCCAAAATGTGTTTAAGCACAAAAACTCATGAGCCACAGGATCCCCTTGCCTACCCAAACTTCACTTTTGTTTCACGCTAAGTGAAAAAGAGTGGAAAACAAGTCAAAAGCAATGGATGTCAAATTACAGGGCAGTTTGTAATCCTGCTTACACGAGGACAACCTTTCCTGCTTAGCAGATTTTCATGCTTAAGCAGCTCTATGAAATTGGGCCCAGCTCTAAATTGGTGGCCTTCCAAAATAGTCAACTAGTCTTTGTTTATACAAATTAAACAAAGTGTGCTAGTTCTCAAAGGTTAGTCAAAGTCGTTGGGTTTTTTTTCCATTCTGCCTTTGAGAACAAACCTGCTGGGATTAGAACGTCAGTCCCTCTATATTTTAAAGATTTTGTTCCCATTCTAAAAAAAAAAGTAGAGAGACTGATGTCTCGAGCCTAGCAGGAGGAAAGTCCTGCTATGATAGAGACGACGTCGGGCCCTGTACATGTTTTCCATTTGAGACAGTAAGCGGTTTGCAACATTTTTGTTGTGTGTGACTCTTAAATTTGGTTCCCGTTGATAGCACGCTGGCCCGCCGTGTGTTCCCTGCCAACGATGAGCCCTTACTGAAATCCAACTTTGATGACAACCAGCGTGTGGAGCCCGAGTGGTACTGCCCCATCATCCCCCTGGTCCTGGTCAACGGCTCGGACGGCATTGGCACAGGCTGGAGCACCAAGATTGCCAACTACGACATCAGAGAGGTGGTGACCAACATTAAGAGGCTGCTGAACGGCGACGAACCGCTGCCCATGGTAAGTCATTCTGCACATAAATAAATAAGACTTAAGGCTTTGCATGGTGGGTGATACAATATAGGAAGGAAGAGGTGTGGTTCTGAAAAGAACCTGAGTGGTAACTGGTCAAAATGTCGAGTTACCACTCAGGTTCTTTTCAGAACCACACCTCTTCCTTTAAGAGACCTTATACATGGTGTCACCGCAAACCTTCCTATATTCATTCTGCACATATCAACCAATATTAAACCATCAACTGTCGGTTGGCAATCTTGACCGCCAATGCCAAAGTCTGGGATATTTTTGGTGTCCCAGAAGCATTATCTAAGCAGTTAAAACTTGAACGTTTGCATGGTGAAAGTACCAAGATGAAGGTTTGCGATGACACCATGTAACACATCTCTTTTGAGAAGGAGTGTGTGGCTCTGAAAAGAGCCGGTAACTCAACATTTCGGCCATTGTGTACTCCCTATGTGTACAACTATCGCCGGTGCTTATAAGTGTTGCAGATAGCATTTAAGCCTGGAGAATCTATCCTGCCCGACGTGACCACTAGAGCGTGTAGAATCTTTCCCTCCCAGCATGACCACTGGGGCATGAATAAGTGGAAGTTCACTGGTGTGTGTCAGTGAGTGGAGAAGACCCAGTTTAATGTCTAAACAGCTGTGATTAAACACGTAGGCTTGATTTTTCCTTACGTTTGTTTCAGCTGGCCTGCTTAGGCCACTGGCCTTACAGTTTCAAATAACTCTATGGCAGTAGTAGGACCACTGCTTAAGTTGAACCCTGTCCCTTAGTCCTCTCATGAAAATACACTGTACTGGTTACAGAATTCCTACAGTGTCTCCTGATTACGTCTCTTTTTGTCTCCCCCCTCCTCTGCAGCTCCCGTCTTACAAGAACTTCAAGGGCACCATTGAGGAGATTGAGCCCAACCGCTTCGTCTGCAACGGTGAGGTGGCCATCATTGACAACAGCACCATCGAGATCACTGAGCTGCCCATCCGCGTCTGGACACAGAACTACAAGGAGTCCCTTCTGGAGCTCTTCCTGCACGGCAGTGAGAAGGTCAAACCCTGCATCACGTACGTCTCGCCGACTCGACTTCTCTCTTCCGAGTTCTCAACAGCACGGAAATCACAACGAGTTGTTTGAAATGTCAGGAATGTGGAGGGGATTGGCACTTTGGTGGCAGGTGGAGCTTTCTCAAAGCCTTCTATCTTCGAGAAAGGTCCAGCTAGGATTGAAGTGACAGGCCTTTGAGAAACTTCCAGCTAGGATTGTAAAGACAGGCCTTTGAGAAACGTCCAGCTAGGATTGAAATGACAGGCCTTTGAGAAACGTCCAGCTAGGATTGAAATGACAGGCCTTTGAGAAGGGTCAGCAAGGATTGAAATGACAGGCCTTTGAAAAAGGTCCAGCTAGGATTAAAACGACAGGCCTTTGAGAAAGGTCCAGCTAGGATTGAAATGACAGGCCTTTGAGAAAGGTCCAGCTAGGATTGAAATGACAGGTTCTGTTATTTTGAGATTTGCGTCATTTAAGCTAGTCAACAGTCTGCACCATTCTTGTATACTGCTAGCTTTGCTGAGCTTTGAGATGCCATTGATTTTGTTTTTGGTTTTAATGGCCTTGTCCCTGCAGAGACTACAAGGAGTATCACACTGACACCACCGTCAAGTTTGTGGTCAAGATGAACGAGGACGTACTGGGGAAGTTTGAGAAGGAAGGATTGCACAAGGCCTTCAAGCTACAGAATACCATATCCCAAGCAAACAGCATGGTAAGGGAGAACACAGAAAAATCCAAATACCTCGGACACACTTCAAACTCGACCCTCTATAGCCGTGTTTCCACCCGACTAAGTTTGGTCGAAGTAACCAAGACAATGGTTACTCTTCCCATTTTAAGTCCAGTGGAAACAGCACAGTAAACTTTTGTCTTGTTACTTTGAACTGAGCAGAATGGTTACTTTTACCGGCCAAACTCTGCCCAGTAAAAGTGACCCGGGAAGTTTAACTGAGCCAATTAGCCCAGTGGAAATGCTCCACTCGGTAAAACGTGACTCAGTAAAAAAAAAAAAAAAAAAAAACATGCGGCCAGTGTGCCAACACTCATGCCCTGTTCACAGCACCTGCTAACATGTCGTGCTACCACGTACATAGCTGTTACACAAGGCCTGTATCAGTGTTTCTTTTTCGCTTCAAATCTGTAGCGAGCAACAAGTTTCTTCGTGGCTGCAATCAGCTCTTTTTCCCTTCAAGCTTCTGAAGGCTTTAAAAAAAAAGAATAATAAGCAGGATGGTCATTGGCAGTAAACAAAAAAAAAGTGTCCCGGTGCGAAGAGGTTCATACAAAAACCCTGAGATCTTACAAGACAATTGAGATCTGATGATGTGTTGGGTCTTAGATTTATTTGCCAGCAGGATTCTTCAGGCATGCAGCTTTTCCGCGGATCCGCGTATTTCCGCGTTGTTTTTTATTCTGTTATACCAAAAAAAAATCTGTTAAAAAAAAAAAAAAACAATCCAAAATTTTCGGGGGCCCTTAAGCGGGCCCCAAACCCCACCCCATAAGGGCTTCGTGCTTCACGCTCGCAGTTTCATTCGGACATTTTCCTCTTTTTTTTTTACAATTCAACAGTTGCATGCCTGATTCTTGGCGACGCTGAAGTCTCTCTCCCTTCTCTCCCCCTCTCCCCCCCCCAGGTTCTCTTTGACCAGCACGGCTGCATCAAGAGGTACGCCAGCGTCTTGGACATCCTGCATGACTTCTACACCATGCGTCTGGAGATGTACCACAGGCGCAAGAACTACATGGAGGGCATGCTGGAGGCCGAGTCCAACAAGCTCAACAACCAGGCCCGCTTCATCATGGAGAAGATTGACGGCACCGTCGTCATTGGTGAGTCTACGCCTTCAATTGAACCGCCGTAATCCCGAAAGAATGCTCTGAGAGTTGGGATCGGACCCATCTTTTTTTTTTTAGGATCGGCCCCGGGGGGTGTATTTCACTGAATTCCGTACGGTCTTGGGAAGTTGGCAAAGGTTAGATTCTAGCCTGGTCCGATGATGCAGATTCTAAGACGAATAGTATTGATCAGGGGATGTTGAAGCCCATGAAGGCATTAGTAAATAGAGTGGAGCAGTTTAGTTTAGACTTTGGATTGGTTACCTAGTTTGGGTTATTAACAGTACCTTTGGCCACTTCCAATCAATCCACTTCCTCCATCTCGTCCTCAATCTCATTTTCCTCCTCTTCCTTCTTGTCTTCATCTTCCTCCTTGTCTCTTCCTTCTGGATCTTCCTCTTTCCTCTCTCTCTCATCTACCTCCTCTCCTCTCTAACTTCCTCTTCTTCTCTCTTCCCTCTCCCTCCTCTTGTTGATTTGTAAATCGTGCCTCGTTTAGCCATTTTTGTGTACTATCCTACACCTGCATTTCAACAGCCAAATTGCACATGCCACAAACAGTTGTTTTTCTGAATTAAAAAAAAAAAATCATGATTTGTACTTTAAGCTAACCTGTTGATTCCTCTGCCTCTGTTGGTAAAACTTAACCCCTTATTTCCTTAATTTGATACCACTTGGTTACACTACTCTTTGATATTTTCCCCCCTTCCCCCCCCCCCCCCCTCTTTTCTCCAGAGAACAAGAAGAAGAAGGAGATGATCTCCCTGCTGGTCCACCGGGGCTACGAGTCGGACCCGGTCAAGGCCTGGAAGGAGTCTCAGAGCAAGCTCCAGGAGGAGGTGGAGACCGGCGTCGAGGCCGAGGACGACGCCCTGAGCGAGATATCGACCGCCTCTTCCTCCGCCGGACCCGACTACAACTACCTCCTCGGAATGGCCCTGTGGAGCCTCACCAGGGAGAGGAAGGAAGACCTCCTGAAGAACAAGGAACTGAAGGTAAGAGCGCAGTTGCTGTCCTCTCTCCCCGAGGCGTCGCCTCTCGTCTCAAAAAAACCTCCCTGAGACCATTATCGAGGCCCTTATCAGGCATGCAACTTTTCCGCAGATCCGCAGATTTCCGCCTTTTTTTTTTTATTCGGCCTTTAAAAAAATTGAATCCTTAAAAAAAAAAAAAAAAGAGGTTCATACAGAAACCCTGAGATCTCACAAGACAATTGAGCTCAGATGATGTGTTGGGTCTTAGATTTATTGCCAGCAGGATTCGTCAGGCATGCAGCTTTTCCGCGGATCCGCGTATTTCCGCAGGTCATTCCAAAAAAAAAAAAAAAAAAAATCTTCTCCCCAAACTATTATTTCAAACACATGCTGAGATCAGGTTAAAAACTTTGATGTTTGCTTTTCATTTTGTGTCAACAAAAATTCAATTTTCTGGGTGTATGCCTCGAAAATCTGTCACTCAGCTTAAAGTCATAAGTGGTCAAAAACTGCTCAGAATGCACCACAGAGCATCTAGAATCCAAAATTTTCGGGGGCCCTTAAGCGGGCAGCAAACCCCACACTGTAAGGGCTTCGTGCTTCGCACTTGCAGTTTCATTCGGACTTTTTCCTCTTTCTTTACAATTCAACAGTTGCATGCCTGCCTTATCGGTGCATCTGTTGAAGGTTGATGGAATGATTCTGATTTTGTGCGTGCTGTCTTTTTTTCTCTCTGCCCAGGCTCAAGAGTTGGCGGATCTGAGGAGGAAGACTCCCAACATGCTGTGGAAGGATGATCTGGAAGCCTTTGAGGCTCAGCTAGAGGTAGGTGTGCTCGGTCTTTAGGTGGGATTTTGAGCTGTCGGGGCCTTGAGTTTACCGGCCTTCTCTTCAGGCATGCAACCTTTCTGCGGATCCGCGGATTTCTGATATTTTTTTTTTAATTCGGCCTTAAAAAAAAATAAAAAAATAATAATAATCTCCCCCTCCCTCTCCCCCTCCCTCTCCCCCTCCCTCTCCCCTCCCTCTCCCCTCCCTCTCCCCCTCCCTGTCCCACTCCCACTCCCACTCCATCTCCCTCTCCCACGCCCACTCCCTCTCCCCCTCCCTCTCCCCCTCCCTGTCCCACTCCCACTCCCTCTCCCTCTCCCTCTCCCACTCCCACTCCCTCTCCCCCTCCCTCTCCCCCTCCCTGTCCCACTCCCACTCCCTCTCCCACTCCCTCTCCCCCTCCCTCTCCCCCTCCCCCTCCCTCTCCCCTCCCTCTCCCCTCCCTCTCCCCCTCCCTGTCCCACTCCATCTCCCTCTCCATCTCCCACTCCCTCTCCCCCTCCCTCTCCCCCTCCCTCTCCCCCTCCCTCTCCCCCTCCCTCTCCCCCTCCCTCTCCCCCTCCCTCTCCCACTCCCTCTCCCTCTCCCTCTCTCCCTCTCCCTTTCAATGTCTTTCCTTTCCCGTCATCCTTCAGATTGTTGAGCAGCAGGAGCGTGATGACGAGGCTGCAGCGCCGTCCACGACCAAGGGAGGCAAGGGGGGCAAGGGCAGCAAGCAGCCCCGCAAGAAGCTGCTGACCAAGCAGGAGACGATGCCCTCTCCGTACGGCCGACGTGTGGTGCCCCGCATTGACGGCGTGGTCAAGGCCGTGCGCAGGGCTGCCAACGCCGACAGTCGGAAGAACAAGGTGAGCCACCTGTCCCCCCAAGTCACTCTCCAGCTGTCAGCTATGCTGGATCTTTCAAATATCAGGCATGCAACTTGTCCGCGGATCCGCGGATTTCCGCGTTTTATTTAATTCGGCCATTAAATTTTTTTTTTTTTTTTTTTTTTTTTTTTTTTAAATCAAAGTCATAAGTTGTCACAAACTACTCAGAATGCACCACAGAGCATCTAGAATCCAAAATTTTCCCGGGTCCTTTAAGCAGGCCCCAAACCACACACCGTAAGGGCTTCGTGCTTCGCGCTCGCAGTTTCATTCGGACATTTTCCTCTCTTGTTACAATTCAAGAGTTGCATGCCTGAAATATAGAGCCCCCGACATTTCAATCCCAGCCCGGACCTTTCCTCCCGAGGCTCCAAAGATTTGGTCCTGCTGGCATCCTTTTCAAAGGTCCCGCGAGAATCGAAATGACATACCCTCTATACTTTTTTTTTTTTTTTTTTTTTTTTTTTTAACTCATGACCACAAAGCGAAGCTCAAAAATGTAGATCCTGCCTTTTGAGAAAGGTCTAGAATAAAAACGTCAAGCCCTCTACATATTTGTTTAGGTAAGTGTTAGGCAGTAAGCAGTTCGCATCTTTTTCTGAAGTAGAAAATTGATTTTCTGGTTTCCTCCTCCCCCTCCCCCTTTCCTACTCTGCCTCCCCCTCCCCCTCCCCCTCCCCCTTTCCCCCTCCCGACGCCCCTTAGCAAAAACTGAAGGCCAAGCTTGAGAACGGCGAAGACATAGACGCTGCCAGCCTGGATGACAGCACAGAGAGGGAGCCCCTGACCCTGATGGAACGCCTGGCCGCCAAGGGAACCAAGACCGCGGTCTCCACCAACGGTAGGCTGCCCGCCAGGCTCTCACTGATGCCGCCACGGCGCTGCTATACCACGCACGGCCAGATGAGACTCGCCCCCGCTTTGCCTCGTCTCGATCCCTCCGCTCCCTCGAGGAAACGGAGGCCATCCTCCGCTCCCAGCCGCAACGCAGGCAGTCTTTCATGGAATTCCCCCCGATGTCTATTCAGTGCTTGCGCAGCCTCTAGGTTTGATGCTCCCTATGGTGGCGGCTGTTTGGTTTGGATGACTAATCGCGGAAGTAACAACCAAAGTACAACTCGGTCAAGCCTTGGATGTCCTCACCCTGATAGTGCACCGGGTTATTTTCTCAGAGCACCGATTTATCGATGCAGTAATCCTTTGCTGTCATCACTCAGCGGTACCTCGTATCTTATAAACAGCGCTGTGCGATGTCTCAGATATGCTCGATGAGGCCAATCATTCTGCCATCATTGCACAGAATTCTTTCCCGTTTGGAGCAAAACATACCCACTCAGGCAGATTTCTGTCATCCAGAGAAAGTGATGGATATATCTGAATCTTTTTTTCATTTTATCTAAACTTAAAATCTATACATGGTCAAAAGACTCATGGTTGTTAAGCGCTGTATCAGAGCGTAAGTATCTAATTATGTTTTTGATTTTTTGTTTTTCATGCAAATTGTTGCAAATTTGGTCTTCCATTGTTTAAAGACATAAAAAAGGTGCAATATATATCGGAAGACAAAAATTATTTTAATAAAGAAGATATTTAAGATGTGTATGGCGTAAAACTCCCGGTTGTTATTTGGTTGCCACGGTGAACAGTAGAAAGTCCACCTGGGGTCGCCGGAGGGCTTGTCTCCCCCAGAAGGGCGGGGCTTAGATGTGAGTGGGAGGTAGGTGTCTTATTGGGATCATATGCACATTTGTAAATAGAGCTAAAAAAAAGGGGGGGGCTGAAAAAGCTTGGGTTTTTATTTTGAATCACTGTCGACAAAAAGTGACAATTGTGTTGAAACTTACGCAAATGTTACAAAGCGGATTCTGCCAACATCTTGTCAAGTACACGGCGTAACGTTACTTGCTGTACAATATTAAAAGGGATTCATATTTATTTATTTATTGACATTTTGGATTGCTGTAAACATTGGTTGCAGCAATTGGCTGTGACTGCTGCGTAGTCCAAGATTTGGAATTCCCACTCCTTTCTCGACTCTTTGTTTTCTTGAGACGCCGTCTGCCCTCTGGAAGTAAACAAGCCCTCCTGTCTCCCCACCCCTCCCCCTTGTCCGTCCAGGTGGCACTAAGTCACTCAAGCAGAAAACCCTGGGATTCAAGCCAAGCAAAAAGAAGGCCTCCCCTAAGAAGAAGAAGGCAGCGAGCTCCTTCTCAGACTCGGACTCGGACTTGTCCTCGTTCTCGGGAAATATAGACAGTGAAACTCCCCGACCTGCGCCCAAACAAGCCACTGGTAAGAGACTTTGATTTGAAGATGTTGAAAAGAAATGATTGAAAATTAAGGGGGGGTTTGATATTTTGATCCTGTAGCAGTAGTAGCAGGACCTTTTTCTCAGAGGCAGAATAGAAATGAGATTATTCAGTCGTATTTCATAGGATAGATGACATGATGTTTGTAGTCAGCATTTCCCCTGCATATTGAACTGTGAGGTGGCCCACCTCACTACTTTGATGCTCCATCTCAGGTCTTTGTCTCCAGAGTTTGCCACCTCGGCAGTCAAAGTCAGACTGACAAGAGTATGAGTACTTGGCCACAAGTACTTGGTTACGAGTACTTGGACACAAGTACTTGGTTATGAGTACTTGGACACAAGTTTGAGTACTTTGCTATGAGTATGAGTACTTGGCCATGAGTATGAGTACTTGGCCATGAGTATGAGTACTTGGCCATGAGTATGAGTACTTGGCCATGAGTATGAGTACTTGGCCATGAGTATGAGTACTTGGCCATGAGTATGAGTACTTGGCCATGAGTATGAGTACTTGGCCATAAGTATGAGTACTTGGCCATAAGTATGAGTACTTGGCCATGAGTATGAGTACTTGGCCATGAGTATGAGTACTTGGCCATGAGTATGAGTACTTGGCCATGAGTATGAGTACTTGGCCATGAGTATGAGTACTTGGCCATGAGTATGAGTACTTGGCCATGAGTATGAGTACTTGGCCATAAGTATGAGTACTTGGCCATGAGTATGAGTACTTGGCCATGAGTATGAGTACTTGGCCATGAGTATGAGTACTTGGCCATAAGTATGAGTACTTGGCCATAAGTATGAGTACTTGGCCATGAGTATGAGTACTTGGCCATAAGTATGAGTACTTGGCCATAAGTATGAGTACTTGGCCATGAGTATGAGTACTTGGCCATGAGTATGAGTACTTGGCCATGAGTATGAGTACTTGGCCATGAGTATGAGTACTTCGCCATGAGTATGAGTACTTGGCCATGAGTATGAGTACTTCGCCATGAGTATGAGTACTTGGCCATAAGTATTTGATGTTGAGTTCAGATGGTAGTGCTGTGCCATCAGTTCAATTACAATCAGAGTTCCTGAGCAGAATATTAGTACACGCCATTAGCATTAGAGTATTGGTAAAAGTATGAGTACTACAAAATGAGTAAGTGAAGTATGACTACCGAGACCATGAAAAAAATTATCAGTAGGGGATTTGGATGGTTACAATAGCTTAAACTTTGCAAATGTAAAATTATGTATTTGAGGCTCTTTTTGAAAATGGGTGATTCCAAAAAATTGAGTTAAGATTTGCTTCCCTTTTTTTCTGCCCACGGAAACGCAGCCAAAAAGGTCCGGTATGATTTCAGCGATGATGAGGATGACGATGGTACCGCTGCCACCTCCTCTGCCCCTTCCCCCACCTTCAACCTGGAGGATGAGAGTGAGAAGGACGCCGTGACGGACTCGTCCCCTGCCCCTGTCCGTAAGCCCACCAAGAGACCGGCCCCTTTGCTGGACAGCGATAGCGACGATGACATAGGCAACATCCAGGAGCCTCGGGCTAAAGGTGCGAGAGAAGAAGTTTAGACAGGTCTTGAATATCTCCTCCACTATCTATTAGGCCAACTGATATTGATGCTCACAGCAGGGCATCCCCGCCACTTGGTAAACTCAGGCATGCAACTTTTTCTGCGGATCCGTGGATTTCTGCGGTTTTTTTTTAATTCGGCCATAAAAAAGGGTTAAAAAAAAAAATGCATCTGGATATTTCTTCTCCCCTAACTATTATTAAGAACACATGCTGAGATCAGGTTAAAAACTTTGATGTTTACTTTTCATTTTGTGTAAACCCCCCCCAAAAAAAAAAAAATCTGGGTGTATGCTTTGAAAAAGGTTAAAATCTGTCACTCAGCTTAAAGTCATAAGTTGTCACAAACTGCTCAGAATGCACCACAGAGCATCAAAAATCCAAACTTTTCCCGGGCCCTTAAGTGGGCCCCAAACCCCACGCCGTAAGGGCTTCGTACCTCACGTTCGCAGTTTCATTCAGACATTTTCCTCTTTTTTTTTTACAATTCAACAGTTGCATGCCTGTAAACTGTGAGGCGGTCCATCTCGCACTTTTGATGGACCTCAGGTGTTTTGTCGCCAAAACTTGCCACTTAAGGGGTCCAAATCATGCTTTGAAAAAAAAAAAATAGACAAAACAAATCGCACCTTAGCAAGTGCGGAGGACTGTGTGTGATATATCTACATAGCAGTTCCCTCTCCACCATTGGCTGACATAAGCACTTGTTTTTGGCTGTAACTCCCCTGCATTTTTATCAAGACATGCTAGACCCCGGAATTGATGTGTTGCGATTAATGTGGTATGCTGCAGCTTGTACTGCATAGAACTGCCTTGGGCTGTTTGAGGCTGAGGCCTACCCTGAGATACAGGCAATGCTTCAGTGCATGTACTGTCCTCTAAAGACATAGCCGCAGCCTTTTAGCATAGAACTGTCTTGGGCTGTTTGATACTTGTTCCTACCCTGAGTGGTACATGTACCAACAGCCATTCCTTGCTGATGGGCAAAGCGTTGTCTTGTCTCGTCTTACAGAGACATCCGTCAGCTCTGACGATGACCTGTGGGGTCAGTCCCTGCCGACGAAGTCCAAGAAGGAGCCAGCTAAGAAGACAGCGGCCAAACCCAAAGGTAGGTCACAAGGAGCCTTGTTCTCCACCATTCCTCCTTCCTTGAACCTTCAAACATCCGTAGCAAATATAGGCCTCTGCCGTGCAGATATTATTAGAGTTAGAGCTGAAGAAATTGAATTCCCAAAGTGCGAAATCAAAATAATTCTGCCTTTGAAAAAAGGGTCCTGCTTGGATCGAAACATCAGGACTCTGTTAGAAATATACAAGTCAGCATCACCTTGTACGAGCCAATGACAAGTCGATGCAAATCAATCATTCAGCCTACAAATAATTCTATGGGGTTATCTTTCCAGTACCTGGGTTATCATATCTATAATGCTATTTTTGTGTTGGGGAGACACGAGGCCTTTGCCTCAACTACCATTGCTTACTGAGAGCTTTGATTCCGCGTCTCCTATTTGTAGCAAGCAATTTAAGTCTTCGGTGTTTAACTTCAGCTTTTTATGAGACAACTATGGCTTTGTATTTGAACTATTACTATCCCTTTTTTGTTTCTTTTCTTGGCATGTGCTTACAGTCACCAGTCAGAGGACACTCCTGGATATGATCAACAAACCAAAGTCCAAGAAAAGCACCGATGATGGCGACACCGAATCCGCGCCAGCCAAGAAACCCGCCAAGGCTAAAGGTAAACCTGTTCCCCCAGTAGGATGCACAAGGTTTCGGCCTACCTAGGTATAGTCGGCCAGAAGGGTCGAGTCACCATCTGTATGCGGAACGTAACATCAGAACTGGTACAAAAGTGGCTTCAATGCCAACTTAGATGATCAAAAATGCAAATGGAATTGTAGAGGGCTCGACGTTATGGTCCTAGCAGGGCCCCATCTGAAAAAAGGCTGAATGACAAGGGCAGAGCTGAAGCAATTTGAACTTTGTTGCTCGTGCCACAGCTGGGATGGATGTGTCCTTGCTCACATCAGGCCCTCCCGATTTGTGATATCTGAATTTGGGTCATTTTAGTCAGTAAGCATGTTGCAACAACTTTGCATGCTACTCTTGCTTCCCGTTCAGGGCTCGACCTTAGCACTAGCCCGGCGGTCATTGTCTAGTAAAAACAGCTGTGGGCTAGTAAAATGACCCACTTTGCTCGCCTGGCGGACTAGTAAAAAGTAGACAGCGGTGTGGTGCCAAAAACAACCTATGCGGGCGGAGATTAGAAAGTAGAAAATAATAATTTGTTTTACTTGACCTCATAACCTTGTGTTAAATTCAATATTAATTTTACAGGGCTAGTAAAACTTGCTGCGGGCTAGCAAAAAACTCAATTAACTAGCCCGGTGGGCTAGTAAAAAAAAACCTTAAGCGCGTGGCTTGCCGTTATTTATTAATGCTGTCACATTGAGAACTGACTGCAGTATATTCATCAGATTGATTTTTTTTTATTATTGGTCCTCATCACAGCTGCTCCTAAACCAAGGAAGCCGGCGGCCAAGAAAGCAGTCAAGGTGACGTCCGATGACGACGACAGTTCCGATGTCTTCCAACCCATGAAGGCAGCCAGGAAGCCCGCCGCCAGGAAGCCAGCCGCCAAAAAGGCAGCCACCAAGGTACCCACCGGCCTCCTTCCTCCCAGAATGGAATCCATCCAGCAATTCTTAGACCATGTGGGGACAAGCAACTGCACCACGTGTAAAAGAAAAAAAAATCACAGAGAACTGTTTGGTTTTGATTTTCCCCTGCAGAGATTTGCTTTGAATAAATTGGCTATAAATTGCCACATGTGGCATGCAGTTTAGATTTTTAATCTTAAAATTTAGAGGGCCTGACGTTTCGATCCTAGCAGGACCTTTCTCAGACCTTTCTCTTTGCCTTTGAGAAAGGTCCTGCTAGGATCGAAACGTCAGGCCCTCTAACTTTTGAGATTGATGTATTGCAGGTCATTTTAGCCAGTGAGCAGTTTGCAAAAGTTTTTGTATTAACTTTTTATAATTAATCTTTTATAAATAATGAATCTATATGTTAAAAGCCACCCAACTCGCTATAAATTCTGTGTTTGAGGGGTGTGAAAACTCAGCTTTTTAGCTGATTTCTGCTGAAGCATTTTTGTTAACATTTTTACTCTGAATTTCAGCTTTTTTGTGGGCTGGTTTTAGTTTTGGGTTGTTGTTTTTTTGTGGCTACTCGCACTTTTGTTTCTGCCATTTTCAAATTTTGCTCTCCTTTTTTTTATTTCTCGCCCCGTAGCCCAAGAAGAGAAAGGTTGACTTCTCAGATGACGATGAGGAGGACTCCTTCAATGTCAGCGATTTGAATGATCCCGACAATGCCCCGGTCCTGACCGGGCGTGCCGGCGGGCGCGTCAAGCCCGCAGTCAGATACAACTTTGGCGACGACTCGGACAGCGATTTTTGAACCCCCCCCCCCCCATCGGCTGGTAGTCCGAGTCCTCGTTCATGACGTATTTTGTCGCATGATGTGTGTCGAGTAAAAGCCGCCCGTTGTCCCGGTTGATGTAAATACAGCCAATGCTCTTCCCTTTGCCCGTTTTACCCATTGATGGATCATCCTGAGGGTTATCAGCTTCTTGACAATCCTTCAGCCGCTGTAACTGCTCAATTTATCCTTTTTTTAAATCATCTGTGAAATAACTGTGGATCGTTGTTTCTGATGGATGGCCTGAGGCCTTGTACACATAACTTTCACCCTTTTCCATCATCTGTATATATCATATCGAGTATTTTATTACAAAAGAATGTAATATTGTACATTTGGTAGTATTTTGGGAGCGTGTGGTCATTTTGTCTTGTACTTAAACCAGAGTTGGATGTTTCAGCATAGTATTTATTACAGGGTTTGGTCAGTGTGTGCATGCCTGTGCCACATCTGTTCAAACCAAACCGTGCACAAGCATTGTTATTGTTTGTTGTGCTTCTGAAAAGCAATCTATGAATGTTAACCTTTGACCCGTGGAAATAGTGTTACATGGATTTAAATTTGATTCGTGTTCATGGTCCTGTCCATTGTTCTTGCTCGTATTGTCTTACTCTTTATTCTCGTTCCCGATCAAAGGTTTACCAGCTTTTTGAGAAGTATCACAAAATGTAGGAATTGTAACTATGTAGTGAATGTTGACATGGCCAATTTTCTTTTTGACAAATTTAGTGTGATTAGCATTTTCAATCAATAACATGAAATTTTCGCTCAAAATGTAGTGTTGTAGAGACCATTTTTAAGTGAATGGAAGAATTGAATTTTTTGTATATATCAAGGTAAGAAATCCCCCCCCCCTCCCGATTAAAACTTTGAGAAAAGTGAATGTTCTGTTTATTGTGCCTTTGTGGAAACTGTTTTTGTGGAAACTTTGTGGAAAATTTTAAAGTGCAAGTTTAACTTGAGGGCAAATGTAAGTGTAAATCAGCAGTGACCCAGAGCCCTGTGGAAAGAATGGTACATTGATACAGTGCTGTACAAGCTGTCAATGCATGCCCATATATATCAACCAGGAAGTTAGTCACCACTTGCATGCATTCTCTTAATACATTGTCAGATGTAATTCATTGTTTATTCAAATCTACAGTGTCAACCCTTGCACAGAGAAATACCTAGACACAATTATTTGTTAAATTGCAGAAGAAAATGTGCATCAGTGGTTTGTGAGAAAGGAATGCTCCTACTTTGCAGAGAAATACACCATTTTTATTTTGGTTTAAATATAACATTGGATACTACATACATTAGATGGAAAGTGGCGAATATATATTTAGCCCTTCAAATGTTCAAACAGGAAAACAAAGTTATGAAAGTTATGCCTGAACTGAAAAAGAGTATTGAAAAGTAATAATTAAAGTACAGTATTTGGCATGTTGGAATTAAGTAAAACAACTACTTTTATTTATAAATTCCACTAGTAACTTTATACATATTGGATTTGAAATGTAATTTAAAGGCAAAAGTAAATTTTGTCAAGCAAGTGGTCAATTATGGCAACCATGTTTTTTGTCAAGTGGAAGAAACCGTCTAGAATGGAAACTGCGCCACTATATGCAGCCATTGCCTCAAGTATTGCCATCCCCGCTACCAGTTACCGTTTCACCGGTAGCCGAGCCATTCCTCCGTGCGCTAATCCCCGGTAACCCATCGCCGGTGTCGGTGACGTTCCCCGGTCCCTCCAGCCTCTTGGCCCCGGGCACAAGCTCCAGCAGGCGGTCCAGTAGTTGGTCCTTCTGCACGGTGACGTTCTGCCCCCACACCCGCAGCTGGACGGCGTCCCAGCCGCTCCGCACCCACAGCGGCACCCGGCGTCGCTTCCTCTGCTCCCTCTGCCGCCGCGCGTTGGCCCGGTAGTGCTTCAGGAAGGGCGTGTCCAGGGTGGCGGCCGGGCTGAGGAGCCTCCGGGGCCAGGCCGGGTGCTTGAAGGCGATGGGCCGCTTGGCAGCCCAGCGGGCGAAGACGGCCTTCTCGGTGATGAAGAGGTGGCCTCCGCTGAGCTTGGTCTCGCTCTGATTGTAGTAGGAGCATTCCTTGAGTTTGTCCGCCTCGTAGTAATGATAAGGGATGAAATGGGCTTCTGCCCTGAAGGTACAATCATAAAGAAGGATATCAAAGATAAGGAGGACATGAGGTTTTGATCTTAGCAGGACCTTTCTCAAAGATCATCCTGCCCTTGAGAAAGGTCCTGCTAGGATCCAAACGTCAAGCCCTCCTAATTTCTGAGATTCACTTTTTGTTCACTTTAGTCAGTAAGCAGTTTGCAACATTTTTGCATATTACATAGAGACAAACGTTGACTTGGATCTTGATTTTTTTTCATCCCTAACACTTTGTAATTTGGGGTTCCAGGTAGTGTTGGGGCTGTTTCCACTTTGCAAGTAATAGCTTCTTTCTTTTTTTGTGTTCACACAGGCCAAGAAGTCACAATGTCAAAAATTGTGAGCCGATTGTGGTTAGCAGTAGTGGTCAAATTTTAAATGTACATGTACAATTTTCCAGAGCATATAGGAAACCCAATCGTTACAATCGTTACACAGAATCACGTTAATTTTGTAAACCCCCTTTCTTAATTTCCTCATTTCTACATCAGTTATTCATGTTAAGATCATGCAACTTGAATGGTGAAGGTGACTTGCATGGAACTGGAGCAGTAGTCTTCATAGGCCATGCCATACACCACTATCTCCTTACAGATGTCCATGGCTGCCACAAGGGTGTACCAGCCTGTAGATAACCATGTGTGGGCATCCTTCCTGCATGGGGAACAATGGAGATGGGGAACCAGTGGAGATGGGGACCAGTGGAGATGGGGACCAGTGGAGATGGGGAACAATGGAGATGGGGAACAGTGGACATGGGGAACAGTGGACATGGGGAACAGCTAGTGGAGATGGGGAACAATGGACATGGGGAACAGTGGACATGGGGAACAGCTAGTGGAGATGGGGAACAATGGACATGGGGAACAGTGGACATGGGGAACAGCTAGTGGAGATGGGGAACAATGGACATGGGGAACAGTGGAGATGGGGAACAGCTAGTGGAGATGGGGAACAGTGGAGATGGGGAACAGTGGACATGGGGAACAGCTAGTGGAGATGGGGAACAATGGACATGGGGAACAGTGGAGATGGGGAACAGCTAGTGGAGATGGGGAACAATGGAGATGGGGAACAATGGAGATGGGGAACAGTGGACATGGGGAACAGCTAGTGGAGATGGGGAACAATGGAGATGGGGAACAATGGAGATGGGGAACAATGGAGATGGGGAACAGTGGACATGGGGAACAGCTAGTGGAGATGGGGAACTTGCAGTGGAGATGGGGTCCAGTGGAGATGGGGACCAGATGGGGAACAGTGGAGATGGGGACCAGATGGGGAACTTGCAGTGGAGATGGGGAACTTGCAGTGGAGATGGGTACCAGTGGAGATGGGGACCAGATGGGGAACAGTGGAGATGGGGACCAGATGGGGAACTTGCAGTGGAGATGGGGAACTTGCAGTGGAGATGGGTACCAGTGGAGATGGGTACCAGTGGAGATGGGGACCAGTGGAGATGGGGACCAGTTGCAGTAGGAATGTAAGGATATGATGATGGCAGAGATGGTCAAGGTGATGGTGTGGGGATTGAGATATGATGGGGTGGTGGCGAATATGTGATTGAGGATTATGGTGAGGATGGTGGTGAAAGTGATGTGGATGAAGGTGGTGATGGTGATTGTGTGGTGAAAGTGATGAGGACGGGGGTGGTGATGGAGGTGGTGATAAGGTTGACAGTGGTGATGGTGGTTGCCGGAGTGATGGTGGTGAATCTAATCAGGATGGTGATGGTGGTGATTTTGAAACGATTGATGGTGGTGGGTGTGTTTGATGGTGATGATAAGACTATGGTGATGATGGTAACGGGGATGAGGAGGCAAATGAGGATGACAATGACAGCTACAGACAATAGACAATAACTCCTTTACCTTGACAATCCGGTGTAGTTCTTGAACAAAACCTCGGAAGACTTCATTTTCTCCCAGGTGAACGTGTAAAACTTGACATTCTGGAACAAGTGGGCAAGGAGCACAGCAAAACGATACTCCTTGGAGGACATCTTCTTGAGTCTTGTCTTAGACATCCAGTTGATGAGGAAGATGTCTGCACGGGTCTCGTTGTCGACCAACATCTCCAAACACGCCCCTGGAACCCCAAACCCCGAAGATAAAAGAGAGAGAGAGAGAGAGACTGTACCTTAGAATGCCTAAAAAAAAACTGGACTGGGACTTGAACTTATATTTTGTCTTTTATTCTAAAATTTCTAATCGCCCTTACACTACAGAAATCAAATGTAGTTGTGGAATTGTAAAGGTTCGTACCAAGCTAGGGTTAACCACTTCGCGCCGGGACCTCCGAATCCGGAGGTCAATTGGATTGCCTTTGCAACGGGGCCCTCCGAATCCGGGCACCACTATTGTCCACATTCTAAACAAAGACTCTTTTCAGCTTAGAACAAAGCAATATGAATCAGTACAAAGACCCTTTTTGACGCAAGTTGCCACATGAATTGCCAGATTAGCAGCAGTAATTGTGCAATTGTGGGACTTTTACTGTGGAGGATCGAGGGATACCGCACTGCAGCTGAAAGCACGCGGGGGACATTGTCTTTGCATGCCACACAGCCCAACGGTCGTCGGTCTGGCATTGGAATTCCCCCCACATTCTTTACCGTAATCTGTACGCTCGTTTGTGGCCGACCAACTCAAAGATTTGACTGCCTGGAGTGGAGGCTGGAGTCTGCGGTCAGGGATTGTCAGCAGCGTACACGAACCCACACACACACGTCCGTTACGGTCCATTGACGACGCACAAAGGGCCCTTTTTCGAACGGATAATCTCTTGACAAAGGCCACAACGACGTCCGAATTGTGCCAGGTTTTACTCTCTTGTACCCATAGTATACCCTTATTGATTTATTTCACAGAAATATATTGTTCCGATTGTTTTAGCAAGATTTTAAAATGATGCATTGTTCAAAAAACCCCGTATGGCGGTCATCGGCGCTGAAAAACCCCCCGGCGCGAAGTGGTTAATAAAGGCCCAATACAACTTTGGGAAGATCGGAAAACATCGATGTCCACAGATTTCCTTCAAATTTACACAGTTTGTAGATGGTCATGATAGAATCCTCATGTTGAAATCTTACGGTCTGGGATGCTGCATTTCTCTAGAAATCTTCTCTCAAACATTGACAAATAGTTTATTACTCGCAAGTAATAAACTATTTCTTACACTGAAGAACTGCAAAAACCGTGATGTTTTTTTTTCCTTTTTTCTACTTTTCAGGTTACCATTTGAGCTAAAACTTTTGCAAGATTTTTCTTTTGGAATGTTCAATGATTTAGCACACAAACAGTGGCAATCTTTTGACCTTTATCGATGTTATATAGGGCCTTTAACCTTCATGTACCAGTGCTCTCACCACCTGAGCTGTCCGGCCCTTAGATCAAAGCCTTCCAAAAAAAACGGTCACTTGAGAGCTGAACACCTTTGGTGACTTAAGTCCTAATTTTTTTGGCTGCTATTTTCACAAATTTTTTGAAAATGCTCCCGGTCAGTTTATTTCAAAATGTAAAATGTAACATTTTAGCAGGCCTTACATTTTCATCCAAGGAGAAACTTCTCAAATTCGGAATGACAAGGACAAAAACAGCTGGGAAAGTGGATTAATAATATTTGATATTTCTATTTGCCGTTATCCTTGCCACTGCCTTTGAGAAAGATCTTTGTTTGGATCCTAGCAGGAGCTTCCTCAAAGCCAGAATGTAACCAGCTTACAAGATTTTTATATAAATTTGCTTGAAATTTATCCACCATGATGACTGAAAAGACATCTATCCTTGAGGAACTTCCCGCTTGGATGCAAACATCAAGCCATGGACGTTGGAAGTTCTGGATCAAGGTCTCAGGCAGACTTATCCTTCCACTCACGGTCGTCGTTGTCGAAGGATTTCTCCAGGTTGACGTGGCCGATGGATCGGACCGTTGTGCGCGAGCCTACGTCCTCCTCGTAGCCTCTGGTGGGCGCATTATTCATGCGGAACACACAGGGGGTGGCGTCGATCTCATCCCCGGCGCTGCTGTTCAGGAGATGGCCCGAGCTTGACACCACGGCACACCTGGAGCACTGCATCCTCAGAAGCTGAACACAAAACAAATACAAAAACAAAAACAAATTGGTAATGTGAACTACAGTAAGTCAAAATGTTGCAAACTACTAACTGACTTCAACGGCCAAAATTCAAAACCCAAATTTGTCTGATTCAATCCTAGAGCAACCAATTGGATGCTTTCTCTTTCTCTTTGACCTTTGGCCTGGCAGGGTCCTGATATGATTGTAATGTCAGGCCCTCTATATTTTGAAATTGGTAATGTATTGGCCTGCTTCAATTCACTTTTCACATAGGCCTACTAGAAACATTGCACACAAGTACAGATAATTAAATCAAAAAAAAAGAAGGTTTGGAATAGTTTACACAAACGTTGCAAACTGCTTATGGAATAGAATGATCAAAATGCCAATCACAAAAAAGTACAGGGCCCGACATTTCAATCCTAGCAAGGTGTTAAATTGTGTAATTATTCCTTGCACAAACCATGAGTTCTATCAACTTTGACCACGATATGAAAAACTATCAAAAGAAGAAAATAAGAGTGATTATTAGCAGTGCTTAAAAGTTTTTTCAAAGATTTTCATTTTCTAAATGATAATAAATGTTCACTTCTCTCCAGAGAAAGGGACAATTAACCTATTGATGTCAAAAATAGCATCAAATATTTTGACTGGACCACGACTTGAACCCAAGACCTATGACTTCTCGCATCAGTGTTAGAGCACTGGTGCATTAAGAGGTCTCAGGTTCAAGTCCTGGTCTTCCTTTACTAGTTTTTAAAAAAATGAAAAAAAGGGCAAAGAATGGTTGAATGCTTCTGACTAGGCGCACCCTGGCAAAGACTACAGGTAGTTGACTATTTGGGAAGGCCAACATCTAAGGGCTGGATAGCTTAGATAGTAAGAGTGCTGGCATGCAAAACAAGAGGTCAAGTCCTGGCAAAGTAAGTTTTCTTTGACATTTTTCAATTAGTTCAAAAGTTCCCACTAAATTGTTCATTTATTTGTTTGACTAATAATAATATCTTTAAAATTTAACATAAATGTACCAGTAGATTTGATAATCTGCTTTAAATAGCTTAGATTTGAATCAAGGATGCATAATTTGACAATGAATAATTTTTTGGGAATGATTCAAGTCAAATGATAATGATAAGAATGAATCGCAATCTCTTACCCGTCCCTGCAGGAGGCTCCGAAAGCCCCAGTGCGTCTTGGAGAATAGGTAACGCTGGCCCTCAGGCAACGGAGCCATCTGCGCTGCCCCATGGACGATATCCAGGACTTCCCTGGTCTTCATCTCGGCTTGATGTGGGTCCACGCGGCCCTTGGCCGCAGGTCGCTGGTGGGCGGTGCTGGCCTCCCGGCTGGAGCTGAACTTGATGATGAAGGTTAGGTAGGCCACGGACAGCATGAAGGAGTAGACCAGGGACAGGCCCAGGAGAACCTGCAGGGACTGTGACATTGTGCCAGACATTGTGCCAGAGACGGAGCCAGACTATTTTCGACTTTCGGAATCAGCTTCACCAAAAAAATTTAAAAAATCTCCCCTTTCATCTTTTTTCATAAAATTCTCAAACAGAGACGAAGACAAACTGGGTTCCTTGTCTACAATCATCTCATCAACCATCTTCTGAAGTCAGATATAGTCCCCGTGGCTTATAACTTCCTTCCCTTCTTTCCTTCCCAGACATTGAGCCAGAGATGAAACCAAAAACCATCAGAATCATCTTCACAAACATGGTTTCTGTTATGCGTAGAAAACTTCTCCCTGTGCTATTTTTTTTGAAAATTCTCATACTGAGAAGAAAAGAAATTACACCTAGATTCCTTGTCTGCAAATTATCTCTGCTGTCTTCTGAAGTTACAACAAGTCCAATATTCCTTGTGGCTAAACTTCCTTCCCTTTCTCCTTTAATATAATTGTTTTATTCCCTCTGATCTCTCCCCTTCTACTTGGCTTGCCCTTTGATCTTACCCTCGTCCATCTAACTAGCTTTGCCATTCTATCCATCTTCTCTAATATTCTCTACTCATCCTATCTGCTTTTATCCCTTCCATTTTTTCCATATCCATTTTTTTCATAGAGAAAGCTCCAGCTAAGAATGAAACATCAAGCCCTCTATTTTATCTAAAAAAGTTTAGTTTTGGCCAAAAGTTAGTAAGACGTTTACAACATTTTTGTAACACGTACTGACTCTATTGATTAATATTCAAAAATGTTGCAAGCAGCAAACTGCTGATAACCAAAATGCAAAACTAATTTTTTTTAGAAGGCCTGACATTTCTCAAAGGTTCAAAATACATACATGTAATGTATATTTAAAAAAATAAAATAAGAACAATAGATTGATTGAAGAGCTACTGAATTTGTACCACGTAAAAACCACAGAAATGAAAATGCTCCTAAAGCCTATGGAATCGCAATGATTTCAATTTTTTATGAAGGAAAATGCCTTACCTTTCTCTTTTGAAGACAAGCCATATTTTTGTCCTTTGAAACATCTGTCTCCACAGTCTTTAATTCATTGCCTATCTATGAAGGATAACAAATACAGTACAATGATGCAACTTGGATCCTTGACTATGCCTGACTACAAAAGACAGTCGAAATTTTGTGAGAGAGAAGAGGTATATTACCCTCTCAAAAACTGATAAGTGTCAGAACTTAAGTCAGGGAAATTTGTTTAGGCTAGCTTCTCAGACAATTGGAGTTGCCTTTCAATGTGGGGGCAGGGTTTATAGATGCCTGAAAAGAAACATCTAGTTTACTGAAGAATGCTTTGCCCAGACTGCCTGTGCCCACGGGATGATGTTGTCCTCCACACAAAGTCCAACCATGTGTTGAAATGGCTGTCTAGGCGCAGCCAGCCCTCTGGGCATTGGTAGCCTTCACCAACTGCAACATGCCTGGTACAACTACATTACTAATGCCTACTGGCAACTGCTATCAAGTTACAAGTCGATGACAGAGGCTTGTATACATTGCGGACTAGCCTGTGCATTCACCACTGATGAAGTCATTCCATGCATGGCATCCTATCCATGTTCCAACCATTTGGCGCTAGGGCTAGTATAATTATGTATGTAGTAATTGTTATCTTTAGTTCGACCTTATTCATTTTTATCAGCGAATTTATAAAAAGAAAGAACTTCAGCCTTACAGTTTTAATCTAATATTTAATATGGGAAGGAACCCTAGTAATACTAGGGTATAGTTCTTTAGTAGCATGTAGTAGGACTACTAGTATTACTACTAGTACTACTCTAGTACTACTACTAAGTAACTTAGTACTACTAGTATTAGTACTAGTACTAGGTCAAGAGCAGTAACAACCAGCAGTTATAAGAATATAATATAATAATAAATTGTTATAATTATAGTAATATTATTAGTATTACTCAGTAATACTATTAGTATTACTAATATTTCATACTACAGAGTACAGTGTGTACATTAATTATCATTATATTCAAACTTGGGGTTTTTAAAACTTTGTTGCAGCTTGCAATCCATGATCTTTTTTCTTCAAGTAAAAGTGATATGACTGTACAGTAGTTGGAAAAATTTCAGGCCTACTTTTTTCTAGACTTGCTTAATTCCGATATTCAAAGATTTAAAGATGCCCAGATAGATTTAAATAATGCGAAGCTTTCCTTTTTTTCTTCCTTTTTCCCAATATATTTTAGCTAATTCATGTATCCCTGTTTAGAAGAGTTCCAAATTAGTCCAATCAAAGTTCATCCTACTCTGAGAAATGAACTCAGTGAGTGAAGCAGGGGACTAATTTTAATAAGTAATTGTCCCCTTCAGTTTCAGGAGAATTTAAATTTTGAATGCGGCACAGATGCTGTCTGACACTGACAGCAGTTTCATTGTGAGAGAAACTCATAAATAAAACGTTCGGCTGAAACTAGTAAAAGTAAAATACAAGTGAGTGTAAAACTGTAAATAATGAACTTTGATGTACAGCTACATTGATAGGCCCCTATAGTCCGAGTAACTTGGACCCTTACAATCGCCATTTTTTTTATTTTGAGGCTCGTCGGACGGGAGAGAATCTTCTCGATAACCTGAGGGGAAATTTCTCCTTTTTACCCAAACGTGAGTAAAACAAATGACCAGTATTGAAATCGGTGATTCTCACTTAATCCAAAGATTGGTGCCTGGGACAGTTTCACTGGTGTTTTCGCGGTAAAATCTGGGGGTTTTGGTCGGGGGTAGTCATGGAGTCGAACACATCGAAATTAGTTTATCGGGTTTCCCAGCAGGATTCCTTGGACCCTACTAATAATCACCCGACTCCCTCAAATTAAAACAAAACAAAACGGCGATTGTAAGGGTCCAAGTTGCTCGGACTAAGTAAGACCCATGAAAAGCAAATTCTTACCCATCACTCATTGTTGGCTGTGCGGATAACTTTTCTTGAAAAAGTTGTTGCATGATATGTTAGTGTTACTTTATCATTGATTCTGCAAGCTTGGCCTAACTTGGATTGGGACGTCTATATAGGCCAGGGTTTACCGCTCACAATAAAATAATACACTCTACATAATTAATAGTATACATGTACACGTACGTACAATGTACATTGTACATAAACCATAGAGCTCTATAAATAGAGTGAGCACTCGTCACGTGACCAGTGCAAAGACGACTCCGTTACCAAAGAGGTAAACTTTAGTCTATGGCCGCTTTTCCAAAGCACGGCTTAGGCTTAGGCTCAGGCTCCGGCTTTGTCTCCAATTCTTTCATTCATTTTTAAGTGCAAGGGTTGAAAATTGAAGGCATTTGGCTTTGTTTTTAAAGTTATATTGCGTTTTGAAAAAGGATGCAAACTTTCGACTTCAACAAAGCAGTCAAACCTGGGTTTTTTCAGCTTTTGATTAACAGAGACGAAGCCCGGGAGCCGAAGCCTAAGCCGGGGTTTGGAAAAGGGCCGGCTCGGGATTAGGCTTCGGTCATATTTCGTTCTCGTTATACACTGCTCTAAAAACAAGTGTTTGGCCCCAGTTAGTTGGTGAATACTCTGTATACCTATCAAGCCAACAGACCTTCAAATTTAGAAACAAACCACAACTTTGGCCCTTTTCCAAAACGTCTTCTCTGTCATCCAAAAGCTTGGAGTTCTTTGTTGAAGTTTAAGCTTTGGATTCTTTTCAAAACGCAGTATAGAGCCTACTGTATAACATTAAAAACCGAAGCCAAAGGCCTCCCGTTTTCATGCCCTGTACTTTGAAATGGACGAAAGAAAGTGGAGACAAAGCCGGAGCCTGTGCCTAAGCCGCCGTTTTAGAAAAGGACCTTAGACTCCGGCTTCGGCTCCGGCTTCGGCTCCAGTTTCGTCTCTGTCCCATAAGCTAAAAACACCGTTTGGAGTTCTTGGTTGAAGTTAAAGCTTTGGATTCTTTTTCAAAACGCAGTATAACATTAAAAAGTGAAGCCAAAGGTCTCACATTTGTCATGCCTTGTACTTTGAAATGGATGAAAGAAGTACAGTGGAAGCAAAGCCGGATCGAGCCTGAGCCTAAGCCGGGTTTTGGAAAAGGGCCCAACTTGATTTCGGTCTATGGCCGTTTTCGAAATGAAGGTTTATGCTATGTGAGGAAGTGAGTTGGATGGAGTAGATGATGGGGTATGCCTACGCAGTTCCTTGTTGTTGATTCTTTTTGTCGAGCTGAAACATGAATACATATACAGATTCGAATTCCCAGCTATCAGCGGTTGCATTCAGTTTCCTTTGGACCGGCGCCGCAACAGATTAAAAAGAGAGGAAAATATATGCTCGTAAAATCGATATTTCAGTAGATTTTTTTCTTAGAACATCTTAGTAGAATGTTTCCATACCCTTCAGCTTCCGGAAATTTTGAAGGATTTTCTTGAAACAATTCCCAATTCCAAACCCCCCCCCCCCAAAAAAAAAACCCGCCCCAATCCCGAAAACCAACAACACCCAACTGGGACTTAATCATTCATTCTTTGGGTATTGGTTTTCCTGTTCAGTAATCAGTACTAAATTATCTTTACTTTTTTTTCGCGCTCACAAACTTTCGGCTGTTCCCCCATTCACATCACATTACGCCCGCGCGAATGTCACTAACATCCGGGCACTTCAGCTCTTCGTTGACCTCTTTGGCCACACGTTCACGTATCGCGTGCCCAGGGAGCTCTGTATGGATCGAGCGCGCGCGCATTTGCCCCATACATACCGCATAATGTACAAATGCATACATGTACATGTACATGTACTGTGTACAGTACAGTACATGTGCATGTACATGTACATGTACATGCACATGTACACTGTACATTATACCATCCTCCATGATTGTACAGTACATTATTATGAACACTGTCAATATGCATGTGCATGTACAGTACACATGTAGCCCTATGTACAATGTACAGTACTGTACATGTACAATGTACACATGCACTGTCTCTTTTCTCCAAATAAGGTGAAAACACAGATTAGATTCCTTTGTTGAAATTGATTTACTCTGGAGTATTTTTCAAAACGGAGTTGTTATGCCTGATGAAAGGTAGGAACGGAGACAAAGCCTAAGTTAAGATTTATAATTATAAAAGGATCTTCATGACATAATTATGATAATTATAGCAGATGAAAGAACAACATCAGCAAAAACAAAAGAAAACAAAACAGAACAAAAACGAAAGATAAAACAAAACAAAACAAAACAAGATAAAAAACAGGGCTACAAACAAAACAAAAGCAAATGTAAAAGCGTAAACAAAACGTAAACAAAAAAATTAGACCTTTGAAAACTCAAATTGGGATTACCTGTCCCGCGCGCCTATATAGTTAAAATTTATCCAATCAAAAAGTCGTTTATTAACACAGCGTACATTCAGCCAATAAAATTCCTCGTTTCATAGAGCAGAATATAGATCGCCAAAGCGAGGTTCAAAATGGCGGACATCTGGAAAAAAATTCAGAGGAAAATATTTTTAGCCTAAATTTTGAATCACATAGAATTTGCCCGACATTTTAGTTAAACGTTAATAGATATGGTTGTTCAAGAGCCGGTTCAGGTAATGTATCTCTTGTTTTTCTTAACGACGCTTGGAAATGTGGGCTTTGTTGTGTTATTTTTTTTCTCTGTCAGGCAGTAATGTTCGTTTTCGGTTAGGCCAAATCGTGTTGCGTTAGTCGGGTCGGCGCAATCTTTTCCGAGGTCAACCTCCATGGTAATGACTTTGGAGCGAACCAGTTCGAACCAAGTCCAGACTCTCCATTCTTCAATTATTTGAAAATACCCTTAAAATTGGTTTCAAATTCTCTGAAAAACTGCATTTACTAATAGTAATACTAGCCCAGAATGACATGAGATTGAGAATGCAAGTTGTCTGCTTGAGACGAGTGCTGTGTCCTCACAATTTTGAAATTAAGAAATAAGACTGGATGGAGCGGGAGATCCGGTGTCAATTTTCTGTTTGTTTTTTGTTCTCCGTTATTACAACCATGTTACAACAATATGCATTTTGTCTTTTTCAGTCTATCGAAGCATGATCGAAGCCAAGTAAACTAGATGTAGGACTCCTCAAAATACAATGAATTCATTTTTTACAATGAATGAATGATCATGATGGCTGTCCCTTGCCTTACTTTAGTCCGAGCATGGAGATTCCTCCACGGTCCGAGAAACTTGGACCCTTACATTAATACAATCGCCCTTTTAAAAAAAAATTTTTTGAGGAGGTCGGGCAATACTATCGCCTGACCTCCTTGAAATTTAAAAAAATGGCCGATTGTAATGGTCCAAGCTACTCGTACTAGTCTTACTTCACTGCTAACACTTAACAATAACACTAACAGTAACACTATCTTCTTAGTATCTACACTTCAGTAACCCTACCAAGTACCAGTACTGGTACTGGTACTGGTAGTACCAGTAACAGACTACAGACTACAGTACAGTACAGTGCTATACATTACAAATACAATAAATAAACATGTGTATTCTTTTTCCCTAGGCTAAGATTGTACAGAAGTGTATTTTGCCGGCACTGGCATTTTTCTTGCAAACGCTGTATAAATACTCATATTGCTTTGACCTGCTCTGATTGGCCAATTTTCAGTTACTGGTATGTCATGCGAGCTGGTGCCGGCATAAACATCGGCAGGAATGGCCTCCAGTAAAATAACGTTTAGAGAAAGAATGTTACTGTTACTGTTAGCATGACGTAATGGAAACTTGCCAATTGCTATTTTGATTGTCGTACATTGAAAATATCAAAATTTTCCAAAATGGAGTACAACTAGTGAACTTCAACTGTACAAGGTCTGCAACTACATAGCTAATCAACTCATAAAAAAGTCATAAGTATTGTTAACGGTAAATGTGTCCATTTTTTGTTTGTGTACTTGATGCAGGCTGCAATATGGCAGTGCCTGAATTATTATGCCTACTCGGATGCCATCTTTTTGGCAGAGCGACTTTATGCCGAAGGTAATCCTATCTATTTCCTCTCCAAAATTATTGTTCTTATCTCCTGAGATCACAATTGTTGTCATTTAAAGTATAATTAACAGTGCTTTTCTAATTACTATACACCACAAATAATTAAATTCCACACATTCATTGCCAGTATCCAAAGTAAAACCAATTTAAGAAAAACCGAATGGGAACTTTTTGAACAGTTTTAAAAAATGGCAAAGAAAATAAACTGAAACCCGGGACCTGGTTTAACGTAACCAGCCCTAACTTGCCTAAGATGGCAACCTTCCCGAACTGTAAAAGCTATCTTTTCCAGGAACTAAAAAAAAAACCATACTCATAGATGTTATGTGATTACATCAGACAAACAAAGGAAAAACTGACTGGGAACTTTTTTGGACAGTTTTGAAAAATGGCAAAGAAAACTTTGACTTGACCCAAGAGGCCAAGACCTCTGGTTTTGGGTAATGGCGCTCTTACCATCTGAGCTATCCAACCCTTAGTTGACTCCTTGGGAAGGCCACCTTTGTTGTTTGGTTGTGATCTTATTGGAACAAGTTCAGGCAGCTCGGGCGGGATTCAAACCCGCAGCTCCTACTTTCTAGTGCGGATGTCTTAACCACCTGACCACCAAGCTGGTCAAGGTCGTGTGGCGGATTCGAACATTGTATAGCGGCGGGTACCGTGTTGCATCATAGATATAACACGACCTGGACCAGCTCAGCGGTCAAGTGGTTAAGACGTCTGCACTAGAAATCAGGAGTCGTGATTTCAAATTCCGACGGAGCTGCCTGAAATTGTTTCATCAGGCATCGGGCAAAGCACTGAACACACAGTGTTTATTGCGTGGAGCAGGCCAAACCCTCATTGAATTACATTCTCATAATGAGGTCAACACCCTGTTATATCTGTGATCTTAGTTTAGGATTGATAGGTTTGCGGTGACACCATGTAAATTCTACATTTCAGGAATTTACATGGTGTCACTGCAAACCTATTAATCCTGCTATTCTCACCATGCAAACCATCAAATCTCATTCGATCTTAGTTGGGTCGGACGAGGCGCTGTTCCTGCTGGCAACATGCTACTACCGCGCCGGCAAGGGTAACCGGGCCTACTCGCTGCTTCAGATGAAGGGATGTCCCACCCAGCAGTGCCGCTACCTGATGGCACGATGCTGCTTGGACCTCGACAGGTAAGCCCACACCTTCCCCCCCCCCTCATCAACCTCACCCTGATTGGGATTATGAAATCCAGCGGCTCAGGAGTTGTACTGGACAACTGCAAACCTTGGGGATGCTGCTTATCTTCCGTGAATGTTTTTTATGTTAAATGTTTATCAAAAGTTAGGAGGGCCTGACGTTTTGATCCTAGCAGGACCTTTCTCATTGTTATGAATTGTTATGGATTGTTAATGGTGGGGTGATATGAATTGTTAAGAATCGTTAATGGCAGGGGTGTAATTCCTGGAGATATACGGCAGTTAATGGTTGAATTGCTTCTAACTGGCGCCCCCACCCCAGCAAAGACTAGTCGACAATTTACGAATGCTGGTACGCAAAGCCAGAGGTCTCAGGTTCAAATTCTGGTCTGGTCAATGTCTTCTTTACCATTTATTCAATTGTTAATATTATTAATTGAACTAAATGCAAAAAACTGTTGCAAACTGCTCACTGACTAAAATGACCCGCAATACGTAAATCTCAAAAGTTAGAGGGCCTGACGTTTCGATCATAGCAGAACCTTTCTCAAAGGCAAAGGCAAAGTTATTATTATTAATTAATTTTTGAGAAATTCACAAAGAAAACTTTGACCAGTCAAAGATTTCTATGCCAATTTTTCAAATTGATATAAAAAAATGTTGCAAAATTGCAAACAATTTTTCAAATTGTTTGAGTCAGTTCCCAGTCAGCTTGTCTTCTGATTATTCATTGATACTATGAGTTTGTGGACGGGACCCAAGCTGAGACCTGTACTTCCCCTCTCTGCCTCGTTCCTAATTCACCGCTCCCACCTCCCCCCCCCCCCCACACTTGACCACCTCTAGGCTAGCGGAGGGGGAGGCAGCGCTGCTAGGCAGTGCCGTCCTCAAGCCTCACTCCTGCGAAGAGATCAAGAGTGAGTTCGCCGAGGCCGCTCCCTTTGCCCTGGCACTGCTGGCAAGAATATGCAGGTGAGCCCTCTCTCATTGCCGCCGGTGTGGGGGCATGGAAAAAGTCCATTGTGGTCTTTTGTGGAGGGAGTCTTCGGCTCCCGTTCCATGACACCAATCCAAGACATCCAGGGGCTCATACAACTAGGCTAGCACTGTGGGAGGGGCCGCGAGACGAGAAACAAAACACGGCAAAGCTGCCCATCCCAACCAGTGAGCGATTGGCACCTGGCCACGAATTTGCGTGGAGGCTGTGGAAGTCCCCCAACAGACTATACGCACAGAAATGGGTCGTAGCAAAGCCAACCTGAGCAAGTGGGGCTATGCTGATGTGGCCGATCCAACCTGTGAATGCGGTGTTTCAGAGCAGACAATGCAACATCTACTGAGATGCCCACTCCTGGAGGACGAGTGCTGCCTAGAAGATCTGGCAAGTGCGAATAGGAAGGCCCTCAGCTGCGCAAGAGCCTGGCCCAACATTTGAACCAAATCAGAGATGATAGGCACGAAAGAAGAAGGGGCTCCTAATGCTTTAGTGTGAACGGCTGTCACAGTGCCATTTCAAAAACTCGCTAAACAATCCGAGAGCAATATACCTGCGAAATAAATCAATAAGAGTACATTATTTGTACCAGTGAATCAAATGTGGCACACTTCGGAAGTCTTTGTGGCTTTTGTCAAGGGATTATATTGCCAGATTGCTTGGAAATATTAGTCAGTCTTATTTGAATGGCTTTATTAATTAAGGATCGGGCCCAACCTCAACATTTTACTTGATTTTACAAGCTAAAGTTCTGTGAAATTCTGACCTCATTCTTTCCCCATTCTGCAATTCCCACCCCAAGATGGAAGGGGTACAGCATCTTACTTAATACAGGGTCATTAGGGGATGGCCATAACTATCAGTCACAAGACGACAATAGATACCATGCAATTGTTGCATCGGTGAGAATTTGATTTAATGAGGGTTTGTCCGCTTTGATGTACAATTAGCTCTGTATGTTCAGTGCTTTGTCCGATTGCCTGCTGAGTAAAAAAAAAAATACTGGCAGCTTGGGACGGGATTTGAGAACCCGTGAGTCCTGCTATCTAGTGCAGAGTGCAGACATCTTAACCACTTGGCCACTGAGCTGGTCGAGATCATGTGGCGGATTCAGATTTGTGTAATTTCACTAATTTGACCATTATCAACAAAGAAATGCACGTATTGTTTGAATCTCTTGCCACTCGTATTGAAATGTCATGTTTTTTTCCTCTCATTTTCGTCACCCTCTTTTTAGTAAAACGGAGAGAAAGGCCCGGGCATCGGAGTCCCTTAAGCAGAGCCTGAAAATAAACCCTTTCCTATGGTCCTCCTTTGCAGACCTTTGCAACCTGGGTAAGTCATTGTCCGCCTCTCTCTCTCTCTCTTCATTTCCAGAAATGGTGCCATGAACTCTTAATGGCTCAGGATAAGTGTTGTGGCCAATTATAAAATCGCGACACATGCTCACTTGGTGACCTTGGAAATTCCCAAAATCCTGATGTTTTGATCGTAGTTGGGCCTTGATCAAGGAGTGAAAAATCATTCAGATGAGACCATTGTATGGCTGCCTTGTCCATGAGGTGGCCACCCTGCGTTCAAACTTGTCAGGAGAATGATCGTCAGTGCTCATGTTTTTGCAGGTGAGAAGCCAGATCCAGCCAAGGTGTTCCAGATGTCGACCAGCTCTGAGACGCCCACATCCCAGCAAGACCCGTATCCCATCATTGACACGGAGAACATGTCTGTCAACCATCAACCCCCTGCATCTGACTCACCCATGCCAACTGAATCGCAGCAGGTAAGGGCTCTGTACCCAATCCATTGGCTAGGGCTTCTGATTACACACCAGTCTATGGACGCAGGTAAGGGCTCTGTTCCCAATCCGTTGGCTAGGGCTTCTAATTACACACCAGTCTATGGACGCAGGTAAGGGCTCTGTACCCAATCCATTGGATTCAGCTTCTAATTACACACCAGTCTATTAGAAGCAGGTAAGGGCTCCGTTCCCAATCCATTGGCTAGGGCTTCTAATTACACACCAATCTATGGAACCGGGTAAGGGCCCTGTCCCAATTCGTTGGTTAGGGCTTCTAATTACACACAAGTTTATGGAAGCTCAAATTTCAAAAAAAAGTAGAGGGTCCTTGCATGTGCCGCGCATGTGGTTGAATGGTCCAAAGACGCTTCATCCACAGCTTCCCCCATCTCAGATAGACAGCATCACTACGGTCACCAAGTGATTCTAAGCCCAGGGGTCGATTTCACAAAATCCTTAGATACATGGTAACTCTACTTACGATCAATAACCCATCGTAACTTGTGATTGGCCGTATGGTTTCTGTGCATCGCTCATCGTCTGGCAATTGATAGTAAGTTACAACGGGTTCGGTGAAATCGACCCCAGTGCACTCAATCGACTGTCCGGTCTTACGATTCAGACGGAATGTCTGAAAGCTTGACAGGTGAAACCGCTACCGCTGAAATTATCTGTGTGACGAGTCCAGTCTGTCCGCTTCCTGAAAAGCGTCCTTGTCTAACAGATCCTCCCCTGGTGTCTCTTTGTCTTCCGCAGGACAACTCCAACTTCAGTGTGCAGCTCTCGGGCATCAAGCCCCTGTCTAATGTCTTCACACCGGACAGCCAGCAGCAGGCAGACCTGCACCACACCCCCTCGGACGTGGGCCTGTCCCTCCTCCTGCCCCCTCCCTCGGCGCCCGGCGCGCCCGTGGCCTCCTCCAGGGTGCCCCGAGCCCGGCCCAGGGTGGGCAGGAACCTGCTGGGGGGACCCGTCTCCACGAGCCCCCTCACGCCCAGGTGAGAGAGGGCAGTCGCTTCGTTCGGACTCTTCTTCAGAGCCCGTTGGAAGGAAGAACTTTCAAAGTGCCGTTCAAATACTTCGAACCGGCCTCCCGTGATTCCTGTCCATTCCAGATGGCGTTTTAGATCCCGAATGCAGCTCGATTGTAGTTGGAAGACGGTGGGAGAATTTAGAATGCTTGGAGAATTTAGAATGCTGTCTGAATTGTTCAGGAATTTACAAGAAATTTTTATTCCAACTTTTTTTGCATTGTGGATCATTTGAGTCAGTAAGTGGTTTGCAACAATGTGTAACCTCAGCTTTGGTTATTTTGAAACAAATAACATCCAGAATACCATTGAGAAAGTTCCTTCTAGGATAGAAACACCCTCTACATTGTTGAATGGGAGTTTGATGATAAGCGGTCCCATTTCACGGTACTATCTGGTCTTAAGAATTCTCCTCTTCTCTTGTGCCCAGCTTTGGAGTTCTGCCTCTGGACACGCCCAGTCCCGGAGAGACAATGAGCACAGCCTACATCACCCCCTCGCCCACCATGCTGGAATCACAAGCTGTCGACATCAGGGCACCTCAGAAGAGGGTATGTAGAAGAACCTTGGCCAGTGAGTGACAGGTTGGCCTTACTCGGTGCGTAATTGGTACTCAGTGCCTCGCGGGATTAGTGCAGATTTGTAGGTTTGCAGGGCGGACTCACTAAGAGGGAAGTGTGTGGTGACACCACATATTATGGATGGGGTATGGCTCTCAAAAGAGCCGGTAACTCTTTTCTGATCCTTACTTACACGGTGTCACCACAAGCTTTCCTCTTTACCAAGCAGGATTGCCTGGTGATTTGCAGCGGTGAGAATAGTAGGTCAATGAGGGTTTGCCTCGTACGATGTGAGGTTAGCACTCGGGAGGCTCTAAGGATCGTATTTTGTTTTCATTTAAAGGTGGTTTACATGCCATGAAATATCAATGAATTATATCAAACAAATAAAGGTAAATGCAAAATTGGTGGTGGCCTAACGTTTCGATCCCAGCAGGACCTTCATCAGAGGCTAAAGGACTCACCAATTTTCATTTGAAAGTGGTTTAGATGCCATGAAATATCATTTCAATTTGTTTTTATTAATTTTATTTTGGGGGGGGGTCCTGCTAGGATCGAAACGTCAGGCCCACTAAATTTTGGGATGGAAAGAAGATTAATACAAGCTTGGGGGAGTGTGGAGGGGGGATAAAGTAAATAGAAATTTCAAAAGAGAATGAAATATTAAGAAGTGTGCTGATCTTTCCCACCTCAGGGTATTTCCAGGAGAGCTCAGGTCACTAAGCCCGCCGTCTTCAGCCAGTCTGGAAACTCAAGCAATACCAACACCAAGGATCCTAGTCCCATGCTGCTCACCCAGACGCCAAGCCCTCAACAAAGGTACAGTGAGAGCTTGTCCTTACCCTTCCCCACCCCGCTGGGGCTTCTTGGAAGTCCCCCAAAGCTGCATCGGTAGAACGCCGAAACCAACTAATCCATTCCTGGTCCTCATCATACTTCTAATGTTTTAACAATTTTTAAAAAGTAACCCCTAAAGATGTCTTTCTTTTGTTCATTTTAAATTGAAAAAGGCTGCATCCACTTTGCGTGATCCCCGAGCTGCTGTAGCCATGGGTTGTTTGCATGTGAATGAAAACAGGGGCATGATCCCTTGAGATAAACGGCAGTTAAAATGTTGAATGCTTCTGACTGACGCCCAACCCCGTCAAAGACTAGTTGACTATTTAGGAAAAGGCCACCATCTAAGGGCTGGATAGCTCAGATGGTAAGAACGCTGGTGTGCAAAACTAGAGGTCTTGGGTTCATGTCCCGGTCCAGTTTATGTTTCCTTTGCCATTTTTGACAACTCTTCAGACTTCATTTCATTTCCTGATAAATTGGATGGTGTGTATCTTGTTGTTGCACTGCAGTACGGCTCAAGTCTTGTTCCCAACCACCCAAGGAGTGCGGAGGAGCTCCAGGCTATTCACCAATAATTCAGTCAAGGTACAGAGCCAGACTACTGCTTCATCGTCTGAAGCAGACAAAGTCTGTGTCCCACAGTCATGCTTCAGAACCTTGCAAGGAAATATCCATCTACAAAGTTTCATATAACTTGGAGAAATTTGTATATTTAATTTCATTTTACCATCGTTTCGGTACAATCTTCCCCCCCCCCAAAAAAAGTCCAGTGGCTTAAAGCCCCTACACAACATCAGTAAGATATTTACAGATTTACATGAAACTTATACAGTTTGAAGATGGTTATAGTAGAAACCTCACACTGAAACATTTCTTCCTAAAATGCTGTATTTTGGGAGAAAAGAGTAAATAAATCATTTAAGTCTCACCCCTAAATGTAAACAATTTTTCGGAACAATTCGTTGAATGCTGCATTTTCGCGGAACAAATGAAGCGGTTTTCACTATTTTCTCGAGACACGTTTGTCGGATTGAGCTGAAATTTTCACAGGTGTGCAATTTCATGCATATGTTGGATCAGACAACGTATGGATGCTATTCTTTGACCTCGACCAATGTTGTGTTATCCCTCTTAAGATGATTGGCCCTCTCTCTGTCCCCCCGTAAACCTTCTCTAGGAGAATGCCACCAAGAAGAACACCGCCAGGAGTAAGATGGGCTCTCCCCGCTGCCCCAAGGGCAAGACCAAGACCAAGGGCAGCCGCACCTCCACCATCACCCAGCCGCCGGACACGGAGGACCTGATCAAGCCGGACCGCATGCTGGAGAGCAAGGCGGCCTACGTCTCCGCCTCCCAGCACCAACAGCTCATGAGCTTCCAGAAGGCATCGGCCGGTGAGTGGACAGCCAGCCTTAGTCACCTGTCTGAGCCACTTCGTGCCGGGACCTCCGAAACCGGAGCTCCGTTGGTTTGAATATGCGACGGGGCCCTACGAATCCAGGCACCACTATTGTTCACATTTTAAACAAAGGCTCTTTTCAGCGTAGAACAAATCAATATGAATCATGACATAGACCCATTTTTATGCAAGTTGCCACGTGAATTGCCAGATTAACGGCAACAATTGCGCTATTGTGGGACCTTTAACTGTGGATGATCGAGGAATAGATTCTGCATTTGAGAAAAGGTGTTGCTAGTATCAGTTTGTCTGGCCCTTGAGATTTTTGAGATTTTAAGTCAGTTTGCAGTCTGCAACATTTCTGTGGCATTTCAGAAAGCAAATAACAGGTTTAGGTAGTCATAGAGTCAATCTTATATGACACGTGTGAATGGTCAACTGACATCCTTGCTTTTTGGGGTTGTCTCATCTGTCTTGTCTCGTCTATAGAGGGCCTCCTTGCACTCCTACGAGAGATTGGCAAGGCGTACCTAGCCCTGAGCCAGTATGACTGCCGTAAAGCCATTGCACTCTTCTCCAATCTGCCGCCGCAGCACTACAACACGGGCTGGGTTCTATCGCAGACCGGCAGGGCTCGACACGAGTTAGCTGAATACCAAAAGGTAGTGCTCATCAGCGGACATATGTTGCCCTTTCTATCTGAATTTTTACTGGTTAATCAGGACTGTCAACTATAACTGATCTGAACACACAGTTGGTAATTACTCAGATATGGAAGCCAGTCTGCCCTTTTTTGTACTTCAATGGGTGTGTTCCATTAGCTTCTGTGGGTCTACCCCCGTCAAACCCGGTTGACTGTGACGTCATTACCCCTAATTTACCCAGCTTGGTTGCTCAGGGGTACCCAAGTCTACCCGGGGAAGCCCCAAGGGGTTTGTCAGCTTTGTTTCCCCAGGGACTACTCAACTGAAGCCACCATCGGCCATTTTGGCACTCCAAGTACACTAGGTTTGCAAGCCATGTTCCCCAGAGTCTACTCAGTACTGAGGCCACTGTCGGCCATTTTGGCACTCCCAGTACACTAGGTTTGCCAGCCTTGTTCCCCAGAGTCTACTCAGTACTGAGGCCACTGTTGGCCATTTTGGCACTCCCAATTCACTAGGTTTGCCAGCCTCATTCCCCAGGTTTCACTCAGAACTGCGGCCACTGTCGGCCATTTTGGCACTCCCAATCACTGTGAATGAATTTTTGGAAATGGAGTGAGAACGTGTGGTTTGTTGTCCATTCTCAGGCGGAGAGGCTATTCTCTGAGGTGAGGCGGCTGGAGCCCTACCACCTAGAAGGCATGGAGGTCTACTCCACCTCTCTGTGGCATCTACACAGGGAGGTGGCGCTCTCGACGCTAGCCCAGGAGCTGACTGGACTGGAGCCAGACTCGCCGGAGGTAAGACGCCGAGAATCCTCCGTCGTATATCCGACCTAGAGTGGAGCGGCGATTTCCATATTGTACTGGGTGATTATGTTGGCTAGGGCTCACTCGTTGGTCAGCAATTTACCTGATGCCTGGGTCCTCTAATGAAACAGGAGTTGGGGCTCTGCTTTAGTATCAGCTTAAGGAGTGTGACATGATCTAAGAAGGAGGTTTGCTCGGTGGTCAAGTGGTTAAGACGTCTGCACTAGACAGAAGGAGCCGCAGGTCCGAATCCTGCCCGAGCTGCCTGAAATGTTTTCATCGGGCATCGGGCAAAGCAATGGTCATTCAGTGCTTACTACACATGTACATCGCTCAGGGCAAACCCTCATTGAATTACATTCTCCTCGACGAAAACATCATGTTATTATATCTATGATACAATTCAATGGATCCTGTCAATAATGCCCACCCATCAGATAATCCTGGCCTAACTCTACGTCTGCCTCTAGGAGAACTGAATCTGCGATTGATCAATAGCGGGGCTCGACCTTGGCACTAGCCCGACGGTCATTGTCTAGTAAAAACAGCTGCGGGCTAGTAAAATGACCCACTTTGCTAACCCGGCGAACTAAAAAGTAGACAGCAGTGTGGCGGCAAAAAACGACGTGGGTGGGGATGAAAAGAAACTAATCTTTTGTTTTACTTGACTTAATAATCTTGTGTTAAATTCAATATTAATTATACAGGGCTAGTAAAACTTGCTGCGGGCTAGCAAAAAGCTAAATTTACTAGCTCGGTGGGCTAGTTTAAAAAAAACTGAAGCACGAGGCTTGAATAGGTTGTGAATTGTAAAGTCTTGCAGATCAAAATACAAATGACACTGGTCAAAGGGAACAGAATACAGGCATGCAACTATTCTGCCGATCTGTTGATTTCTGCGTGTTTTTTTATTCAGTCGTAAAAAAAAAAAAATCCGTAATTTTTTTTTTTTATTGTTATTATTATTTTTATTTTTTATTGAAATTAAGATATTTCTTCTCCCCTAACTATTTTTTAAAACTCATGCTGAGATCAGGTTAAAAACTTTGATGTTTACTTTTCATTTTGTGTAAACAAATTCAATTTTCTGGGTGTATGCCTTGAAAAAGGTTAAAATCTGTCACTCAGCTTAAAGTCATAAATGGTCCAAAACTGCTCAGAATGCACCACAGAGCATCTAGAATCCAAACCCCACACCGTAAGGGCTTCGTGCTCGCAGTTTCATTTGGACATTTTCCTCTTCTTCTTTTTTACAATTCAAGACTTGCATGCCTGAGAATATCTTGGTTTGAAGTTGCCCTATTGATCTGGTTTGCGCTGATTCGTCAACAGGCCTGGTGCGCCACTGGCAACTGCTTCAGTTTGCAGAAGGAGCACGACCTGGCCATCAAGTTCTTCCAGCGAGCAGCACAGGTACGTAGCGGGTTGGGTGAGGCAAAGGAGGGCAGGGTCACTGACGGCCATGGAGGTCTGGGTCCCAGGACCAAGATGGGCTATCAACAGAAGGCAGCAATTGTCCTCTCCACTTACCAGTGACTCAGTTAACTTCATGTGGATACATCAGGTTTTTTGTTTATGAAGTCATCCGAAACATCTGCGACATGTCTGAAAGTGAAATTACTACAACTTTGGACCTGTCGAACATGTCAGAAATTTTGCCAAAAATCTAGTTTTTTTGAGGGGGCCAAAAATGACTTCAACTGGTCTAACGAAAGTCCGATCCATGTCAGAGGGCTCTCAGATACCTGAGGATTAATTTTCAGAGAAATCTGGGAAAACTGATTTTGGGTCAAAAACTGAAAAATCTGACAGGAGCAAAATTTTGAATGGAATTAAAGTGATATACAAAAATGTTGCAAACTTCTTACTGACTAAAATTACCAAAATGCAAATCTCAAAATTTAGTGGGCCTCACCGCCTGACGTTTCCATCATTGCAGGACCTTTCTCAAAGGCAGATAAAGCCTTTGAGAAAGGTCCTGCTAGGATCGAAACGTCGGGCCCACTAAATTTTGAATTTTGAATGGAAATATAACGATTTTGGAGCTTGGGCGCCCAGTACTGAAACTATGTCTTGTAGTTGTACTTGCTAAGGGAGCCATTCTCAGCTGTGGCTGTGGCTGTGGATACGGTTACCCTTTCATGGTTGTATAGACAATAGATCATCCAATGCACTACAGTGTGTATTCAGTCACAGCTGGTGATACATTCAGCCTATGCAGCTTGTGCATAAGTAACAGTTTTATCATATTTAGCTTTTACCTGCACTAGACACCCAGGGACAACCGACTACATTTTGCGCCCCATCTCTCCCGGCACCAAATGGTCATTGGATTTGTCTTTGTTCCCGTTTCGTAATAAGGCACTTCACTACAAGCCTCAGCTTCCCGAAGATGCCTCCATGCTTATTTTTCCCTTTACCTTTTGTACAATTAATTCATTCTAAATGTTGGTGAATATCTTTCCGCTCAAGGCTTATACATGTATATGTTCAGCTTTTCCCATGAAACATGGAAATAATGTGAGTTTGAATTGAATTGAATTGAATTGAATTGAAATAGACTAGCATCATATTATTTGGCTTTCGATGAGCTCATCTGCTAGGGCTTTGCTTCCATCGTTATCTCTCTCTCTCTCTGTAGGTGGACCCTCAGTTTGCCTATGCCTACACGTTACTGGGCCACGAGTACGTGGCAACGGAGGAACTGGACAAGGCTATGTCGTGCTTCCGCACGGCTATTCGTATCAACACAAGGCACTACAATGCATGGTAGGTCAGCCCCTGTAGGCTTCTGTAAATGATTCTGCTATTGATTTGTATTTCATTTTTAATGTCGCCCAACACAAGGCCCAAAATGGCCGCTCAAGGTGAGGGTCAAAAGAAAGTAATAAAGAATGAACCAGGAGCATGATAGATCAGGAGGACGAATGATGAGTGTTTATGATTCGTTTGAATTCAGACAAGTTATAAGAAAGGGGGAAACAGGTTTCAGGTAGAGAATTCCATAGTGCAGCAGTGCATGGAAAGAAGCTAGAGGAGTACCGCTTAGTATTGGCTTTCGTTGCCCTATTAACTGCATATGACTGATTAGTATGACTGAGAGATAGTTTGAAAGATTTTCAAATATATTTTGAAGTGTGTTGAAAGAAATTTTGAATTATGTTGAAAGATATTCAAAAGTATTTTGAAAGATACTATGAAGTATTTTGAAAGATACTATGAAGTATTTTGAAAGATACTATGAAGTATTTTGAAAGATACTATGAAGTATTTTGAAAGATAATATGAAGTATTTTGAAATATACTATGAAGTACTTTGAAAGATACTATGAAGTATTTTGAAAGATACTATGAAGTACTTTGAAAGATACTATGAAGTACTTTGAAAGATACTATGAAGTACTTTGAAAGATACTATGAAGTATTTTGAAAGATACTATGAAGTATTTTTAAAGATACTATGAAGTATTTTGAAAGATATGCACGGGGCCCTCCGAATCCGGGCACCACTATTATCCAAATTTTTTTCAGCCCACCACAAAACACTATGTAGCATGACAAAACCCACACAGATGTCCAATTGTGTCAGGTTTGACTCAGTCATACACACAGTGCACTCATTGATTTCTGTCACAGGTATTTATTTTTCCTGATTGTTTAGCAAGTTTTGAACTTGGTACATTGTTCATAGCATTGTTCATCGTTGGCACTGAAAAGTGGCTCTGTATGTAGTGGTTAATGACAGGCTTGTGTTTGTGTGTGTGTGTGGCAGGTATGGCGTGGGTAACATTTACTACAAGCAGGAGAAGTTTGCCTTGGCTGAGATGCACTATCGCAAGGCCCTGGCCATCAATCCACAGAGCTCCGTCCTCCTCTGCCACATAGGCGTGGTAAGTGAAGGTCGGGTACCAGACCCCTCCATTGCAGTGCCATTCATCTCTGCATGAAAAGAATATGCTCCTAGCAGGCCCTTTCTCAAAGGCAGAATGGTTCTGCTGGGGAGAATGGTCCTACTATGATCAACACCTCATGGCCCCTACATGTTTGAGATCTTCATTTCGTTCATAGATATAACATGACATTTGCGTCAAGGAGAATGTAATTCCTTCTTTTGCGTTCACTCCTCCACACGTATCTCTTTGATCCTTCCCCCTCTTCTCACTAATCCCTACCCTACTCCTTGCCCTTCCCTTTGATCTCTCCCTACCAGCTTTACTCTTTGTCCTTTGTTTCTCATCAGTGTCCTATTCACTCTCTTCCCCTTTCCTTCGTGTACATGTATCTGTTTTTGTCCTGTTTTGTCTTTGAGGAAGGTCCTGCTAGGATCAAAACGTCAGGCCCACTAAATTTAAGAATGTAATTCAATGAGGGTTTGCCCTGCTCAACATAATATCGCACTGAGTGCCCAGTGCTTTGCCTGATGCCTGATAAAAAATTCAGGCAGCTCGGGTGGGATTCGAACCTGCAACTCCTGCTTTCTGCTGCCTAAATTTTTCTAATCCGCCACACGACCTTGACCAGCTCGGTGGTCAAATGGTCAAAGAGTCGCGAATTTGAATCCTGCCCGAGCTGCCTAAATTTTTCAGTGCTTATCATGTCAAGCAGGGCAAACCCCCATTGTGTAATACTATGAAAAGAGCCAGTTTTCGTAATTATTTCAATTGGAAAGAAAATATAAGGCCAGTTATGGTGATCCTACATGTAATCCTAGCTGGAGATCTGCACTATAGATATGTGCAGTCACCTTTAATGTGTGACCCAGGGTCAAGCAGATCTGAGCCTGACAATCTGGGCTGGAGGCCAATGGAGCATATCTCAGGTCACAAAACAAGGTCACTTGCTCTGTGGACAGTGCAGGGCTTGACCAAGAAGTATGTAAACAACATCTGTTTCCTCTCAAGGACCCATCCATTATGCCTGCCTATAATACTGTCAAGATTGTGGTCATAGAGCGTTGTCTAGCCTCAAACCATGGCGCTAGATAGCTCAATAGATTGGGGGTCACCTGGATGGACTTCTTGATGCCTGCATGTTTAATAGGTGACCTGCTTCACAGGTTTAACAGGGAGGTATTGATGACAGGCTATGGCTCTTTATCAATCCATGACTCAGGCTCAGGCTCAGGCTTAGGCTTCATCTCCACCTGTCAAAACCTGAAAGTCCAGGGCACGGTTTCTTGCCGAATCTAAAGCTCCATTGCCTTGACAAGTACAGAGCATTCACCAAGAAACTGGGGGTCAAAGGCTTGTTTTCTAGATGCCCGTGACATTATAACGGGTGATATACAAAAAATGTTGCAAACTGCTTACTGACTAAAATTACCAAAATGCAAATCTTAAAATTTAGTTGGCCTGACGTTTCAATCCTAGCAGGACCTTTCTCTGCCTTTGAGAAGGGTCCTGCTAGGATCAAAACGTCAGGCCCACATTATAACGGGTAAGAGAAATGTGACCGAAGTCCGAGCCCGAGCCTCAGCCTTCATTGCGTACACGGCCTTTGTTGTTGGTGGTGGTGTTTAGGTGCAGCATGCCCAGCACAAATCGCAGCAGGCCTTGCAGACGCTGAACCGGGCCATCGCCACCGACCCCAACAACCCGCTGTGCAAGTTCCACCGTGCCTCCATCTTCTTTGCCACGGAGCGCTACCAGGAGGCCCTGCACGAGCTGGAAGAGCTGAAGCAGATCATCCCCAAGGAGTCCCTGGTCTACTTCATCATGGGCAAGGTGAGTGGCTGCCAGAGATCCTGTAGCATGCAAGATAGCCTACTCTTGCGAGGTCACACGCATCCAGATGAAGTACGCACTGGGCGCCATTTTAGTACGCAAAGTCGCACACATTCTCTCCATTTCGTGGTCATATCCCTTCGGAAGTTATCACATTCTGTTCACGCATCCAAAGTTGTAATCTTTGTTACTCTTTGTGACTCTCCCGCTTCATTTCCGGAGCGCCGAAAGCAGACGACAGATTCCGTTGCCTACTAAAATGGCATCCAGTGCCTTCACCTTTTGCTCAGAGTAATCCTTCTTGCGCGCAGATCTTTGGTGGTGGCCTGAAGTGTCTTGAAGGAGGACATGATGAGCATGGGTTAATGTTAACGTTCCACTGTACCATTTTTATTGTATTACATTATTTTTCCAATAGGGGATGGACGGCCGGGGTGATTAGGGAGAGGTTCGCAAAAGCGAGATAGGTTCATCCAATTCACTTTCTTACATTAAAAAGCACTTAACCGGTATCATTGGAGGTAGCTCTTTCAGACTGAATCAATCCTCTTGGCTTTGAGAGTCACGGCCCGTGTTGTCTCAGTTCTAACGGGAGGGACGTGTGGGTGTCTCTGCTCTGGCAGGTCTACAAGAAGCGCGGCCAGACGCACCTGGCGCTGGCCAACTTCTCCTGGGCGGTGGACCTTGACCCCAAGGGGGCCAACAATCAGATCAAGGAGTCCCTGGACAAGCGCTACCTGCCCGATGACGACGACCCCTCGCTAGAGGCACTGGCCGACCAAGGCCCAGGGGAAGCCGGTGAGTCTGTCTGGATGTAAAGATACTGAACTGGCCATCCTGATTTCTGTCACTTTGACACAGCCACGCTCTCTTACAAAACAATGAAAAGAAAACTGAAGTATTCTTTATTTACAAATTTTAAAAAAAATTGGCAAAGAAATCTTTGACTGGACCGGGATTTGAACCCGAGACCTCTGGATTATCGTCCCAGTGCTCTTCCATCTGAGCTATCCAGCACTTAGATGGTGGCCTTCCCTAATAGTCAACTAGTCTTTGCCGGGGATGGGGCGCTAGACAAGCAATTCAACCATTAACTGCCGTATATCCCCAGGAATCACTCCCGCTTTCATTCAGATGCAAAGAACCAATTGTTGTATACCTGGCAACAGCAGCTCGGGGATCACACAAAGTGGATGTAGCTTTTTCAATTCAAGTCAAACAAATCATTGAAAAACTATTCGAGGTGTTTTCTTTTTTATTTTGATCACAAATATGTGATTTCTGTCTACAAATGTCCATCAGTGAAATGAGGGGTTGCCCTACTTGACAAAATAAGCACCATGTGCTCAGTGGTTTGCCTGATTGCATGCTGAATGAAAATACAGGCAGCTCGGGCGGGATTCGAACCCGCGACTCCTGCTTCCTAGTGCAGACGTCTTAACCGCTGGACCACCGAGCTCGTCGAGTATGTCAGGGGCCAATTTCATAGAGCTGCTTAAGCGTGAAAATCTGCTAAGCACGAAATTTCTCCCCTGGTTAGAAACGAGATTGCCAACCATATTTCACGAGATGCTTGTTGTACTTGACTCATATTCTACTATTGGTTGCTTCATGTAAAATACAAATGGATTGTTTGGCTGGCAACCTGATTCTTTTGAGGAAGATTTTTCATGCCTAAGCAAATTTTGGTGCTTAAGCGGCTCTATAAAAATTAGCCCGTAATGGATTCAAATCTACATAGCAGTGAAGACGGAGAGATATTTATATAGGTGAAGGAAGAGATGATTCGACTCTGTTTCAAACAATAGGATTAGTATTTTGCTCTCCCAATGTGAATTTCACAGATGCTGCAGACGGGGATTTGGCAGATGAAGGTGACCTGTCACAAGAGGGCGCTGCAGAGCCTGACGACATGCAGCTACAAGCCAACGAAAGCGACGAGAGCTTATGATCGTGGTACCCTTTCCCCCGCGTAAAAGAAAAAAAAATATTCAAAACGTAACCTCTGGAAATCTCAAGGAAAGTCCTTTCAGCCATTTGACTGTACTATGATATTTAATAAAAAAAGCTTTAAAAGGCAGGAACCTTCAGAAAAAGACGCACTAGACTGGTACCTGTGACTTGGTACCGCGTATCTGTAATCCTGTAACACTGCTGCCCTCGGGGAAACTAGACAAAAAATGGCCGCATCTGAAATCCCACTGCTGAGACTTTTTCTCCCAAAACTGCTTTTTAACCGTGCCGGTAAAATAGAACGTGCACAGTACATAATAGAAAAGGAGCTTGCCATTGCATTGAGGTGTTTTCAGGCTGTTGGAGCGGGCTTGATAGCCGAGTGCGTTGTCCCTAGCTTTTGGTTACGAGTGCCTCATGTTGAAATCAATCATCTTCTCTTTTTTTTGCATGGCTTTTCCACTCATCTGCCCATGGTAAGCCTTGTATGAAGTCTATCGCTAAAGGAACCATCTTGTTGTCGATCTAATGCGGCCTAACTGTTTTTGAAAAGCCTTGATTTGCATAACTGCAGTATTCACCCGAGGATGATGTCTTGGGGGGCGCCGCTTTGAATTCTGTGAGAATCGTTGCTCAAGTACTGATGCTTGACTAGTTGTGGGTTCTAAGAGACAGTTTTGTGCGTTTGTGTGTGTGTGTACAAGAGCACTATGCAAAGACACCTACACTTACCCCATTCCAGTCACTTCCCCTCTAACTCCATCCCACACTAACCACATCCCATCCCATCCCACACACCCACACACCCATCCCACTTTAAAGCATTTATCTACATACCACTCGATGCAGACCTGCCTGAAACAATCCTCTACACGATCTTTAAGAGCTGAGACCACCTCACACATGGGCAATTTCTCCAGCAATCAGCTGCACTGGGTGCCAAAGAAACACTCCTCAAGCGCAAAAGCATTCGTCAGATGTTTTTGTCAGCAGCCTCAAGACAGGGTTTTTCCTCGGGAATTTTGGAGCCCTGGGTGGCGACGCGACCGACTCCATGTTGAATCAATATCTTTGGGGATAGTGTGCATGTGCTTGCTCAATGTACCACAGGTTACACATTGGATAGGGAACGAGTCTGAAGCACGGTGATATGTATGTGTGGATTTACGCCCTGCGGCAGGATAAGTACATCTAGATATAACATGATGTTTGCGTTGAGGAGAATGTAATTCAATGAGGGTTTGCCCTTACTCGACGTGATAAACACTGAGTGCTCAGTGCTTTGCGCGATGCCTGATCAAGATATTTCAGGCAGCTGAAATAGACGTCCGTACTAAAAAGCGGGAGTCGCGGGTTCGAATCCCACCCAAGCTCCCTGAAATATTTCAATCAGGCGTCTGGCAATGCACCAAGCGCTCAGTATTAATCACGTCGAGCAGGGGAACCCTCATTGAAAGGATAAGTACACACAACTCACTGCATAGGCCAAAGTACTTTTGCTTTTGCTTTTTGGATATTTCCAGTTGTGATTTTGACCACTGCGGTGGCAGGTATTGAAGACGAAGACCCAAGGCGTCACAGTTGAACACGTTAGGGAAACACTACCCCCCTTTAATAAAGGATGGACAATTGGTTGGTTTCCTTCTTGAGAATTGCCCGGCCGTGATTGACCTCGGATTGCTGTGTGATACGACCCTCAGTCCGAAGATTATCCCGGGGGATGATCATCAGGGAAGTGGGAGACTTAAGCAAAGAAGCTAGTCCAAACCGGGTTCCCCCTCACTCACCACTGTGAACCCTGACCCTTGATGGTAGAACGATGCAACATTTATCACTTTGCCAGGGTGTGTTTAACAAGTCTTGAAATCCTCCCAGGGTTTGCCTGTGCTAGAGGCCACCGCTTTTTCTCCATTTCCAAACTTTGCCTTGAAAATGGTCTCCCGATTCATGTGTATTCTCTACAGTTGTTGACGAAAAGAAAAAAAGCATAATGGCCGTATTTTTATACCGTATATTCTGTACTAATTCAAAGGGTGAGCAAAAAGAAGAAGAGAATTAGGCCTGATTGGCATCTCCTGCCTTTAGAACAGACTTGTTTCTGAGTGTTTTTCAGCATTCTTGCAGGGGATTCTTGAATTTTATTTATTTTTTATTGTTATTTTTAAATGGCTTTTTTTTTTCTCTTTCGATTTGACCCAGCCTTCTAAACATACATGTGTAGGTAGCAGAGGAGCTGCTTTATACTCATTGAAGGTAACTGAATCCTTTTTACCTGCAAACTCAAGGTGAAGAATGGCCAAAGCGTACTGTTTGATGAAGCAGTATGACCACAGAAGACCTTAGCAGTGATATAAAAGGTGTCCTTTAGAACCTACCTTGTAGAACGCAGGGTACCAGACATATGTGACCCGGCACAGCGACATGAGGAATATCCCACCAAAACACTTTTCGAGTAAACAATTTTTTTGTATTTTCGGAAAGTTAATGTATTGGAGGATATTATGTCCAAAGGATTTTTTCGAAATCCGTCTCTAAATGTTGAAGAAAAAAAACGAGGATTTCGGGGAAGTGTTTGTGTACTGTTTTCATGAAAATGTAAAGTTCCTGCCTTTTTGAATGGCCGCTTTCGAGGAGTTCGAATGGTGCTGCCATTCTGTGTCTGGTACCAAATAAACGAGCGAAGTCCCCTTGTAATATTTACAACAAAGTTCACACGGAAATAATGTTGATATCATTTGAAAGCTAATGGTATACTCTTTCACATCATTAGAAAATCTCAAAATCTCAAAAGTGGGGGTTATTCCTCATTATGCTGTGCCGGGTCACATATTTGTAAGCCAGCGCCAGATACTCGGCCAAATCATGTTAGGGCTATGGCAAGGCAAGGCAAATATCCAGACAACTAAGAAAAAAGAAGAAAAAAAAAAGAGAAAAAAGCCTGATAAATGTTTATGTAAAATTTGTGTAACAATGATCACAGTAGATTCAATCTCTATTTGTAGTAAGCAAAATGAATTAACAGCTTTGGGTTGATGAATAAGTACATGTAGGACTGAAAATTTTACCCCTTGTGTAATGTGAGTATCCGTTGTCATTAATGTGCCATTGAATGTGTGCATAGGTGTGATGGTGTAGGATAACTTGTCAATTTTTTTGAAAAATTACTCAAGCACATGCTTATGCTGCCCAGTGTATATTTAACGATGATAATAAAGTATTGTACAGTATCAATCATTGACAGTTTGATTTGGATTGTTTGTGATTCTGATCTATTTGGATGTATTGTGCGTTTTCTTGTTAACCCCTTGCCGACGGATGACGTCTATTGTCCAAATTGTAGACAAAGACTTAGGAATACATGTATTTAGCATAACAAACACCTGTTTTGACGTGAATTGCTGCATGAATTGGCAGATTAGCGGTAACAATGGCGCTATTGTGGGGCTTCGTTGTGAGCGATCGAGGGTCTGCGTGCTGCTACGGAAGACGGCGTGCTGGCATGTCCCACAACCAATGCGGTCACTGGACAGACTGTGGAATGTACCCACTGACTTCACCACATATTGCACACTCAGTTGAGGCCTTCCATCTGGAAGCCTGTCCGCTGGAATGAAGGCATGTTTGCGGTCAAAGGGTAGCACACAGCCTATGCTCCATTGTATTGCACACAAAGGGCCCCTCTTTGAGGGCTGATAATCCCTTCATAAAAGCCACATTCGATTCACTGATACAAATAATGTACTTGTAGTGACCACTTCACTTCCTTTGCTTCTGCACCTTAATAGTGGAACTCTTGTTGTATAGGCAAAGCTCCCTGGAATTCACTGTGCAGGGTAGCCCCTTGTAGATATTTAATATATGCAGGAATTTGCTAGCACAAGGCGTGGCCTCCTATTGGAATTGACTGCATCCTGAAATAAGTAACAATAGCACCCAATCACAATAACAATACCATGGGTAGAGTCATGCAGTTCGTATAGGAGGGCTTGAAGGCATACCTACCACTCTCCATCCGACCATGGTAGATGCCATACCTCTCTAGTTCAGCTACTTAGTTTAGGACAGTTTGTGTGCACAGTTAGTTAGTACATGTAAGTTAGTATATAGATACATTAGGGTAGTTTGCCTGGTAGTTATTATTATATATTTGTAGTACAACAGTAAACAGTAAAAAGGAACCCAGATAACTTGACTGTGTGTGATACCTGGGTGTTGGCAGTAGTATACAGCCACCCCAAAAGGGTGTCCATACAGTCAAGAAACACCAGCCTGACTCCGCACCAAGGAAGCGGCGAGCATAATCTACGAAGGGGTAAGTGCATTGTGAGAAGCCTCTTCATGCTCTTATTGATTTATTTTGCAGGTATATTGTTTACTGATTGTTTAGCGGGTTTTAGAAATGGCACTGTAACGGCCATTGGCACTAAAATAGCCCCACTGTTAAGGGGCTAAATGTGAACTGGACATTGGTCTCTTTATTCAGACTGATCATTTCAATATGCGGACTTTTATTACAAACTCACAGGGTAGTGCATGAGATTTGACCCAAGAAATCATCCAACTTAACCTTTGACATGTTGAATAACCTCTGACCTGTGTAAAATGCATTTCAAGAGACTTGGCACAAAAAAAGCCACTACCAAAACAAGAAATATTTCAGGAAAGAACACATTATTTTATTGTGGTCGTCTGACATTTTGAGATAAAATTCATCAAAATATTCACATTCTGTAACATTTTGTTTTAATGTCCATTAAATAATTATTCAAGGTCTCAGACTGATTTTACAGATGCATTTTGCAAACATGCATTCTTTTGATTATTATAGTGAATTTCATGTTGAGTCAAAATTGTATATAATCCAGTTGTGAAAATTGGATATACATGTATTGCTGGGATATTGTCAACAAGTTTTGTTCATAAAGTATAAAGGCACATGCATTTCAAGTACTGGTCACCACTCAGTCAAAGAGACACAAACTGCATTCAAAGATGTATAGTTCTAAGGCAAACTGGTATACACTTTTCACAAAATATAACCCAAACAAACAAAGGAGACAAAAGAAGGAAAAAGTGAATGGGAACTTTTGAACAAATTGAAAAATTGGCCAAGAAAACTTTGACTGGACCAGGACTTGAACCAGAGATCTAACGTACCAGTGCTCTTCGATTTGAGCTATCCAGCCCTTTGATGGTTACCTTCCCAAATTGTCAACTAGTCTTTGCCGGGTAGGGGGCACCAGTCAGAAGCAATTGACCAATTGCGCCCAATAGGTCACGTCACCTACAGTAGGTTTCAATAATTTAAAAAATCATGGCGGCCCCTTATATCAAGGTGGTGCTGTTGTAAAGTACATGACGACTGTTGAGACTTTTCTTTCTCAAAATCTAAGAAAAACATGTACATGTACATTTATACGCAGGTCTGTGGTGGTAACGACACAAATCAGCGGTCCATAGTCGGTTAAAAACTCATAAAGGCGCTATTTAATAATCCAACAGAATCAGTTCATCTCTCATAGGTTGGTGCAAAAAATGTGACCTTTTTTGGGCCATTTTCTCCTTTCTCAGATTACCGTTTGAGCTAAAATCTTCACTGAGTTGTTTTGGAGGTATGTTTAATGGTTTAACATGCAAACTGCGTTAATCTTTCGACCTTTCCCAATGTTGTATTGGGCCTTTAAGATCTGTGCACACCTCAAATTTGGCTCAGCCTTTCACCAACCAGTATTAAGGTCAAGTCAGTTTTCAAGATGACCAGTGATGGTGCTGAGTTGCTAGTCTCTCCCTCCAGTCTGTAGAGAGGCCAGGCGTGCCATGTACTCCTGAATGAACTTAGCCTCCTCCTCCAGCGTCAGATCCAGATAGTCTTCCTCGTGGTCAGGGATGTCGGGGGCAATGGCGGCGATGGCCTCTCGCTGTTCCTCGGTCAGCTTCTCCTCCTCCTCCTCGTCACTCTGAGACGACGATGACATCGCTGGGAGGAAAACCAGAGAGTGTCAACAAAACTGACATCCGGATATCTGAATTAAGGCTAACGCAAAATTTGATTTTTGCTAAAAAAAATGGCAAAGAAATCTTTGACTGGACTGGGATTGAAGCCAATTTTTTTGCGCACCAGTGCTCTTATCATCTGAGCTATCCAGCCCTTAGATGTCTGGAAATCTCAAAGTTTAAAATACATATGTAGGTATGTTTGGGTTTTTTTAAGTTAGTTTGCAACATTATTGTAATACTTTACAAATTTATACTCAAACAGACAAAGGAAAAGTATATTGAATAGGAATTTTCAAAACATTTGTGAAAAAGCAACAAAAATTTGACTGAACCAGGACTTGAACCTAAGGCCCTGTCCGAAACAGGCATCTAGAGCTAGGTCTAGGTCTTTCCCCTATTGGAAATACACGGAGATGTGAAGACGATAGCCCTCTAGCCATAGCTCTGGAAGCCCGTTTGGGACACGGCCTGAGACCTATGCCTCATCGTACCAGGTTAAAGCAGAGGGCTCAGTCTCACGTCCTCATGCGGTCAAATTTTCGTTGCTATTTCGATTCAGATTTTAAAATGGTTTCAGGTGTATGATAATTATTTGATTACAGGATGGGAACTTGAAGAACGAGACCCACCTGAAGACGATGAGGGTGTGGGCAGGGGAGGCAAGACTCCGCCCCTTGCAAACAGAAGCTCCGCCGCCCGTCCAACATCGCCACGGCAACGGTACAATGCCTGCCTGGATACCTCCGACTCAAAGCCGAGCTCGCAAACCTGTGTGAGACACAAAGCGTCCTGGGTCACTGGACGCAGTCTGTTGAAGCTAGTGCTTCCAAGTATCTCAATGCTTTTTTAGATGTGTTTCAAGCTATTGATATATAAACTTGAACTTTGTGTAGGCCCTAGACTCCAGCCAGGTAAGGGTATCGCATTTTATATTATAAATAATCATTTATCAAAATTTTAATTACCAATATGTATTTATTTGTTGTATAAAATAGGTAAGAAATAGAAGAATTTGTTGCAGGAATATGAACAAAAACCACCAGTTAGTAGTTCAGATCTCTAAAATTTAGTGGGCCTGACGTTTCGATCCTAGCAGGACCTTTCTCACTCTGCCTTTGAGAAAGGTCCTGCTAGGATCGAAACGTCAGGCCCACTAAATTTTAAGATTTGCATTTTGGTAATTTAAGAAAAGAGTCTTTGTTTAAAACTTGGACAATAGTGGTGCCTTGAATCGGAGAGCCTGTCACATAGTAAAACCATAGCGGACCCCAAATGGGGTGTCCCTTGTATGAAGTGATTAATGCAAGGATCCTTTTATGGCAATTGTGGTACGACTTTTTTTTCAAAAATCTATCAAACATACATTCTGACTTTTTAAAAGGAATTTGTAAGACCTGTATGATTTTACGACGCAAGTATTTTGTATTAAACAAAATATTCTTCTACAATTTTGGTCATCCAAATCAGCACTTTGTGAGTGTACCAATTTCAGACGCCTTTGAGATATGGGATACCTTGGTGTAAGAGCCTGAATATCACTAAACACAGCTTGCCATTGGTCAAAATGGGTTGGGCCTTCCTACATTACACCAGTCACAGCTATTCAATGGGGGTTTGCCCTGCTCGATGTGATAAACACTGAGTGCTCAGTGCTCATCATCGGGCAAAAGCGCTGAGCACTCAGTGCTCATCATGTCCAGCAAGAGCAAAACCTCATTAATTACATTCACCTCGACGCAAAACATCGTGTTATAATCTACCGGTCATAACTGCTGTTTTGAAATGGTTGGGTACCTGAGCAACCATGTCATTGGTCACCTCTCCGCGCCACGGTTTGTCTCCCGTGTCCCCAAGCATCAGGAGATCGGACTGCTCGTGCATGGCCTGGATGGCACGCTCAATGTCGTTGTTGGTCTGCTGCAGCGCCGTTATCACGGCCTTCTTGGGGAAGCCCATGGAGACCAAGGTATTGTGCAGCTCCAACTTCACCCTGCGTGAGAAAAGGGAAAATATCCATCAGATCCCAGATCCCAGCACACTCCCTGTGAGGACGACCAAAGCACGCCGGCCAAGATGTCGAGTTCACACTGACAGCGTTTTTTTTCAGACACTCCATGTGGTGTACCTGAAAACCCAACTAATATAAGAAGTTCACTGATGTCTTTAACTTTAAGGGCCTATATACCTACTGTTCAATTCAGTATGTCTACTAACTTGCTAACAATCCTTCTCTTGTTCACCTTCCTCATGTCTTCCTTTGATTTCCCCCTTCTTGAATCCTACTGCTTGCCCTTCCCTTTGTTCTCATCCTGGTCTGTCTACCAGCTTTCCTCCTCTGATCCCTTTCCTACTGCTTACCTTTCCCTCTAATCTCATCCTGGTCCGTCTACCAGCTTTCCTCCGCTGATCACTTCCCTACTGCTTACCTTTCAATTTGGATCTCTTCCCTACTGCTTGCATTTCCCTTTGATCCCTTCTCTACAGTTTGCCTTCATTGCAATTAATCTCACCCTTGTCTGTCTACCAACAATCCTCCCTTCTTCATCTTCTGACATTGCTATATTCTCCTCTCTCTTCTTTCAATCTCTTTGCCTTTGAGAAAGGTCCTGCTTGGATCGAAACACAAGGCCCTCTATACACTGTTTGTAATCTGGTGAGATTTAGTCTCAGCGTCCGCACGCACCGCTCTCCGTTTGCCGTCTTCCCCAGCTTCCTCTCCGCCTCCTTCCTCTTCCTCTCCTCGCGCTCCCTCTCCTGGATCTCCTTCCGCCGCTGCCGTTGCTCGGCGATGGTTGCCACGGCGCGGCCCACGTCGCCGCGGGCCGCCCTCAGACTGAGCCGGGCCTCGCAGACGTCGAATCCCATGGCGACCACCTGCATCAGCTTATCTTCGTCCACTTGCAGCGACGCCCTGATGCTGTCAGCCTGAGAAGCAAGTCCAGAGTCACACATTGTGAATCGTGTAGTCTCTCTCTATTGTGTAGTCTACCTTAATTTCACAATATGAAGTAGATACAATGCGGCTCATGTTGACTACGGTTGTCAATCCAGATGCCACCCAAGACACAGGTAGTCCAAGCATGACCATCAGTGATCGCGCACCATCTATCTCTCCGCCAACCATGAAATACCCTCGATCATTCGGTGTTCAATCTTGCCCCAAGGTGTACCTTGTGCAGCAAAGCCGTAGCTGCATCCATACGGCGCTGGTAGAAAGCCAGGATGCCTTGCAGCAGGTAGAGCCTGACGTAGAGGGCTAGCTCCCTGGTACTCTCCCCCTTCAGGCTGGCCAGTCGCTCGAGGTTGTCTCCGTAGCTACGTCGGAAGCACTCCTCGCAGTTCCGCAGTTTGGATTCTGCGGAGCAAGAATCAAAAGCTGCCACATGATGTTTGCGCCGAGAACCACATTTCAGAACCACACTCGCTCACTAAAGAGATTCTTATACATGGTGTCACTGCAGATCTACTCTTTAACGAAAGTCGGTGCTTGCCATTCCCGTCCGTGACTCCCGCTTTCTAGTGCAGATGAATACATCACACGACCTCGACCAGCTCGGTGGTCAAGTGGTTAAGACGTCTGCACTAGAAAGCGGGGAGTTGCGGGTTTGAATTCTGCTCAAGCTGCCAGAAAAAATTTTCATCAGGCATCAGGCAAAGCACTGAGCATTCAGTGCTTATCACGTCGAGCAGGGCAAACCCCCCTTGAAGAATCAAAAGCCGTGTCACGGACAGGAACGGCAAGCACCGACTTTCATTTTTGTAAACGATAAAGAGTAGGTCTGCAGTGACACCATGTATAAGAATCTCTTTCGTGAGTGAGTGAGTGTGGTTTTGAAACAAACTGCGGGGGTTTCCACTCAACGTTTCGGACAGTGTGCCCTGTCCATCTTCAGGAGGAAGAATGACGGTGGAGTGTTGGGGTTGGATTCAAGTACCCGGAGGCAGGATCGTGGTACCACAATCCTCACTCCGGTTCCTTTCAGAACCACACTCACTCACAAATGAGATTCTCATACATGGTGTCACCGCAAACCTACTCTATATCCGTACCACCACCATGCACAGCTTTATAAAGTCTTCTTTTTTTTCATTTTGTAAGTGATATGCTGGAGTTGTTCATGTTAGGATGTGGTTTTGCCATCTGTCCACCAGCTTTCCTCTCTTATTTTCCATCTCCCATTAGCTGTATCCTCGTACTTCTCCCCATTCTTATTTGTATTCTGCTTGTCATTCTATCACTGAGAAAGGTCCTGCTATGTTCAATAACGTTCTTTCCTACATTCACAATTTGGGTCATTCATTGAAGTCTGTATGCAAGTTTGCAGCGTTCTTGTATCGCTTCTATTTGACCTCTGGTTTTGTCATTGATAGTCTTGTGCTGCACATCAGTCGCTGCTGCGACTACTGCAGGCTGCAGCGCTTGTTGAATACTCACCGGCATCAGGGAGCTCGTTGATGTTCTGAAGGCAGAGGTAACACCAGACAACATCCAGGCAAAGCACGGCATAGTTGTCCACGGCCTGTAAGATCTCGGATCTACACTGGCTGCCAAACAAACCCCACCAAAAACCAAATCCTACAAGTTACGAACCACATCGAGTCTTAACCACTTTGCGCTGGGCATTTTTCCAGTGCCCATGACCGCCATACGGGTTCTTTTAAAAAATACTTCAATTTTCAAAACAATCGGGAACAATATATAACCATGAAATAAATCAATAAGGGAATATGTGTAAAAATGAGTAAAACCTGGCACAAACGGACATCGAACATCTGTGTGGCTTTTGTCAAGAGATTATCCGTTCAAAAAAAGGGCCCATTGTGCGTCGTCAATGGAGCGTAGCGCGACTTGTGTGTGTGTGTGTGTGTGTGTGTGCATGTACTGATACTGACAGTCCCTGAACGCAGACTAGCCTCCACTCCAGGCAATCAAATCTTCGAGTTGGTCAGCCCCAACCGAGGGTACAGATTGCGGTGAAGAATGTGGGTGGAATTCCACTGCCTGACCAACGACCGTTGGGCTGTGCGGCATGCCAACCCAATGTCTCCCGCGGCAGCGCGCTATCCCTCGATCATCCACAGTAAAGGTCCCACAATAGCGCAATTGCTGCTGCAAATCTTGCATGTGGCAACGTGCGACAAAATGGGTCTTTGTCACACTTTGCATTGATTTGTTCTATTAGCTGAAAAGAGTCTTTGTTGACAATTTGGACAATAATGGTGCCCAGATTCAGAAGACCCGTCACACAGTAAAATCAGCGGCACTCCGATTTCGGAGGTCCCGGCGCAAAGTGGGCAAGCTGTCCGAACTGGAGCGATGTCTCCAGCAGTCTACCAACCTGAAGGCACTCTCTGCTTCCAGGAGAATCAGCAAGGCCTCTCCGTACTGCTTGCGCTTCAGGCAGGCACGGCCCTTCTCGTTCAGGGTGAGGGCGACAGACAACGCCTCGCGCTCTGCCTCAGGAAGGTCAATGGCTTTGCCCGTCTGGTCAGCAATCTGAAGGTAGTAGTTCTGGCCTCGGCTTCGGAGTCCGTCTGAAGAAGAAGAAGCAAATGTAAAGTTGGACAGAATTAGGACCTACTGGTCCACTGACGGCTGAGGACAAGACGACGCGCCGTTCTGATCATTTCTTTGGGAGTTCGAAGGAATCTTGAACAGAGAGCTGGTGAGTGAAATAGGGCCAAATAAGAATAGGTCACATCCTGAGCAAAGACGGTTCGGGAAACCTGGACTCTGACAGTGAAAAGAGCGGGAATGAGGAGCAGAGGAAAGAAAAAAAGTGACTTAGTGGAAGGTTTGCGGTGACACCATGTACCACTTCTCTTTCGAGGAGTGTGGCTCTGAAAGCAAACATATTACATCTATGATGCAATGCAGTACCCGCCGCTATACAGTATTTAAATCCGCCACACAACCTCGACCAGCTCGGTGGTCTAGTGGTTAAGGATGTCGGCACTAGAAAGCAGGAGTCGTGGGCTCGAATCCCACCTGAGCTGCCTGTATGTTAACGGGGCAAAGCACCGAGCACACGGTGTTTCTTGACGTCAAGTAGGGCATCCCCCCTCATTGAATTGGGCAATTTGGAAGCTGAATTATGACTGGCTGCCGGGTCGGCAGATGACTCTAGGCAAGTAGGCTTTGAGAGTTCACGATTATCTCCGCTGCGCCTCTTCGAGAAAGAAAACGAAGTGGCCCGTGCCTCTTTTCCTCTTTTCCTCTTTTCCCCTTTCCTCTTTTCCTCCCACCTTTCCTCTTGGCCAGGAGAGACGCCGCCTCTTTGGTCTTGGCCAGCTTGGAGGCTTGCTCCTCCCTCTGCCTCGCCTCTCGCTCCTCCTCAGACAGGCAGATGGCCAGGACCTGGGAGCCGTGCCTGACGTGCTGGCTGTACAGGGACTGGCCGTCCTGCAGCACGGAGCCGCAGCTGATCAGCTTCAGGTGGTCTGCGGGTATGTCACACCTCTCCGAGATTCTGAAGGTGGGAGATTTACGACCATTATGACTGCTATCACTTCCTATTCTCCATCCTCTTCCTCCTCATCCTCCATTCTCTTCATCCTCCTCCTCCTCCATTCTCTTCATCCTCCTCATCCTCCCTTCTCTTTATCCTCCTCCTCATCCTCCCTTATCTTCATCCTACTCATCCTCCCTCCTCTTCATCCCCCTCCTCCCTTCTCTTCTTCCTCCTCTCCTTCATCCCCATCCTCTTCCTCATCTCCATCTCCAACCTCCTCCTTGACTCTTTATTTCCATCCTAATACTCTCTGTTCTCCTCCTCTTCATCCTCCTCTTCATCCTCCCCTCTTCATCCTCCCCTCTTCATCCTCATCCTCATTTATCTTCATCCTCCTCCTCCTCTTCACCCCCATTCTCCTACTCCCCTTCCTCCTCCTCATCGTCCCTTCTCCTCATCCTCCTCCATCCTCGTCATATTCTACCTCATCCTTTCCTTCATCCCATTACTCTTCCTCTTCATCTCCATCCTCATACTCTCCATCCTCCTTATCCCCGTCCTCATCTTCATCCTCTTCATCCTCACATTCTCCTCTTCTTCCTCCTCTTCAGCTTCAGCCCTCCACCTTGCAACCACCCATACAGTCTCTGTCTCAGTCTCAGACCCACCTTCTCCTCAATTCCTTCCCGCTGACGCTCAGCTCCGCCTCCAGGTCCAGGCCCTGCCCCTCAGCGGACGCCTCCCTTGCGCCGGGGGTGTGTCCCATCACCTTGACCTTGAGCGTTGCCGTGGCGCCTTGCGGCCCCGCCTGCCTGGATGCCAGCTTGGCGAGGGCGTGGCATCTTAGAGCCTCCAGGGTGTCTTCCACAATTTTCCTGGGGAGGTCCAGCTCAGTGGAGTAGCGGTCCAAGAGCTCCTTTGAGAAATGACGACAAAACGGTGAGAAAAAAAAACCTCAAGAATGCCCGGAATAAAGCTCAAGATTGATCAATTAGAATCCAAACAAATTATCATTTCAATAAGGGTGAATTAGTGATTAATCCCATCCTATCTGTCCCTTAGTCTTGAAGACCATGGGGGTGCCAAAGAGGAATATGTGCAACCAGCTCTCTCCATCCCTCCTTGTTCTCTGCCACTCTCATGGCCTCACCCAGCCCCCATGCCTGTCCACCCTGTTGGGGTGCCATGGATGACCGTGCAACCAGCTCTCTCTATCCCTCCTTGTTCTCTGCCACTCTCAAGGCCTTACCCAGCCCCCATGCCTGTCCACCCTGTTGGGGTGCCACGGATGACCGTGCAACCAGCTCTCTCCATCCCTCCTTGTTCTCTCCCACTCTCATGGCCTTACCCAGCCCCCATGCCTGTCCACCCTGTTGGGGTGCCATGGATGACCGTGCAACCAGATCTCTCCATCCCTCCTTGTTCTCTGCCACTCTCATGGTCTCACCCAGCCCCCACGCCTGTCCACCCTGTTGGGTGCCACGGATGTGCAACCAGCTCTCTCCATCCCTCCTTGTTCTCTGCCACTCTCATGACCTACTCACTCATAAAGAATTCCCATGAAAAGATCTTTCTAGAATTGACATTCCACAATCCCTCTACCTTCAAAGGTGGGTCGCCTCTTTTTCATTCTTGGGAGATGAAGATAACGAGGTCAATGGCATGACCACAAACTAGGGTTGCCAGGGAGAGAGGGTGAGTGGGACAGAGGTTAGGGTGAGACCTCTTGTGAAACGTGTGTAGTGTGATTATAATTTCAAATCAACATTCATCAGCACTTGATAGAATTTCAAGGAAGGATGCAACCGTTTCTGTATAGGATCACATTCATCTCCCACACCCGGCCCCTTAGCCCAGCCACTGGGCGTTGTAGATTCCTCAGTTACCTCTGGATAGACTCCTGCCGTCACCCCGTCTTGTGTGTACGGTGCCAGCCATAGTTTAATCTTCTCGTCATTGAGTTTCTGTCGGATGGCTTGAGTCGCAGCAGGCTTGTCCTCGCTCGTCGAAGCCTGGCTACTGCTAGCGTCTGACATTATTCTGCTATTATTATTATCATCAATTATTCGGCCAAGGAAAACAAACAAGGTGAGAAAGGTCATACAGTCTATATCATGGAAATTCAAGATGGGAGATAAATTGATGAATAAATACCAAACAAGGAGAATATTATGCACATGTATCAGAGATGTGATAGGTCAGGATGAGAAGGGGAAGAGATGGGGCAAGGACTGGGGATGAAGGGGAAGAGATTGGGCAGGAGGGTAAGAGGGAAGGAGTAAACAAGCAGAGTAAGGACAATCCAATCTAAGATGGCCAGGAGGAACAAAAGTGAAAAACACTGTGACTGAAAAGAATTACATTTACAACCAAGCCAAAGATGGTAAGACTAAGAGCCACAGTATGTACAACCAGAGGTCTCAGGATCAAGTCCCTAATCCGTTCAAAATTTTCTTTGACTTTTTTCTTTCTTTTTTTCAAAAGTTCCCAACTGGTCAGGTTTTTTGTTTGAGCAAAACAAAAGTGCTCAAAAGTCAAATGAAAAAAAAAGGTATTTATTAAAAGCTGACATGTTAGTATTTACACATTGGACATAATGGAGTAAATACAAATGTCATTGAGTGTGCCCATCTGCTGTAATAATTTTTTGGGATCCTAAAGGTATTACATAATTAATTACCGCTGTGTATTGCTACGGGAAAGGGGAAAACCCGTTGTTTAATGGTGACATTATACATGTACATTGAGGTACGAGTATCAGTATCGCTGAGGGCGCTGTGCACCCATGGAATGGTCGACAGCTTCCCCGGTAACATGGAGCAAAATCAGGGAATTGGGGACTCCGGATAAAATAAGTTCCAGAATATCTCTTCGTCACATGAGAAATCAATCGTCAATTATCAAAATACACTATGAGTATGAGATCATTCGAAACAGCACACACATCTGTGCCGTAACGTAACACCAGTCACCACAATTTCGCTTCATCATGCAACGCAAAACAGTAAACACTGAAAAACTGTGAAAGTGAAATGGTGACTTAGCTTAATAAATCTTAAATAAGCAAACATGGAATGCAGCAAGATGATACGTGGTTCAAAGTACCACTAAGGATATTGTCTGGTGCAGCTTTACCTTAGGGTGTTGCGTATTTTGTCAGAAATATTCCAGAGCAAAGCCTCGGGAAGTCAACGTTTCAATAAATCGCGTCACTGTCAACGACTGTTATATGAATCCGCCGTCCTTTTCTCAAACAGCCGTTGCTCCGCGGTCGCGGCGTAGCGCCCTCACGCGCCCGGGGGCATGAACAATTTCATGTGCAAAAGATTCACTCAAATCGGGCCCGAACAGTGAAACGAGTTTTGAAATGAGAAAAAAGGTTGGATCTCGGCACCGGATCATTCTGAGGATGCTCAAAAACAACAACATAGGAACTTGAGCGAAGGAGCATGCGGTGTATGCACCTCCCATCACAATATTTAACAACTATACGGCTGTTGTATTAATATTGCATTTTCCGCCAGCAAACAGCCGTGAGCCAGGCGCACATAATAAAGTGTACGCAGCACACTGTGTAATAGGCTACGCGCTGCAGTCACGGCACGACGCGCGTTCAGATATAATCGAGTGTCTGTACATGTGCGCTGTACATCTAGCAGAATGTTTGGCTGAGGAAGGCACTTCAGATGTCCGCATCCCTTGGCTTCGGGTAAAACCCCTTGCCCCTCCTTGGGGACGAGAAGATGTACGATATCCTGGGCTGCAGCTTCGTGGCACTACTTCTCTACTGGAACACGCTGGGTGCTGACTTTGCCTACGATGACTTGTAAGTTACAGAATGATGTTTTTTTTGTATGCGGGTTCTGGTTGGTGAGTTTGTGGCGGCACCATGCGCTGGTCCGTGAGGCATGCCGTGATTTCACACCTGTGTCGGGCGCGCTGTAACTCCTGAGCGCGCTAGAGCTTATCCGAAGTTCCCGGCGCAGCCACGTCTTTCCATATGGGATGCAGAAAACACAGCGCCGTATTTTCATCATTTACCCAGTCACAGAAGAGGAACATTTCCCCCTGTTTTCTAGAGTAGCCTTCTGTATTTATTCATTTTCTTTTTCTTTCTTTTTTTTAAATCTTAATTTCAATTTGATGGACTTTATGATGGGACGTTTCTCTGTGCGTCTCTCACGGCGTTGAGTATTTGCATATACACACCTGTCGGAATCGGCTATTTAATTGCTACATAGCCTCATAAAGTCACTGTCAGGACTTAGCTGTCGGTTGCTTGGGTGGTTTTTTTGCCAACTGAAACATAATTGATAGGTTGATAGGTTTAAAAAGTTCACTAGTATCATTACGAAAAAATTCAAGTTACTAAGCATTCATGATGCACATACATGCTTTCATTATCAATTCAATAACTTTCAGTGATATGTTTAAAGTATTATTTTTATGAATCTGAAAGCATAACAGCATTCATTATGATGGCCAATGGAGTGTTTTTCGTAACCCCCCCCCCCAACAAAAAGAAAAAGAAAAAAAAGGTTAAACAAATCACAAAAAGTCACAAAACGTTACAGAGATAGATTTTCAACAAAAATTGGAAAGAAAAAAAACCAAGATAATTGATTTCCATTAATTTATTTGACCAAAAAATGAGAAATATCCATTTTGTTCTAAATCAAGATTAACACTGCCTGAAATCTCAAACTTGTAGTCTATGATAAATTCAGTAGTCCATCAAATGGCTGAGTAGGCCTATCCATGCTCAAACAATTTCAAGTTTTCAAGTTTTCATGGTTTAAAAAAACAATAATGTATACTTATACAACCATAGCAAAACTCTTTGGTTTTATACAGACATTTTTTAAAGGCAGTTTTCATCTCATCAGATATCTTGAAAAGCAAATTGAGAATTGAAATTGATACAATTTTCTTGGTAATTTCACATTGACATGTTGAGGTGAAATCTACCAGTTGTCAGGATTTTGATCTAATCATGCCTTCATGGATATTTCTGATGTGTGTCATTAGTGGAAATGTTGGTTTGAATTTAACAATTTTAGGCCATAATTGTGATAGAAGTAAGACTAAAAAAACTTATAACTAAGACCTATTTCATTTTGTATACCGGTATTCAGTTCCCTAAGGAATTTCTCTGACTTTAAAACTGTGAGTTATTCCATGAAAGAGGTAGGAGTAGACCTGTCACCTCCATGGTTATTCTAAGCCAATAATGATTCTAAATTGTAGAGGCATGATACATATTTGCCAACTGACTTTATAAACTAAACTGAGTAAAATCAAAATCTATAACAGGTCTGACATTTGGATCCTAGCAAGACCTGTCTCAAAGTTGGACTGAGAGTAGACTAGAGAAATTATTGAAACACTATACCCTGTCACTTTTTAAAGATTGTTGTGTTTTTCAGTTATTGATGATACTATACTTGGCCCCCTTCTCATACTATCATAGTCATTCTGTCTCAAAGTTGGACTGAGGGTAGACTAGAGAAATTATTGAAACACTATACCCTGTCACTTTTTAAAGATTGTTGTGTTTTTCAGTTATTGATGATACTATACTTGGCCCCCTTCTCATACTATCATAGTCATAGAAAGAGCCATATTTTCGGGACATGTTTTTCCAAATGTTCAATGCTGAAAGATTTGGGACTGAATGGTTTGAGCTGAAGGAAGTTGCGCACCCATCACACTCCCAGTCTTGTGACTGATTGACTCAGTGGCTTCAGCAATGTTTACCTTGCACTGTGCTAAGAGAGTTTGTGCATGTATGAAAAACAAGTTGAATGCGGTTTTGAGCTGTGTGTGTGACTGCCTTTCATCAGAAAAAAAAACCCTTCTGTGTCCCAAAACATCACCAGTGGTGAAAGATTTCACCTTCAGAATGATTGCGGCCCGACTCACTCCAGTGTGTGACTGTGAGCGCCTACAGACTTACAGTACATGTTATAATTAGCTTCTGCAGACTCTCCACCCTTTTTCACAGGGAAGGAAGATCTTCGAGAAGGATTCTTATAGGGCATGAACGGTACGCTAGACTGGGTTTATTTGCTGAGTGTTGCAAGCCGTCCTCAGCTCTGGCTTTGTTATAGACCCCCCTCCCCCCCTCCTCCCACCCCCATTTCGTTGGGTCGCTCGGACCATGGGTCTGACCCAGAATGGCCGAAGAGAAAGTGGCCCATTCAGTCTGTCCATCAGGCTGTATGACGGTAGTCAGCTTAGCTCAGTGGAGGAGGGACTGGGGCTGTCAGGGTGAATTCGTCTCTCCGTCCCTCTACCCAGCAGGCCTTTTGTGCGGCACAAAAGGCTCTGTCGGCACGGCGGTCTCGCCCTCTCTCTCCTCTCCCTCTCTCTTTCCCCGCCAGTCCCTGTATTACTCACACTCCATATGATGCATGATATGTGTTACAACCCTCGCAGATAAGTCCAGCTAACAGCGCATCGTCCAACAACAGCACATCGTGCAAATACATAATTAAGCAAGAAGAACAAAGGCTACAATAAAAGCAATAGAAATTATGAATTTAAGTGATGATGTTAACAGTGAATATTGGAAGCCATTCATAGACACCAATGAAAAGAAAACAGATAACATTGGGGAGAAAAAACATTTGATACGAGAAGAAATGGATTTCAACTCGGAGGAAATTGACAATTCTGATTTTTCTTCTGACCAAATCGGACATTCTGGCAAACTAGACTACAAATACAATAGTTTAGATGATATCAGTCGATCATATTTTTTTTCAGATTGAATTTAACTCAGAGTAGTTCTCTTTAAGGGTTGGGTGTTTCAAGCTCAGGATGTGACACAATTGTTTGTGTGAAACAAAATCTCCGCATCCTAAATGTTTCCAAAACATGTGGAGACATCAGGACTTTCAATTTATCTGTCCATCTCAGTGTCCTATTTAGTTGTTTACCCAGCTGTGGTGAGGATGTTTCCTGAGTTTTATGGCTCATTCCAAAAGGACAGGAAAAGTGTTGGCGTTACCATTCTTTTCACTGTCAAACTTGTCATGGATAGGCCTACTATTTATAGCTAAGCATAAGTATTAAAAGTCATTTCTTATCCACCCAATTCTTTTTTTCTTAATATCATGAATTGAATCTATTGTAAAACAAAAATGTTACCGGTTAAATTGAACATCAGTTGATTTGGTTTAAATATTTCCCCCCTAAGAAAAATATACAGATACAGAATTGTAATACAGACTACATGGTATATTCACCATTGTTTTATTGAATGAATTGTATAACATTACACCTAATCTGACCTAAGTGACAACAGGCACGTGTCCTGCAGGTCTTGGCTTGTGGCTGATTATTTTCTGGGAAGGCTTCTCCGCTTGGGCTGGGGAAACTGTGAAGGAATATTCATGGCAATGTTCACTTCACACCCGCATGTTTTATGGGGAATGTCTCCTTTTTCGCCAGAAGGGAACTTTTTCTCCGCTGGGAATTTGTAACACCCCCCCCCCTACCCCCTCACGCCTACAGCCCTAATCTTACAGATCTAGTTACTGTCTCCCTCTCTCAGTGGGGGTTTTTGTTCCCAGTCGGTTTGCAGTTTTCAGTCCTTATTTTGAGGATGCTCATTTTGTTTTGTTGCTCGGACGGGACGAGAAACGGCGTTCTTGGGCAGCCTTGTCGATGTTGACTGCTGTTTGTTTGTCCAGGGGCGGTAATGATGGCCGGCATATTTTGGCGGATAAATGTCCGGCCAACGTTTTATTGTGGGCCGGCTGTGGGGAGGATTTGTAGCAAATCAGATTAGATCAGGATTGGTCATAGGCAGTTGGAGGGCTTCTCCAGCCAGTGGCATCGTCCGTGTCTGACAATATCTGACAGGATTAGATGCTTACTTCCGACCACATACTTCCAAGAAATGCTCTCATTCTGTGTGGATTAAGAATCGGTCAGTTCATTTATTTTTTTCAAGTACATGTACAGTGTACTAATACAAAAACATTGCCAAAAACTTCCTAAATTGATAAGTAAAAATAGATAAGTAAAAATATTATACACAACATTGTTTTGGGAATGTATTTTAGCAACTAATTCTATTTCATATATCTCTCAATTTATGTTTGTGCAAAGAAAAACAAATGCTTAGATCAACCAAAAAGGGCAATAGGTGATCATTATTTCCTTCATAAAAAGAACAAAACTGTAGTCTATTGTACCATCTGACATTGTTTAATTGGCATTGTTTTATTAAATGAATCTGATCAATAATTTTTTTAAATATGGCAAAGACAGGTTTTGCCTACCATTGCTCTAACCGTCTGAGCTATCCAGCCCTTAAATGGCGGCCTTCCCAAATAGTCAACTAATCTTTGCCTGGGTTAGACTTTTTTCAGTCAGCATTTTAGCCATTTTACAAGCTCTGCAGTGGAAGTGCAGATGACAAAAAATTGGCATGGGATCAGAACCCAAAAATGCACACTTTACACAGAATAAATCAGAAAATATCTTTAACTTCCAACAAACAAACAGAAAAGAATCTGACTGAAAACATGAAAACAGCAAAGAAACGTTGACTGGATCAGGATGAGTCAAACTTTCAGTCATTAATTTTTGTTTCTATCAAAATTTGGAGGGCCTGATGTTTCAATCCTAGCAGGACCTTTCTCAAAGGCAGGACCTTTCTCAAAGGCAGGACCTTTCTCAAAGGCAGGACCTTTCTCAAAGGCAGGACCTTTCTCAAAGGCAGGACCTTTCTCAAAGGCAGGACCTTTCTCAAAGGCATTCTGGCTTTGAGAAAGGTCCTGCTAGGATCCAAATATCAGGCCCTCCAAATTTTGATATTCGCCTTTTGTTCATTTTAGTCAGTAAATAGATTGCAACATTTTTGGCATATCATTTTGTTTCTGTGAAATTTTGTTTTTTGTTTACAGTTGCTCAGTTCCAATTCAGGCATTTTGGTAGAAATGTCATGTATATTTTTGGGGGTAATGAGCTAAAATTACTCATTATTTGTGTGTCTGCTAAATGAATTACCTTTAACCCGAGTACCATCACTAATTATGCAATATCTGTTTGATTGTGAAATTTGATCCCTTCCCATGTGGCCAAGTACGAAATTGAACACTGTCTTGTCCACTGGAATACAAATTAAATTGGAAATTTGCTTAAATTCTTCCCCAAAAATGAATACAATGCATAATTATAATTTAATCCAATGCTGACAATGTCTGTCACATATGAAAATTTCCAAACAACCGTGAGAGTCAGAGTAAATCTAATTTCTGTATTATTCCATCGGATGCATCCATAATATAACCATGACATATAAACCCATTTGTTTAAAGTTGGCATATCTTAACAGCATATGGACAGTATTGCAAAACGATGCCAGTTGCTATAAAGGAACTTGAGTGATACTAATATTCAAAAATGTTGAAAACTGATTACTGACTAAAATGACCAATATGCAGATATCAGAAATTAGGAGGGCCTGACGTTTCAATCCTAGCAGGCATTCTGCCTTTGAGAAAGGTCCTGCTAGGATCGAAACGTCAAGCCCTCCTATTTGGGGGATTTTTCACTTGAAAGGCTGAGCTGACTTTTTTTACCAGATAATGTTGGCAATTGAGGTAATTCAATATTTCAATTCAATAATCACCATTTGAAACTCACAGCACAACCAGGCTAGAAACTACGAAAACTATATATGTTTCTGACACCAATCTAGGTGTGTATTTTCATCAGACCAAAGCTAGGGTGATTTTTCAATGGTTTCCATTTCTTTCCCTCAAATAATGAAATGTTTTGCAGATATATTACACCGAGGATTTGCTCAGGGATCATCGTGAAAGTTAGAACTCTCAAATCGAATGTTTTTGGTGTTTTTTTTTTTTTTTTTTTTTCCTTTTTTTTGGTTTGAACGGGGCTGTGAGTTATTACCGATAAGATTTTAGATCGCTCTAAGCTATCTGTCCACATGGAACGCTGGTGCGGTATCTCAGCAGGATCTGTCTCCATATCCGTGATATTCCAAACCCGACCCTGTTTTAGTGCTTCATGGTCTGGTAATGCACCCCATCACCTGAGGGGTATTAGAGTTTGTAGTAGCAGGCAAGGACTATGCTCAGACATCAGGGGTTGTAGGGCGGGGAGGTGGGGGAGGGGGTAGAAAAGCCACCTTCCCCACCCACCCAACCCCCCCCCCATAGGTGTACTTGCATCAATGCAATCATTTTGGGTGAGTAGGAGGGTCGTTGATAAGACGGTATCAGAAAATCAACGGGAGGTGCCTCCAGATTGATCAACAGTGTCTGCCAGACTGCTGGCTGTTTGTGTTTGGAGATTTTTTTTAGTTTTTAGAAGGCCGTCATTTGCTGAAAGAAAACAAACAGATTAAAAATTTGGGAAGCTGAGCTTGGATAGGAATGTAGCACAACCTGTGTCATTCAAGAAGGACAACAAATTCCATGTAAATTTTGACAAAATTATATTTTGTCTTTTATTCTAAAATTTCTAATAGCCCTTACACTACAGAAATCAAATGTAGTTGTGGAATTGTAAAGGTTCAGACCAAGCTAGGGTTAATAAAGGCCCAATACAACATTGGGAAGATCGGAAAACATCAATGTCCACAGATTTCCTTCCAATTTACACATTTTGTAGATGGTCATGATAGAATCCTCATGTTGAAATCTCACGGTCTGGGATGCTGTACTCGAGAAATCTTCACTCAAACAATGAAAAATAGTTTATTACTTGCAAGTAATAAACTATTTCTTACACTACAGAATGGTGCGTAAACATGACAGGTGTTTTTGCCTTTTTCTACTTTGTCAGACTATCATTTGAACTAAAGCCTTCGCAGTATTGCTTTTTTTTTAATGTTTAATCGTTTAACACACAAACCATGGCAATCTTTGGATCTTTATCAATGTTGTATAGGGCCTAAGGAGTATATTTGTGTCCATTGAAACAATTTTTTTGATATTGCATTTTTCTATTTATTCATCAAACCAGAATATAATTCTCCACCATTTCTCAGATGAAGAATGGTTTATGAACCACGGGAATCGCTTGGGATAAAATTAGAATGGTTTGTATTCATCTGGTTTTATATTACAAGGATTGCTAGTGCAGCGGAAGAAATGGGAGCCATAGCTCTTTCAGGAATGGATTGAGCAAGGGGAGAGGTTAATGAAATATTGATGATCGTTTAGGAGAGAATGATAATGTCGCGGATGTTATGGGTCAGTCCCATTTTGTTCTAGCCAAACATGTCCGATGTGACCAACCATCTGCCTCAAAATCAAATGTCATACAAACATTAATGTGTAAGGAATCAGTGATAGCGCAGCTGTTTGTTCGAATATTTTGTGGTGTAGTGCTGTTTGAAAATGTTTTGGGAAATAGCCTCCATCTCTGTGTAGATCATCACGTAATCAGATTTTGTTCTAGAATATTCTAGAGCAGCCAGCCTTGTCTAATTTGCTGACTGAGGCAAAATGTGAAGCAGTAGGCCTACACTGAAGAATTGAGCTCCAAGTTTCCCCACAATATGTCTGGGTTTTTTTCTCCGGTTTTATGATCTGAGACAGGATCATTTAGGACCGGACAAGGTAAGTTGAGGCTTCTCCAACCTTGATTCTAGGCTCGGGCACTGGACAGAAACCTAACTGGTCACTCCGCTTTGATAAGCAGTCTCTTCCATGTCTCTCAGATCATTTATCTCCCAGGGTTTGATATTTTTTAATCCAAGTTCCAAATGATATTCCCCAATCCTGCCCAAAATGCAAAACCATGGTGCGGTTTTCCGGACTGGGGTTATACCGGTGTTGTTGGCACAGGCATGCCTTCTATCACAGTGACTGCTAGCCTCTGTGTGGTCAGGTGGTCAGGCAGGCAGGCAGGCTGGCAGGCTGGCAGGCAGGCAGGTGGGTAGGCGTGCAGGCAGGCAGGCAGGCAGGCAGGCTGGCAGGCAGGCAGGCTGGCAGGCAGGCAGGCAGGCAGACAGGCAGGCAGACAGGCAGACAGGCAGGCAGACAGGCAGGCAGGCAGGCAGGCAGGCAGGCACGCTTTAATACTAGCATGTTGGGGGGCAAAATAGACTCAGTGTGATGCATCTCCCTGCCACCATATTGCGATAAGTGATACTGTGTATGGAAGTATCCATATAGCCAGTGAGCATGCTTTATACATGTACATGTACAATGTATTGGAACCTATCTTCAATGCGATGCCCTGACATTCTAAATCATATTGTGATTAGGTGACCGGGTTGCATTATAGATGAGTGGAGTGTAGCCATTTCTCTGATTAGGCCTGTACAGTGAGCAGAAGTCGTGCTTCTGCTCACGATTCAATTTCCACTCTTGCGGTCTAGCCAGTAGATGTCTTGCAGTGAAGAATTAAAGAGAAGACCTTCACTGAAATAGAACTGTTCCATTTTTCAAAAATTCCTAACTAGAGATCTGAACTAAGGTGATATACAAAAATGTTGCAAACTGCTTACTGACTAAAATAACCAAAATGCAAATCTTAAAATTTAGTGGTGCTGACGTTTAGATCCTAGAAGGACCTTTCTCAAAGGCAGAGTGAGAAAGGTCCTGCTAGGATCGAAACGTCAGGCCCACTAAATTTTAGAGATCTGAACTACTAACTAGTGGTTTTTGTTCATATTCCTGCAACAAATTCTTCTATTTCTTACCTATTTTATACAACAAATAAATACATATTGGTAATTAAAATTTTGATAAATGATTATTTATAATATAAAATGCGATACCCTTACCTGGCTGGAGTCTAGGGCCTACACAAAGTTCAAGGACAAGATGAAATTGATTTAAAATAACAACAAGAACCAGATAAACACATCATAAATTACTTCAAGCTGAACTTGAAGAGTAATCTTTTCCATTCAAACAAATAAAGGAAAAAGTGACAGGGAACTTTTGAAAAATTTGGAAAAATTACCATGACTTGGGCCGGGACTTCCGGTTTTGCGTACCAGCATTCTTACCATCTGAGCTATCAAGCCCTTAGATGGCGGCCTTCCCAAAAAGTCGACTTGTCTTTGCCAGGATGTGGCTGCCAGCCTGAAGCATTTAAGCATTCAATAATTGCCATATATATATCTCCAATGATCGCGCCCCCAGATGCAAACATCCATTTGTTATATACAGTACTTATGAAAACCTGGCTACAGCAGTTCAGGGATTGAAACTTGTTCAGGTTACTTTTTAATTTGCAATAATTATAAAATTGAAAATGCGTGATGCTCGATAATAATGTTCAAAATCTTATCTTATTCATATGATTTTGATTTTGTTTCACCCACTTATTGCATTTTGATATGGCATGTGTTAGTGTCCTGCCAAAAGAAAAGATTGCTGAAAAAAAAAATGAACTAGATTTTTGTTGCGTGAGAGGATTCCCAAGTGACCTACCTCGCTGGGGTCGCCGTGGCGACAGTTGCTAGGGTAGTGGGAGAGCGGACCTACTATTTAACCCCGAAAAAAATCACCCTAGCCATATGGATTAGGCAGCCCCATGGCTTTGAAAAACTCAAGGGGAATGAACATTTTAAAACATTTCGAACTTGGGAAACCACAGGTCAGAGGTTGGGGGCTCATTGCGTGCAGACTTCTTCCATCTGCCATGTCGTAAATTACCTCCAATTTTAAAAGCTTCAAGAACAACAAAGTGCGGTCACACTGGTGAAGATTTTTGCCCCATGCATAAAAAACGTGCATCTAGACTTAATATGTAGGTTGCCAAGGAATTGTTTTGAAAACATTTTCCGTTTTTCCTGTTTTGTCCCAATGGGGAAAATGGTAACAATAATCCTCTAGCTATGCTGTAATTGAGACATCTGTAAAGAATCGATATATAGAAATGACAAGTATTCTTGATATATTTTTGGTAGTTCTTAAATCACCCTGGGTCGTAGGTTACCGACATGCTTGTTTTTGACCTACCTCTTGTCCATAGTTCCTTCCCTGCGGTCCCCTCCCCTACCCTCACACCGGATTTTTATAGCTGAATTCTGACAATCTGACATGCACTCTGGGAATTTTTGGCCCAATTTATTTTAACTATCCTATCATTTTTTTCCCCGAGCTGCTCGACTTCGCGCTCCATTATCGTGGGTTGCGGGAGCAGAGCGGGGTCGAAATGGTCCGTGTTTTGCGGGGAGGGGGAGAGAGTTTTGTGCGGCTGAGCCGACTCAACGAGGGACGATTGTCAAGGGGCACACTGACCCACGAGCACTGCTGGGAGTGACACCACAATTTAAAAGTTCCACACCAGCTGAACGTCACTCAACAACACCTAAAAAAGCCGACAGCCCCATTGCCCAAATGCATTCAACAATTATCTTGCAGCCTTTCATCCCAGATCAAGTCTCCGAAAAAAAAGAGTTTTCCCACAAGAAAATTGAGCAATGGTCTGTTTGCCGTAATTTCTCCCTTCCCTTACTGGGTGTTGCATACATCTGGGAAATTGAAAACCTTGCCAAAAAAAAGACTTTCGTACACGAAGCTTGCTTGCAAGTTGTGGTCGAGTGGCGGTGAGTTAACCTGGGTTACCTAAGGGAATGTCTGTCTGGGGCCAGGTTAACAAGGTAAGATGGATCGATTACAACAGGGGCCCTTTTTAATGCCTTGTTTATTTGTGTACATGTAAATCATTGGATTTCATATCTCAGGGGCATCAGGCCGCAGGGAATTCCATGTGCCCAACATGTGCACGGTTGTAGCCCGGCCTTGCGGCCCTTGGTTGTAGCATGGTTGGAGTGTGGTTTGCATTGCCTCCAACGTGGTTGGGATTTCCTGGGCCGTTAAGGAGTCTGGCTTTGTCTCTCTCAAGTGCCCTCACATCTGCAGACGCTGGACAGATAGAGGACCACCTGGTGGCATCTGTTGATGCCAAGACTGAATTAAGTTTATAACTTTGAATTGCTTGATTGTACTAGACTAAATTGCTTCCATTATATGACCCAAACCCACCACCAGAATGTGCTGGTCATACATGTAACTTTGCTTGAATAACACCCATCCATTAGACCGTTAACTAGACAATGTTGTTGTTTTTTTACCTGACACCGAAGTGTCATAAACAGTCTCTTTCTATTGACGTTCAATACAAGTATGCTGGTAACAAATCGAGTTGACAATAAACAAAATGGTCGACTTCAGTCGTACTTTTGGAAAGTAACAGACTGAGTTGATTTCAGTCTGTTATGGACTAGGTGAGGCCGAAACCTTCCGATACCGTCTTTAAATGCGGTGTGATTTTTGATGACACGAATTGAAGTGTGTTGAAGTTTATCTACTGCCCTGACGTTGTTGTTGTTGTTGTTCCTCTGTTAGTCTGATACCAGTGGTTACCAAGTAAATCATGTGTACAGAGTTGTCATCCCTTTGATGGTCACACCTTAATTCGCGGGCTTTGAAATGTTGTAACTGGTTACTAGGTTTGCATTTGCTCGCTCTAATAGCAAAGTAGTGTTTGTGTCCGGCCTCGAGAATGTCCATCCTCGTATCCCTCCTCCTCTTCTGTTTCTCTGAATCAACATCTCCCAGACAAGGCAATTTTCCCCACAATGGGGTGATTCACACACAGTCTCCAAAAGGCAAACACCGTTATGCCAGCGCTTTTTTCCTAATGGCTAATCCCCAACACTCTCCCCGCAAAGCAGCCACTTGCAAGAATTCTTGGGACGGATCCATGGATCGGCCAGCCCCAGACTCATTTAGTTGCCTTGGCCTTTCACTTCATCACGGCCGTCTCAATGCCCGGACGGTTCCTCCTGCCTTAATACCCAGGCATCCCCATCCGTCTCTGCTGCGTTAGTACCCACTGCCAGTACTGATACGTTGATCTTGGAGATTAACCAGACAAAAGTGCTGGCGCACAGCGATCTGTCCGCATAGGCTCAGCTTGAACCAAATGGTTCCAAGTCATCTCTAACCCCACGGACCATCGCTTACCCCAACCCCCCCCCCCCCCCTCTCTCTCTCTCTCTCTGTCTCTCTCTCTCTCCCAGAACCCCTCTCCATCACCAACCAAAAGTTGGCCTAGGTCTGTTTGTTCAGGCAGTCAGTTAAATTTGTTGTTCCAACACCCTGTCAATGCTGGTGCGGCCTGGGTACACATTTTGCCCGCCATGTTCTTTTGTCCGATCCCTGTTTGAGCAGTCAACATCGAGACACTGCAGAGTATAGAAAAGAGGTGGACAGCGGGAGATGCAGAAATTAGAACGGATAACAGAAGTCAAAGAGACAAAGATAAAAGCTGCACTTTGCACAAAGGACGGGTGGTTCAAAAATGGTCTTGTTTGTGCTAACAACACAGGAAGGTGATGTAGCCCGAAGGTCTGTGATTTCTGACCTGAATTTTTTTTCCCCCAGCTTTTGGTAATATTTTGACTGCAATCCTATGGGGCACACCTACAGCTGAAATAACCCTCCCACAAAGCTTGAATTATTCCAAAAATGCATTTTGTTTTAAAAGAATCAAAACACATTCAAAACATTTCTGCTTTAGGCCTAATCCAAATCAGCCCCTGCTCATGTGATTTACATGGAGCAGAAATTAAATCATACAAAATTGCAATTGAATTCTCGTTTTCCCGTTGCCTAGGGAATCAGATTGCCCTGCTGAGAAACCTGTTCATTCAGCAACTCAAGACAATGTGAAAAATGAAAAAAAGCCCTAAATAATGTTAAATCGTAAATCTTCATGTGGTCGTAATGTCGACTTGAGGCAGTTTTTTAGGGATCCTTTCTTCCCCCCAAAAAAGAAAAATTGACATTTTCCTCTAGGGAGAACTTCACTTTTCCACTAGAAAGTTTATGTGAAATCCAACAGCTGGGTTCTGCCATCGACCTCAACAGACATATCCCAAAAATGTCAGCCGGATTGTCCATACCGTAATTAATATACCTTTACCCTGACATTCGTTTTACCTGTTGCAAATCATGGTCGGACAAGACAGTATATACTTCCATAGTGTCTGCTGCTATCGTCTGTACAATATGTTGGCTTTGAATACTGCATGTGTATAACTGTCCTCCTTGTTGGGGTCATTACCAGAACATGAGTCAACCGCTAAGTGGGTCAATGCGACTATAAAACGGTTTGTTTACATGGCCGTGCCCGTCTGCTCAAACGGCATGTTTTTTATCATCATTGAAATGCCGGATTACCGCCAAAGAAAGCAGCCATATTGGCGGCTGCTGTATTCAAAAGCTGGGTGTCTACATGTATGTGCTAATGTACATGTAAGCATTGAATCTACACATACCGTTCCAAAGGTGATGAAAATGTAATTCATCAACATAGATATCAGGGAGGTATTAGTATTAAGGCACTTCCGCAATTATTGTATGTTTAAATTTTCACTGTAATGGCAAACCTCTTACGATTCAGTTTCTTTAAAAAAATAATGCAAATCTTAAAATTTAGTGGGCCTGACGTTTCGATCCTAGCAGGACCTTTCTCAAAGGCAGAGTGATAAGGACAAAACAGATACATTAAGGTTCGTGTACATGTATCTGTTTTGTCCTTGTCACTCTGCCTTTGAGAAAGGTCCTGCTAGGATCGAAACGTCAGGCCCACTTAATTTGAAGATTTAAATTTTGGTAATTTTAGTCAGTAAGCAGTTTGCAACATTTTTGTATATCACCTTAAAAAAAATACATTTCAATATTCAAGGTTTTGTTCATGATCTCCATATATTTACAAGGTGTGGTCTCTTTCTCTTGACTTTTGAAACTGTGCTGCATGTGTTCAACAATTGTCGCTCTGTGGTATAGTTGTTCCTTGAAAACAAAAATGAAAGAAATAATCTGGTCAATATGCAAGCAGGCAGTAAGCAAGGTAAACAGATCTGCCACCAGAGAGTTTGCATGCCGATTTGATGTGTTTACGACAGACCCAGACCAGTCCATAAAGTTCGGGAGGCGTTGTTTGATGTAAACTCCCGGGCAACAGGATTGGAGGACTGACCATCGCTGTGCAAACAGTGATGGGAGCTTAGTTCAAGCCAAATTTATGGCTGTAAAGATCAGCTATCAAACCCGCAGATATTGCACACCGATAAGTGTGTGCTGCCTGTAAGATACATGTACATGTACATGTAAATGCCTCCTTTCACTTCTTCCTGCAAGATCTTTGAATTGTGATCAGAATGAAATATTGCGAACAGCTTTATACTGACTAGACTGTCCGGAGATGAACAAATCTAAAAACATTCTGCCCTTGAGAAAGATCCTGCTAGGGTTAAAATGTCAGACCTTAAAATTGTTTTTGACCAATCTTCAAAAAGATAGAGATTCTGATGTTTGGCTGTACTAAGAACCCTTGTCAAAGGCAGCAAGCCTCCATCATAAAAAAAACATCATGCTCAAATGATCAAAATCTTTCCCAAACTTTCCCATTTAAGATTGAATGATTCATGGAGAATTCACGACCAAGTAGTATTGGCCGTGGCCATTGACACAAAGACCCAACTCAGAAAGGTGCTAGATTGTTTTTGGCATAACTGCCCAAAATATTCGCAAAAATTACTTTTCACAAACCAGGCACTTTTTATCATCTGATCATCGCACAAGAGGCTCATTTCTATTGACTTGTCACATTACCAGTGCATGCATAGATAGGCATTGCAACTCTTTTTATTTCTATCAAAAATTAGGAGGGCCCAACCTTTCAATCCTAGCAGAACTTTCTCAAAAGCAGGACCTTTCTAAAGTTCAACTTCTTCTTCTTCTTGCGTATGAGGCAAACAGCAATTCGAGGTGCTGCTGTCTCAAGTTGTTGTCGTTCGCCTGGGCTCAATCAGAAGAGCGAGACCAGTTACCAGGGCCCACCAACTCGGAGGTTGACAACATGGGTCCCAAGTTCAACTTATTTGCTTTTTAGTGAAAATTCAGAAGCTTTGCTTTAGAATAATCCAGAATTAGACACCCTTCAAAAGTTGGTTGGCTTTTCCAGCAAGCAATCACTGATTTGTTTCCAATGCGGACTGAGAACATTGGCCCTATGAACATGTGTTCTCTCACAAACCTCTCCATTGACCCAGCCTGTGTCTGACTCCTGGGACTGTTTTTTTTTTGGGGGGGGGTGTGGAGGGGGAGGGTCACAAATGGATGATTTATGGTACCCCTCAGGTCGAAGAAAAGAGAGGTCTGTCAAGTTCAAAGGTTGCCAGTTGCCAAGATTGGGGTGGCATCCCCAGTGGACCAGCCTCAGTAATCAAACCGGTTTTACCGGTCAAAGTGTTTGGACTAACACAAAGATTAGATGACATCAAACAAAAATGAAGGCTGACCTATTTGTTGACAGTGTAATGCAGCTGTGTTATATATAGTGTGCGGGAGCAATTTTGCTCTGCCTTTCATACCAGTACATTGTATTGATGATTTTGTGTTTCGTTCATCAGTGGAATTGGGAGGGTTCGGCATTTTCGATGCTAGCAGGACCATTCCCAAACGGCCAAAGGCAGAATCTCGATGTGAACTTGTTCTAACATGGGCTTCAATCATCCTATTGTGGCAGTTGTCAATGTGGTTATGAATCAAATCATAGTTGCCCAAACATTAGCCCAGCATAAGCAAAGACCTGCATTCCTCGGATACCTCTTGAGTTGGACCAGAAACTGTCAAATTTAACCAAAAATAATGGAAGAAATTTGATGGATTGAGGTCAGCCTCTTGCTATTCTAGTGGTCCATTTTAGTACACATTCAAACAATACAGTGGGAAGAGACAAATAGGCCTATTTAGTCGATTTCTTTAAAATGAACAAATTAACAAATGGAAATTTGCTAACGTTTGGCCACAGTATTGTTTTAAGATAAAAGTATATATTTTTGGTCTAGTCTATAGAATATACATAATTGGCTGAAAAGTGTCATTGTTGATGTTAGGTCTGGCTGCTCTACTAAATTTGAATTTAAAAAAACATGATGTAGAAACATACAATTTAAAGAATCAGATGTATTTTATTCTGTATCAAAACAATTATCCATCTAAAAAAAAAAAGGGATTCATGGTGTCACCACAAAACTTTCCACATTTTAGTAACTTCTACTATGCAAACCTTCAAATCTGATATGCAATGGGCTATAAAGTGAGTCACTTTATAGTCAGTGATCTACACCACAAAACCTCTTTCGATTTGAAGTTTTAGATTAGAGTTAAAGTTTTTACTCAGTAGTTATGAAAATATGGTCTGTAATGAAGCAATATAAACCCAAATCATAATTGATGCTTTATCACCCCCCTCAACTTTCTGTCCCCCTGTGCATGGAAAAGAGCTAACTAGTACAAGAAGAGACATTTTCGCAGATTGCATCACATCATTTTCTCACAAAATCAAATCTCACTAATTTCCCACAAATCAATTATCATTCCACCAGTTAATTCATGTGAAGATATTCTCTCTGCTACATCTGGGGATACAAATCAAATTGAAATTTGATAAGTTCTGAGGAAATAGAAGTGGCCCTTTGATGATAGGAGACTGACGGGCAGAGTACACACTACCCGAAACGTTGAGTTACTGGCTCTTATCAGAGCCACACTCCTTCTCGAAAGAGAAGTGCTACACTGTGTCACCGCAAAACTTCCACTTTGTATTTCCACTGTGCAAACCTTATCATATTTTCACCTCTAAATAAAGTTGAAAAATCCTTTGCTATTAGGTCAGGTCACAGGTCACAATATAGCCATGTTGAGGGTTTTTTTCCCCCTGAATCAGCTTCAAGAAATTAGAAGGGTTTCTTCTTCTTCCTTTTTTTTGGGGGGGGTGGGGGTGTCGGAGGGAGGAGATTGTTGACTGGTGCAGTGGCTTGTGGTGTGTAAAAAGATTTACAATATTGAAGGGAGGGCTGTCCTTCCCCTGCTCCCCGCCCCAAGGTCTTATGCTTAAACATGTCACCGGTACCCATCTGGTTTTAGCCCCCAGCCCATTTGAGAAGTCTACATTTTAATCACACCGTAAGATCCCTAGAAGACAGGCCACTCCCCCACCCTGTTCTTTCTTCAACCTCTGAAGACAAGCCATCATTTTTAAGGTGGCATTTTTACTGATTTTGCCTTGGTTGGCACCAGGGTCGCAAATTTACTAGGGCCTGTGTGGGTCAAATTCTTTGACCTGAATGAGTGGAACATACCCTAAATAAATAGGATTACAAAGTTAACCTATTTAACCCAATCCATGGCTTGTCTGGACTTTATGGTCACAGAGACCCTGAGTTACAAAAGCGCTTGTATTGATGTTGTAAGTACCTGTACACATGTACAGAATAGGGGTTTTAAAAAGTACAAAAATTCTCCGGGTTGTACACTGGACCAAACTGTGTACAACCCTGAAACTAATCCTGCTTGGGAGGTGTGTTGAGAACAGTTGGTCTGAGTGTTGAAAATGTCCACATGTGTTGAAAGCGATAGTGTAAACGCTTCCATGTTACGTATCAACCTGCGTTCTGCTATTGACCCATTTGCACGTATGCTCAAGCAGTGTGAGCCAATCAACACAGAACATGGATTGAAATTTACTTATGTAGTGCGACATGCGATTTGTGTCGTTGTGCAGTGTGAACATAAGGCATGATTGACTTGTGTCGACATGCAGGTAGTTGCAGATGTACGTAGAAAATTGTGTAATCGTTTCTGCTATTGACCCATGTGCACATATGCTCAAGCATTTTGAGCCAATCAACACAGAACATGGATTGAAATTTACTTATAATGTAGTGCGATTTGTGTCGTTGTGCAGTGTGAACATAAGGCATGATTGACTTGTGTCGACATTTGGTTTACACCGGATGGACCCTAATAAGTTTTGCCTCACAAAGATGAGAAAGCCTAATATGTCAAATACTGTTTTCAGGTGATATTGGATTAACTTCGAACCTGAAATTGAACTGGAGGCCATGAAATGTTAATTAGGCATTGCTATAAATGACCAGTTACTGGTACTTTGTTGTCTTCTTTGCACTGACAGCATAGAGTGACTAGACCCACTGGTAACCGTTGAATAATGCACTGTGGGCTAACCAATACCCTAACAGGAATGGATGAACATGAAGGTATTGAAGGTATTGAGTTTAAGCCTAGCACAGAAAAACTTGTCAATCACCAGATTAAATTTCATCACTGACAAACCACAGTCACCATCAGACATGATGAAATAATACCGACGAAAGCAATGATAAAAGATACGCAGAAAGAAGTGTGGTTTGCTTGGTGACGTGACTGCCTACCATGTTTTCTGTCTCGGAGTAACGCGAAGGTATTGATTTTGTCTAGTTTTCTTTTAACCAACGCAATGAATTTCACATGGCGCGAAAATGCAAGTGCTGTATTCAATTCTGTCTTTACATCAAGCCAAGGAAAAAAAAAAAAGGAATTCCTTTTGGTCGATCGAAGTTGATTTGACAACGGCAAGAATTAATTCTGGACTGATAGGCACGCTTTCAAATTGTGGAAGGGTCGAAGCACTCTATGCCGGGCAAAATGCTAAAATATCCGCCACCATAGCCGTGCCTTTGGGGCCTGTTTTTCAACAAGGAGCCGAGCTTTGCTTAAAACCCACGCCTGTCCCTTTCAGAGCCAAGCTACCGTGAGGCAACAAGATTATAATTTTGGCCCGGCAAAGAAAGGAAGTGCCAAAAGAAAGAAGAAAAAAAAAATGTATGTAGGTCAGAAATTTTAATGAGGTGTAAACTGGTGAGTGAAAAAAATATGAAATGCAGTTTGTCTGCAGGAAGATATGAATTTATGGCATGTGCAGTCAGTGTACAGTAATCATTGATTTGATTGAATTTAATTCTTCCTCTTGAATACTATGGATGCTCTGATGGAATTCTGTACATCAGAATGAAGCTCTTTTAGATTAAAAGGAACAGACATGAGAAATATGTATAAGGAAGCTATACTCTTTTACACAGACTGGGAAAGTTTTTTCTCACACATTGTGATACAGACAGTCCTCTCTGCTCGCTACTTAATATCCATATTCTATACAATCATCTCTTTTGCAGAGATTATGAGGTCCACCATTGAAAACCAGACCATTACACAGGATATAAAAAACTGAATAAAAACCTGCTCCTTCAATAGGACAAAAGGTTCATCTGTATGCATCGCTCTAAAATGTAATTTCTTGTGAATATCCACAACGCAGCAGCTAACAATGATGCCCTCATAATGGTTTTTACATCACTGTATATTTTTTAATGGGGGAAAAATTGAGGACGAATGGTCAAAGGACCACACAGATAAAAGAAGGTCGGGTGTAATTTTGTTTGATCATCTAGGCATTAACTTGATCATCTAGGCATTAACTTGACAAAACAAATTGTAAGAAGTGAGAGTAGTAGAGCTTCCAGGTTATCTGGAGTTTTTTGTCTGTTAGCGGTGGGCCTATCACTATCGGATCTGCCTCAATCTTGTCACAATTTCACAACAAGGAGCGCATTTTTGTCTGGCCTACTTTTCTTTCACGCAAGGGCTTTTTTTTTGACGACACCCTTCGGGATTGTAGCCGGTGTCTGAGCCGACGAGTCGGTTGTTTGCTTTGAATCCGAGTCACGCAGCCAAAGAGGAAATGCCCGGGTAGAAAAGAACCTTTGCCCGGGCCTCTCTGGGAATCGACGCATTCTGTCTCTCCTGAATACTGGCATAGTTGCAGATACTTCAGGCAGACTCCGCAACCTGATTCAGCATCATTGCTCACAAATGATCGTGGCTTTTTTTTCTTTTTTTTTGTGGTGTCTGGGTTTTTCTTATGGGTACAGTACACTGGGGGGAGAGGGGATTTGTCTGATGACGCCCTCATGCAGCATCACCTGTCAGTCGAAGGTCCAGGTTGCCCTCTGTTTTATCCTCGTTGCTACCACTCCACGGGTCTTCTTTTAGTTTAAAATTCCTTCTTAGAATGTGTGGCACACATCAACCTTTTTTTTAGGGGGGGGGCGAAGTAGCCGATGGTAGGGCCTAGTGAAGTCTTCCTTGTTTTGCCAGCAGAGCAGATCCATAAAGGATCTTGTCAGGCAACAAGGGAATCAAAGCCACTGATCTTATTCATCCTGATCAGCCTCTTAAGGTCCATAGACTGCCAGCAACGGTCCCAAGACACTGATTTTCTGACTAGCGGACCTCGTCTTCCCACCAATACCTTTCTGAATGACCCCCCTCCTCTTTAAGAAGAAATAATAGGATTAGCGGGGGAATCGCTTAGTAGCGCTAGGTAACGGAGAGTGAGGTGGACTGAGAGAAGTGGGAGGGTATAGGCATGCCTGCTGAATGGGGGATAAAAGACTGGACGTACAATGGAGAAAATCACCTTGGTCCAAAGACGCGGTTGAAAAGAGGCACCCGGGGAAAATAGATCCACAACATGTGACAAGAGGAAAGAAGTAAATGTATGTCTGTAATCACCGGGATCTGTATTGATGAGGGGGGGAGTTAAGAAAGAAAACTTTGTTGGACAATGGAAAGAAAAGGCTGATTTTGAAGGCAGTCTGGACGAGAATCTGTTCCGCATGGGTTGCCCGGGTAGAATTACGAGAGCGAGTGGGAGACAGTGGGGATTCAGAGGTGTGAATAAGTCGAAGATTGGCTGGGCTTGAGTCTGGATAAGGGGAAGAGTGCCAAGGAATGGGTGTAGCCAGGGTCTAGTGACGCAACCAAATTGGCCAATTTAGGGCCGGGAAGAAACCATTCCGCTGGAACAACTGTTTCACTTCATTAAGCTACTGTACTCCTCTGACAGTGAATGGAACCAAGCATCCCCCAGCAGGTGATGCATTGAAACCATCGGCTTGGTTGGTCCGTGTTTGGCCCTCAATTTGTTGATCTTTTTCTGAGCGGGAGAAGCGTAGATTTGATATCTCCAACAAGGCATAACTAACAAGGAAAGAGGACTCGGGGGAATTGGTCAAGCACCAAATTGGACCAATTGTGAATAGCTGCAGTCAAACGTTGGGACTATTAGTATTATCTGAGGAGTTTCCGCCACTGAAAAGCTGGAGAGAGTTAATTGCGGGCGTTTGTTTGTTTTTTTCCCGCCTGAGACGTTTTTGTTGTTTTTTTGGATGAGCAAGCAGGAAAGGGTGCAGACTTCTATTAAGGCACTTTCAAAACAGTCTGAGCACATGTAAACTATAACATTTTTGGAGACCTCATTCATTGTGCCTTAAGCACATGGTTAATGTTCAAACAAGTCAGGCATTTTCGGATGCCTGATGGCTGATGATAGCAGGAACAAAAGTAAGTATATATCAGCTCAAAGTACTACTGCATCCAGAGCGTAGACAGTTAGCCGCTGTCATGAACGAATCCCCTCCACACTAATCTGTCCAGCATGGCAGTCCTCAGCTCTTCAACTCTGTCAAGTCCTGTGTCTCTCTTCAACAAACCAATGTAATTTGTCTGCTTCCTCCCATTGCCATGTGATAGTTCCCACAATACAAGAGGACTAGCCGAGAGCTCTGGATGACATACACAATGCCCTGCAAGCCTCTATCATCTGATCCATGGTCTTTTAGACACCTTTGGAAGACCTCCTTATCGTTCCTTTTTTCAAGAGTAATGCACAAAATTGTTGCCAAGTGCTTGCTTGCAGAATGCAAAACTCATCAATTCAGAGGGCTTGGTCCTAGCAGGACCTAACAGGTAGTTCTGCTTTTGAGAAAGGTCCTCCTAGCCTAGGATCGAAACATCAGGCCCTCTACATTGATTAGAGGTATTGATTCAGTGCTAGGCTTCTCAAGTCATATCCCAAAATCGTGTGAAGCGATTTTTAAAAAAGGAATGGAAAGGAAGATGACAGGATCTGGGAATTTATCATCAATTATAAACGAAAGAGGGAAGGAGTTTTGACCGGTCCTGGTGGATTTGAACCACATCCTCTGGTTAAACGTACTAGTTAGCGCTCTGCTTCAGAAGCTCTCCAGACCTGAGATAAGGTCCCCTCCCCAAAACGCATGAGGCATTAGTCAGAAGCATTGAAACCATTAACTGCTGTACACATTATCTCCAGGGATCACACATCCTTTTTCCATAGTATGGGAATAACTGGACCAGCCACATAGTCACACCAAAGTAGATACCATGCACTTTCAAAACTTGATTTTTTTTTTGACAGAAAGGATGTTTACTTGGGATCCCGTATGGTACCGGTACATGGTTTTACAAAAGTCTCCTGACGACGGGCAGAGTACACACATTGACATTACACACTACCAGAAATGTTGAGCTACTGGCTGTTTTCAGAGCCATACTCCTTCTTTTAAGAGTTGATGTACATGGCGTCATCACCACAAACCTCCAACTTGGTATTTCCACCAGGCAAACCTTCCAATCTAATGTTACAAAACACATGATATGGTTACAGTGATTAACGAATGGGACCCCCCTTGTAGCAGATGTTTGACAAAGGCCACTCAAAATAACCACCACCCATGACGGAAGTTTCAGTTGGCAATTTGTAAAATGTGTATTTGTCACATCCATCTGTTTATTGGCCGGTACCTGGCATGTACATGTAGACCTGATGTGACCATGAAGAAGTGGTGGTTGAACACCAGTAATGATATCCACGTCCGACTGGTGCCCAGTTTCACCGGTGCCCAGTGTCCACCTCCCATCCCGACACTCACCCCAGTCATCCAGGAATAAGAATCGGAGGCATTTGCTGCGCCTGTAATTTATTGAGGCGATAAACAAAATCTTGTATTAATGAGCTCTCAAATAGCTGCGGCAGAGGGCTCTGTAGATGCTCCCAGAGACCCTTTGGGCTTGTCCGGGCTCTGTAAAGGTCGAGCAACTGCTGCCTCTCTGAGAGCCAACTCCAGACAGAGACTGCTGGAGAGGGTAGAGAGTGAGATGTATTTGTTTGTTGTTGCGTCTGGTAGCACAGGTCTGTGCTTACCATAGGTGTGTGGTTGATTCAAAGCAGACCTTGCTGAGGATGATATATGAGGTACCTTGCACCTCTACCTCTCTCACCCACCCTTTCTATCTCCCCCTTCTCTCTCTCTCCCCTTCTCTCTCTCCCCTTCTCTCTCTCCCCTTCTCTCTCTCCCAGGGCTACTCTCTCTCCTCTTCCCTCTCTCCCTTTCTCTCTCTCCCCTTGTCTCTCTACTCTTCTCTCTCCCCTTTAATCTCTCCCCTTCTCTCTCTCTCCCCTTCTCTCTTCCCTTCTCTCTTCTCTCTATCCCCTTCTCTCTCTCCCCTTCTATCTCCTCTTCTCTCTCTCTCCCCTTCTCTCTCTCCCCTTCTCTCTCTCCCCTTCTCTCTCTCCCCCTACTCTCTCTTCCATTCTCTCTCTCCCCCTTCTTTCTCTCCTCTTCTCTCTCTCCCCTTCTCTCTCCCATTCTCTCTTCTCTCTATCCCCTTCTCTCTCTCCCCTTCTATCTCCTCTTCTCTCTCTCTCCCCTTCTCTCTCTCCCCTTCTCTCTCTCCCCTTCTCTCTCTCCCCCTACTCTCTCTTCCATTCTCTCTCCCCCCCTTCTTTCTCTCCTCTTCTCTCTCTCCCCTTCTCTCTCCCATTCTCTCTCTCCCCTTCTCTCTCTCCCCTTCTCTCTCTCTCCCCCTACTCTCTCTTCCATTCTCTCTCTCCCCCTTCTTTCTCTCCTCTTCTCTCTCTCCCCTTCTCTCTCCCATTCTCTCTCTCCCCTTCTCTCTCTCCCCTTCTCTGTCTCCCCCTACTCTCTCCCCTTCTCTCCCTCCCCTTCTCTCCCCCCTACGTTCTCTCCCCTTCTCTCTCTCCATTTCTCCCTCTCTCTTTCTCCATTTCCCTCATCCAATTCTCTTTCTCTCTATTTCTCTTTCTCCCTTTCTTTTCTGCCGTCTTCCTCTTTTCCTCTCTTTCTATCATTCACCCTTTCTCTCTCTGTCTGTCTCTCTCTTAAGAGCCTCTGAAAAGAGCCGGTAACTCAACGTTTTGGGTAGTGTGCACTCCATACAGGCTCCAGTTGCTGCACTAGGTGGGAAACATTCTCGGGCATATGCACTGATGATAGTTGGAATCCAGCAGTCTCCTGACAACGGGCAGAGTACACAATACCCGAAAAATTGAGTTACCAGTTCTTTTCAGAGCCACACTCCTTCTTGAAAGAGAAGTGCTACATGGTGTCACCGCAAACCTTGGACACTTCCACCATGCAAACCTTCAAGTCTTATCTATCTCTCTCTCTCGGTCTCTCTGTTTTTCCCTAACTGTGTCTGCATCTCTTGTCACTCTCTGTCTGTCTCTCTGCCTCTCTGTCACTCTCTGCTTCTCTGTCACTCTCTGTCTGTCTGTCTGTCTGTCTGTCTGTCTGTCTCTCTGCATCTCTTGTCACTCTATGTCTGTCTGGCTCTCTGGCTTCTTCTTTCTCTCTCTCTCTTTCACTATACAGAATAACCCCTGAATCCCAAAGACAATGTCTGACCAAGGATTTGATGTCGTAAAGAAACTGATGATTGGTCCAAAGCAGATTGAGTCAGGAATGAGAGACACCAGAGATAGACTAAACCACAGGCCATTCAAACTCACACTGGGCCTTACCAGAATCTGCGGGGTGAGTGGCCTCACCAGCCACCCCAAAATTCCAGGCAACATTTCACCCTACACTCTAACTCTAAACTTGTTTTAAGTTTACAGAAACCTGACAATTTCCTCTGATGGCCACCCAAGAATTACAAAGAGGAAGGGGGTAATTTGTAAGCCAGTCCCCCAATTGATATCAGTCTCCCATGTAGGTAGACTACTGTATCTTGATTTTTGATACCTGACCTCAATGCTCCTGCCCTGAACTTGACCATGTGTTCGACTTCGTTCCTCAGGGCTCCAATTTCCTCGTTTTATCTCTGCCTGCCAATTAGTAGGTGCTCGTTAAGGCGGAGTGATAAAACTGTACGCTGGAATTGAATAACCACATTGGGTACCAGACTCAATCAGATATGTAGATTGGTCCAGTCAGGATTCAGTTTAGAAAAAGCCAAGATGCCCTACTACATGTACATTGGGCATAAGGGCTCGAATTTCAGAAAGATTCTGAAAGAAATTTCAGGTCTAGTAACTGAAGACTCTTACTGGACCTGAACATTTTTTTACAAGACCTGTGCCATAAATAAGAATTTAAAAATTGTATGCAGTGAAAGGAATACCATGAGAAAATGCTGTTTACTTGTATAGGTCAAAATAAAAATTATATTTGAGTGCCATTTTCTTCATGGTGGAAGAAAAACCCACTAGACAGCCGGTCCAGTGCAGTTACACTTGGCACTAGACCGACGCTAGTCCACAGTCTAGTGGATATTTTGAGCCCTGGGCATTCTACGATCACTTTGAATGTCAGAGTGTTATCCTGGAAATAAAACGGGGACAAATCCTATGGCTTGGGCATTTTCTCAGGGAGGATCAAGATCATATCCCTAAAGTTGCTTTACGGGAGACCTCAAACTACTTTCAAAGGACAGTGATGGCAGAGCTTGCTGAGATGAACCTAACAAAGATACAGACACAATTCTTGGCTTAGAAGAGGACCAAAGTGGAAGGACATCATTGCAGTCTTATGTCTCAGTCAGGATGAAGAGGAGTAGAAATACAAGTACTTCTTCATTGAGCTAGGAAGTGAAAAATTGTTTGAAGCCGAGACTAAATCCCCCCTTTCTTTTAAACGTTCAATCAAGTGCAACTCTAATAGTCCACATTTATTCATTCGTTCGTTCATTCAAAGTGATTTATTTATTACAATCCATCATTACATTTAAAAACTGAATTGCAGTGGATTTTACTAAAACATAGAGTAAAAGAAATTGTTGACACCAAAACACACAAAAAACGAACAAAAATGATTAATTACAGTCAACATACAAATAAACTTCAAAATTTAGTGGGCCTGATGTTTCAATCCCAGCAGGACCTTAATCAAAGGTCCTGCTAGGATCGAAACGTTCAAATCGCAATTATTTTCGTAGTGGGAACGGCCCTACTGTCTCCTCCTTCCTGTGTCTGAGACCTGTTGTTATGGTGATGAGAAAATGGCTGCTTTGCTCTCTCTGAAGTCTCTGTAGTGTGATAAATCAATTGACCTTGTGTAGGGGTGGGGTGACCTATTTGTTCTAGTCATTCCATGGTCCATTATACAACATAGCAGGGATGGCATAGTCAGTAGGGCCGTTTCCACTCTCCCAAATAAACATGATTATTTGAATTACGATTTGAGTTGCGATTCAAACTCCACTTTGTGTGTGTGTGTGTGTGTGGACACAATAAACACGATTACTGTATTAGTAGGATTTGAATCGCGATTCAGGATCCTGACTTGTGTTCCTTGTTGTAGGCCCTCTCATTGAAAGCAGAATGCTTTCTGCCTTTGAGAAAGGTTCTGATAGAATCAAACTGCCAGACCCCTTCCATTTTGTGAGATTTGCGATTTTTAGCATTTCAAAGTCAGTATTGGTTTGGAAAGGTTTGTCTTAAAACCTTTTAAAACCCATTTTAACAACTTGTATTTGGTAAATATAGATATTCAACTAACTTGTTATGTATTAATCATATGAATTTTTTCACCAAACCTGTTGCAATAATTGTTGGACAATGGATCATTCATGACAGTGCTAACAATGGTTTATCTTAAAATTTAGTGGGCCTGACGTTTTGATCCAAGCAGGACCTTTCTCAAAGGCAGAGTGCCTTTGAGAAAGGTCCTGCTAGGATGGAAACGTCAGGCCCAATAATTTTAAGATTTGCATTTTGGTAATTTTAGTCAGTAAGCAGTTTGCAATATTTTTGTATATCAATTTAGATGGTTTATCTTATCGTAAGTCAAGTTACAATGGATTGTAATATTAACCTCTGGTCATTAGATCATTTCTCAGTCATTTTGTGCGTATAATTCAAACTGCTCATTGATTTTTCTTTTCTTGACAGTCGTGCAATACTCAAGAACCAAGACATCCTACAGACCACACCCCTGTCCAACATCTTCTACAATGACTTCTGGGGCACACCTCTCATCCACAGTGGCAGCCACAAGTCCTACCGCCCTCTCTGCGTCCTGTCGTATCGCCTCAACCACCTCCTCGGACAGCTGGACCCCTACGGCTATCACCTAGGCAACGTGCTCCTGCACGTGGCCGTGACGGGGCTGTTCACGTATGCCGCGAGGGCGCTGTTGCTTCGGCGGACGTTGCCGGCGTGCCTGGCCGGGCTGCTGTTTGCCGTGCATCCTATCCACACGGAGGCCGTGGCTGGGGTCGTTGGGCGGGCAGATATAGGGGCCGGTCTCCTCTTTCTCCTCTCCTTCCTCACTTACATCAGATACTGTCGGACGCGGGACTCGCAGCGCGCCGAATGGACCCAAGCGAACGGAGACGTCGTGACGAGGACGCTGTGGGAGGGCGCCCTGCTGGCACTCAGCGTCCTACTAGCCACAATGAGCATGCTCACTAAAGAACAAGGAATGATGGTGCTAGCGGTGAATGCGGCCTACGACATATTCATCCAGAGCAAGATGAGGCTGCGAGATTTTGTTTCCTTCCGTTTTCTGTCAAAGGTAATCAAGGAATTGAAGCTGAGACCTCTGGTGTTGCGGACCAGCGCTCTTCCAATCTGAGCTACCCAGCCCTTAGATGGTGGCCTCCCAAATAGTCAACTAGTCTTTGCTGGGGTGGGGGCGCTAGTCAACCCAAGCAATTCAACCATTAACTGGTTGTAAACCTGGCTACAGCAGCTCGGCAATCACACAATGTGGATACAGCTTTTTTCAAAGTCAAACAATTACAATGTAGTTGAAAAACTGATTGAAATGTTATTAACTGCTAGCTGAAATTTAGTGGGCCTGACGTTTCGATCCTAGCAGGACCTTTCTCAAAGGCAGAGTGACAAGGACAAAACAGATACATGTACACGAAGGAAGGGGGGGAGAGTGAATAGGACACGGATGAGAAACAAAGGACAAAGAGTGAAGCTGGTAGGGAGAGATCAAAGGGAAGGGCAGGGGGTAGTGTAGGGATTAATGAGAGGAGGGGGAAAGATCAAAGAGAAGGGCAAGGAGTGGGGTAGGGATTAGTGACAATAGGGGGAAAGATCAAAGAGAGAAGTGTGAAGGACTGAACACAAAAGAAGGATTATCAGAAAGCTGCATGGTGTTAGTCATTACCCTCCTGGATGTTGAGACCATGTGGTTGAATAGTCCGAAGACGCTTCATCCACATTTTCTCACGGCTAAGACGGACAGCATTATTACGGTGACCAAGTGATTCTATGCCCAGTACACTCATATCTGATATCGAATGATCAGGGAGATTGAAGTGATACCCAACAGGGGTGTCCATTTTACCAGTTTTGATAGTAGACCTATGGCCATAGATACGTTTTTTGAGGGTGTTTTTGGTCTCGCCAACATACTGAATATTACAAACTCTACAAGAGATGAGGTATATGATGTTTGAGGTGGTGCACGTGATAGAGCCATAGGTCGTGTGGGTAGTTCCAGAAGAATGTCCATTGAAAGAGTCTATTTCCTTGACATGTGTCTTGCAAACAATGCATTTCGAGGTACACTTAAATGTACCAAATTTGGTTGGAGGTGAAGAGTCCAAAGGGGGAACCTCTGCTCGGACAATTAAGTCACGCAGGTTACGGGGGCGCCTGAAAGCTAAAACAGGCGAATTGGGAATGGCTTCAGCCAGACGATCCGAAGTGTGGAGAATATGGTGGTTTTCCTTAGTTATCTTCCTGAGAGGAGGAAGAGAGGGGTGGTAGGAAGTAACTAAGGGAACCTTGGGCTTGTCCTTGGGACCTGGTGGCTTTTGTTTTAGTGCCGAACTTCTGGGAATAGAATAGACTTTAGCAATGGAGTTCTTCACTTGGCGAGAACTATAGCCTCTAGCAACCAAGTTACTGGCCAATACACGTGTATGGCGGCGAAAGTCAGACTCATTGGAACATATACGCCTCAATCTGAGGGCCTGGCTGTAAGCTATACCAGTCTTACAGTGTCTAGGGTGACAACTGGAGGAATGGAGATATTGATGAGTGTCGGTGGGCTTAGAATACAAGTCAGTAGTGAGTGTATTGAGGTCTTTCCGGACGGTGACGTCCAGAAAGTGGGTCTGTTGAAGAGACTGCTCCCATGTGAATTTGATGGTCCTATGGAAGGAATTGATGTGGTCAAAGAAAGCATTCAGGCTGCTACCGTCCCTAGTCCAAATGAAGAACACGTCATCTATGTATCTCCACCAAATCCAGGGACGGCATGGAGCCTCACTGAGCATGCGTTCCTCAAGGTCACCCATGAAGAGGCATGCAAAGGAAGGAGCCATGCGCGTACCCATGGCAGTGCCATGCACTTGAAGATAGTGCTTGCCAAGAAAGGAGAAATTATTCTTGGCCAGCACTAACCTCATGAGGGTGGTTATGTCGGAGATGGGTGGAGAAGACTGTTTTCCTTTGGCCAGGGCCGAGGAGCAAGCCTGAATGCCTTCTTCCTGGGGGATGTTAGTGTACAGAGAGGAAACGTCAATAGTACCAATTATGGCAGTGGCAGGAATTTGATCCTTGACACTTTCCAACTTTCGCAGAAAATCGGGAGTGTCATGGACGTATGAGGGGATTTGGGGAACCAAGGGTTTGAGAAAAGAGTCAATGAAAAGAGATATGTGTTCCGTAGGTGAACCATTACCAGAGATGATGGGTCTGCCTGGGTTGTTGGCCTTGTGAATTTTCGGGAGAAGGTAGAATCTGGCAGTTCTACAATTGATCGGTGATCAACTGCTAGCTGACTTAAATTACCCAAATGAAAATCTCCCCCAAAAAGTAGAGGGACTTATCCTAGCAGGACCTAGCAGGACCTTTTTTTTAGATTTCTGTCAAAAATGAGCTCTGAAGGATGGATTTCTCAAAGACAGTGACAAGAATGTGGACCCAGTCCCTTTGTTCCAACCATGATTGAAATGTGGAATTGTCCCAATTTCTGTGCCAAGGAATTCTTGTTTATGAGATACTTTACAAGCCGGGTTTTTCAGCCTGTACTCCTCAACTCATACATATGACTGAATGAGTTTGTGACTTGTTTTAAATCTCTCACTAAGGGGTGTAATAGACTTCTGCTCCCAATTAGAATGGTGATTTTGTGGTTGGGAAGCCCGTAAAATATCCCTTTTTCACCCGGGCAGTGGACTGTGTTACGAGCTTGAACCCGCACTTTGCTCAACAAATCGATTCGGTCATTGGTGTTGTTTATTAACCCAGTGCCGAGGTGTTGGAGCAGATGGCCAGGGTGTTGTAGAATTGTTAGGGGGGAGGGGGAGGAGTCGTTACCGAGCACACTGAATTGAAATTGAATGATTGTATGCCAGAAAGTCACAAACAAGTCCGTGCTTTGCACCAGTTAACCGCTAACGTGACTGATCAATGAGCATAGACGTTTGAGGCACTGGAATCGGTGGGCACTCATAATTCCAGCCGATTACAACTGGCAGGATTTTTGTTGTTTTTTCTTCTTCGTGGTTGTGCGTGGGAGAAGGAGGGAGAGAGAGAGAGAGGGGGAGGGAGAGAGAGGGAGGGGAGAGAGAGAGAGAGAGGGGGGGAGAGAGAGGGGGAGGGAGAGAGAGAGGGGAAGGGAGAAAGAGAGAGAGGGAGAGAGAGAGAGAGAGAGAGAGGGGGGAGGGCAAGAGAGAGGGGGAGGGAGAAAGACAGAGAGGGAGAGAGAGGGGGAGGGAGAAAGAGAGAGAGGGAGAGAGAGAGAGGGGGGGAGAGAGAGGGGGGAGGGAGAGAGAGAGGGGAAGGGAGAAAGAGAGAGAGGGAGAGAGAGAGAGAGAGAGAGAGAGAGGGGGGGGGAGGGCGAGAGAGAGGGGGAGGGAGAAAGACAGAGAGGGAGAGAGAGGAGGAGGGAGAAAGACAGAGGGAGAGAGAGAGAGAGGGGGGAGACTGGAAGTTGAGGGAGTCATTTTGGTAAATTGATTTCTAGATTTGGGTTGAAGGTTAGGCTCACAGAAAGCGGAATGTATGTATGTAGGGAGCCACTGTGTTTGGTGTGAGGGTCGGCCATGTTCCCTGGCGTTTCCAAGTGAGAAATCATGAACCAATCCATGCTGTATTTTTTTTTTCTGTCATTTTTTTTTTTTTAAGTGGGTCCTTGATTTCGGAGGTGTTAAGCCACCAACTGAGTTGTGGGTGCTTGTGGTTTGGTTTTTGTGCCATTCAGGGTGGCAGGGATGTGGCTGTTTGATCGGGTAAATGCATAAACAGGGCATTATACTAGGCAAGGCCACAGTGAGCTCTTACCCAGGGTGGGTAGGCTGGACTGGAAAGTGGAATGGTCATTGCCTCTAGGAAGGCTTTCATGGCATGGCGATGCTATAATGGGCTATATAGAAGTTCATATCGCTGACCGCTGACCATTTTTTTTCAAAAGACCCCCAGATTCTGATGAAAATGGGAAATTGCCCGACTCTCTTCTCTCTTTTTGGTTGACTTTTTCATTTAACTTCACTGACACAAATCCTTCCCTTTTCTGCAGAAAAGGGAACAATAATAAGTTCTTCATTTAAGAAAGTTCTCTAGTTGTTTCCTCGGCCAACTTGAAAGGTCCTGCTAAGTTACAAATGTCAATCGGACCCCTTCAACTTTTTATGATTCTAAGTATTGGAAGTAATCAAATGTAGGTAGAACACAAAAGACATAATTTTCTGGAAGGATTAAACACTTTTTTAAAGTTTGGCTGATAGATCCTTCATGTCATTCTTTTGGTATTCATTATTCAGGTACATGAACAAGTTATTTCAAAAAATATTTCCTCAGAATAACATACTTTCCATGGATATTTTCATTTTATAAATTTATTGGCAGAACTCGATTATCAATTATTCATTATTGCTTCAAGTAGCTTGTCATTAATCATCATATTTCAGTCTGCTGAAACACAAGATGGTATCAGATTGAAACGGGAGAAAATAAAATCACCCTGTCTTATTTTGGATGGAAACGGCTTCTTGCAGACACTTCCCTGCCATCCTGACAAAAACTGTGAGGTCAGCAGACTTCATTAGCTAGATAGGATTTGAAGGCTGACATGGTGGAAGCACAATGTGGAAAATTTGCTACGACACCATGCAAGTCATCTCTTTCAAGACGGAGTATGGCTCAGTAACTCAACATTTTGGGCAGTGTATACCGTAATCGCCCCATTAGTTTGACGATGGACAGAGCACTGGCTCTTTTCAGACACACACTCGCTCCCGAAAAACTTTCCACATTGTCAACAGCATTCACGTCCTCGGGGTTTATCAAATGTAGTGTTTACCTCATGGGCTCGGGTATATTTTGCTGACCTTCCCTTGGTTCCATTCGCAGGCTAGTTTTCCCCTCGACAACACCTTCTGCGTGATTGGACTTTGTATCAGGCAAAAGTCACTATTGTCACTCGTGCTATATGCACCAGACCTTAATTTGCAAACTAATGAGAAAAAAAAAGGCCCCTGCTCTGGCGGGGCACTTCAATCGAAAAATGGGTGTCTGATAAAAAAAAAGATGCTGGTATTAGAAATGAGTGTAGGCCTGCTCCGCACAAAATGGTTACGGTAATTTGCATAGGCGTACATACTGTAGATGCAATGATTACGGCACTTCAGCTCTGTGATCGATGGGCTTTTGACCTGTTTGCAAAATAAACGGGCATAATCTGACCCTTCTCATGTGGGGTCCTCCCCCCAAACAACTTTGACATAGATGAGAAATGATCCCCGAGATGTTTATTGTTATTGTGCAACTGTGATAATAAACACATCGGCCATTGGAAGTCTCCTATGTACTGAGCCACTTGAGGCAGAGGATAGGGGTGGGTTAAAAAAGATGCCGAACCAGAAATATACTCTGACATCTAGAAGGCCAGAGTGGCTGTTCTTTAGGTTGTTGACTCTTAAGGTCAAGGGTTTACCCCACTTGAACAGTTCTCCAGAGAAATCCCTGTTACATCCATTATCCGGTCAGACTCTGATACAGTTGGGTATTTTTTTCTGCCTCTTGTCATACGTAAAATGCCAAAATGTGGCAAACTGCTTGCTGACTAAAATGGCCAAAAGGCGATTATCAAAATTTGGAGGGTCTGACGGTTTGATCCCAGCACTTGTAGCAGGACCTTGAGAAAAGTTTGAGAAAAGTCGTACTATGATCTAATCGTCAGGCCCTCCTAATTTTGATATCTTGTCATACGGATTTATCCCAAGCACTATTTGAGGTGATTTGCATGGATTGGGGATATTGATTACAATGGAATAAAATGCCCTTTGTAACACGAGCAAACACAAAATCTGTGAAAATCTGGCATCGTTCAAGTCCAGGAGTGTTTACCCAGCTCAAACTGGCCAGATACCCAGAGTCTAACTGGTGTGATCCCGGAAACTGCTGTAGTCCTGGTCTACAACATTTGGTTGTTTGCACCTGAATGGAAAAGGGAGGTGTGATCCCTGTAATAATGCTTCTGACTGGCACCCCTACCCCAGCAAAGATAGGCCTAGTTGACTATTTTAGACAGCCGTCATCTAAGGGCTGGATAGCTCACGTGGTAAAAGCACCGATACGTTAAACTAGAGGTTTCATGTGTTTAACTCCAAGCCAAAGTTTGTTTGCCATTTTTCCAAATTTTAAATTAGTATATCAAAAATGATTTGTTTTTCTTTTTTTTCTATAAATTGCTTTCTGACTGAAATAACTTTAACGCAAATTTAAAAATGTCGAGGGCAGGAACTCTTTGAGAAAGGTCCTGCTAGCATCGAAAAGTCAGGGCCTCGTAATTTTTTGTTTTTATTCTGAAATGTTTCAATTTGGTAAGATATCTTCAATCCAAACATGTTACCCAATGCAAGAAGTTTAAGTGATATATCAACTTGCAAAAAAGTTGTGTAAATCAAATAGTCATTCTTTATAATTTGATACAAAATTGTGATTTCATTCCAATCCCATTTTTCACATTAAATACAATTGATATTTCATAGGGATATTTCCCCCTGTGATTTGTATGAAAAATTTGCCCTGGTCGAATTTTGGAGAAAACAAAGAGTAATAGATAGAACTACTGGTAATCCTCAAATGATTTTTAATGATGTATGTAACCAACAAGAATTTTAGATCTAAGGAAAGTGTGTAGTGAGACCCCACCCAAAGAAAGTAAGGACTTCACTATCATGAGTGCTTACTCATGATAGTACTTCTAGGTACTGATAGTACTTCTAGGTACTTGTAATTTGAAAACATACCGTACTCATAATTGCAGTAACCTATTCCAACTTATTCTCCCAGTGAGCAAAGTGTAGTTTACGTAGACAACTTTTGGAAAAGTATAATGGTAATACAGAATGAAATGCTGTTTAAAGACATACCGTAAGCAAAAGTTTTCCGGATTGCATTTGAATCGTCAGACTACTATAAGGAACATCATGAAATTAAGATTAGTTAATACTAATTTTTCAGCACCCAACTGCATTTTTGCAGTATGAAGATGACATTGGTGAAGAAAAGCTGCAACGATGTGGCTTATACCCGTACTCCTTGCGGCTCAATAAGGCCTGAATCTTATCGTGAAATGTTTGGAGCACTGTGACTTATATTCCAGAAAATACAGTAGTTGAACACATTCCTCTGGTTTTCAGTGCAATTAATTCTTTGGCCCTTGCGTAGAAGAAACCAGTTTTCTCCAAAGCAGAGCAGAGTGCGGGTAGCTACACTCTTCACCATTTTGCAGAGGGCCATTGTGTTCCTCAGGAACAAAGCCAATTACAAATGACCAGAGTTCGACATATGCTTAGCGACAGTCACAGCTTTCTTTCGCTCTTATCGCTCATTCTAGTTTCATTTTTTTTTTTGTCATTAACTTTTGGACAATGGCGATGGAGAAGGACCAGAGGTTTTGGGAAGGGGAGCGTCGATGGAATAATTTCAAGGAATCAATCATTTCTCCGTCTCTTTCAGCTGACTTAAGTGACTATTTGTTAGGCAGAACGATGCCCATGGGCCTCCAAAACCAATTTCAAGGGATGGGAGGGGACTATTAAAGTATACCCGTGGATGTTGCTTCAGAGTTGAAAGAGTTACCTCTCGTCCTTGCACTTTGATATATGCCCGCCCCCCCCCCCCCCCAAAAAAAGTTGAAACTGGGAGGGAAATCTTGCCTCACTTTCCCGATCTGAAAAAGCATAACCTTTCAATCAATGTCCAATTGAATAGAGAATAGACATAATTGATAATCAATTAACTGTAATCAATACATTTTTGTTATTTCTATGATATACCCTTTTTGATGAGAAGTAATTTTTTGATTTTTTTTTAAAATTTTTTTTTTCAACTTTTCCCATTTTCCAACAATTTTGGTTGCTATATTTCTATGATATACCCTTTTTAATGATAAGTAATTTATTTTTTATTTTTGGGGGGCTTTTTTCATTTGCTGTCATAAAATTCAGTCACCCAAGTACAAACAGTTTCTGGCGTTTTTTACATGCAGATCAGACAAAGACTCTTTGGCTGAATTCCTAAAGCCTCATTGTCATATTTGCCTCAAACAATTCTTGACACGCCTGTCTTTTTAGATAGATGGCCGCCGGTAACTACACATGTGGCAGTGGCACTGTCATCGGAGATCTGGGTTTTTTTTCCTTTCCTTGATTTCATTCATTCTATCCCCTGTGGTTTAATCCTACTCTTGTTTGAAGTTCAAAACAGCCTGTCTGCCGGGCTTAGTTCAAGTGATTGAAAATCTCCACTGCCATTTTTTTTTTTTTTTGGTGGGGCTCTCTTTTATTTTCACATTGTCTGATGTGGGTCACCTGAGGGAAGTTTCTCCGCTTGTTGTCGAGAATCGGCAAACAACACCACGCTGGAAGTGGTAGCTTGCTCTGGCTTGAAATACCCACCCAACAGAAAAAGAGTCTTTTTCATCTTTTTCATTTTTGATTATCAGTTTCCTTTTAATATGAGCTGTCTCTCTTGTGATGGAATCTCATCTGAACGCAAAGGAAGAATCCTTGATGGAAGAAAAAAAAGGAAATTGTAAAAATTATATTACGGTACTTTGAATTCCTAGATAAAACATGAGGTTTGCGTCGAGGAGAATGTGATTCATTGGGGTTTACCCTGCTCGACATGATCTACACTGATCATGTTCAGCAGGGCAAACCTCAATTAATTTCTTTGAATTCAGAGTTTTTGGTTTGGATAACACAAGATTTCAGGCAACTTAGGAAGCAAGTTAACTGGAAACAAAATGACATTTTTTGAGCCTGTAATGTTTATTTTATTATTTCTTTTACAAGGCCAAAGATAATAGAATGTTAATTTGACAGGTGTCCTCAATTTGCCCCCTCCTTCCACACCTTCAGCGGTCATGCGAGGACATTTACCTTATGACTTCCATCGAAAGCAACAGCCAATTGTCAAGAACCACTTTTGTCGGGAACAGAAGAGAAACTCCCTTCAAGTGGAGAATAATCCATGTTTGCCAAACCTGATTTTTCCTTAGTCTGGGCTTACACGCTCATTCCTCCCTCCCTCCCCCGAACCCAGGGCTTCAGATGAAGCAGAATTTTCCTTTTTTAGGTCATTCATTAAGAGAAATTGGGGCAGCGGAGTGAGATCAACGTCCTCCTTCTGGCCTTGTTTAGGCTGGCGCCCCGCTAGCGCTGGTCTCATGCTCAATTTGGCAGGCTTTAGCTGGGGACCCCCATAGTTCGGTACTAAGTCCTCCTCCGTCACCTCTGGTCCTGCTCCCTGCTGAGATCGTCTTGCCACATTTTTTTTTTCTGGGGGTGAGATTTGAAGCCTCAGAAATTGTTAAGGGCCCCCCAAATTCCGCAGACATGTTCATGATTCAATATGATTCAATCAAAAGAGTCGGTGGAAACCTGTTCTATGATTGAGGATTTGGTGTCTCTTTTCAAATTTCCGATTGAATCATGAAAATGTCTGAACAGAACACCCATGTAGGGTGATGGATAACCTACCTTCTGTCTGAGGTGAGGATATTCAAATTGAGACCGACATATTCGGGCATTTTGTTGTCCAGTACAGCGCAAATCAAGTGGAAACTGTGTCCAATTCAATGGCATGAACTAGTTCTGCCAATCCGAGTTTACCATGAGAAAATTGGTCGACATGGGTAAAGTCACAAAGTTGTTTAGTCGTAGTGGTTTTTGTTGTTTTGTTGCACTCAAAGGTGTCATGTCCATCCAATAAACGATTGATTGATTGCATAGAAACGTGCGGCAGAACTATTATTGGGCCAAGATTTTTGAGCAGCCTACCTTACAAGTTACAGCATACAATCTAAAACCTTCATTCCTTCCCTCCCTCCCCCTCCCCCCTCCGCCTCCTAATTCAATTTAGACACTAGCAAACCACCTCCTCCCATATATGTACGCCCTACAGGGATTTTCTTTTTTTTTGCAGTAATCCAGAAAACCGCTAAGAGAAAAACCAAATTGAAAGAAAGAGAGGAAGAAAAGAAAACCCAGCAACTTGGGCTGTGAATAGAGTCGTTTTGACAAAGGGAAATCCAGCAGGGAGGCTATACACTATATGCTCACATACTCCAACCCTCCAGACAAATATCCCCCACTCTTTTTCCTTGTTCCTCTAATTTCCCCCAACTTTCCAATAGAAAAAAAGGGACACGGTTTCCCTATTTTTGATTATTTTGACTCTTGGGCCAACGTATCAACAACACCCACTGCACATTTTGTGCCGTAATTTTTGGGTGCCTTTGTAAGATCGAGGGCAAAGAGAATGGCTTCAATGGGCTGTGGCTTTGTACGGGTTCTGGGGCCAGCCGGGATCTTTGCTGTGAGCACTTTCACAGCGGTACTGTCTCCCATTCAAGGCAGAATTGCTTTGATTACAAGAACCCTACTCTCGTTATCCTCTGAACCGTTCAGCTGAGCCTCATGAACCTCAGACCTGTGGTCAGAAGTTTTCAATATTTTCCCGAAACGTAATTTTCAAAAAGCCTGGACAAAAGAAACTGGACAAATGGAGTGAACAACACGGCTTTGTCATTTCTATCGATGCACAGAATCTGGACAATTTCCCCAATAGAGACTCACAGAAAAACGGGGCTAAGTATTTCCAAAAATTCAGGTCATGTATCCACCTCACCCCCTACTCCCCCCCCCCTTTCTAGGATTTTAACCCGCAGTCAAGTTTTACACCGGACAAAGTACTTTCTTTCTTCATCTTAATCCAACTTTTCAGCCCTACCAAGCCAGCGACTATGCATGAATGAGTGCTCTTAAAAACCTGCCTATCCGGGGTCTCTCATTAGGTGTGAATGGGGGGATTGTAGAGCCCAGCAGTCAAACCCCAGGGCTGACTTGTCCAATTAGCTGCCCTGCCTGAAATAAATTGGGCAGTTGCTGGGAGGAAGATAGGGGCGCTGGGGTCAGGTTTTTTTTGGGGGGAAGGGGACTGGGAGTGGGGTTTGTGGCAGACTCATGAGGGTCGCTAGGACTGAACGCAGGTGGGTTTGTGAACGGCCAAACGCAAACCTCAGACTGACAGGGAGTTGGGTCTGCCTGTCTCAACCTATATATCCAAACCCGTCAGTCACTGAAGAAGATTCACAAACCACTGAGTTATACCACTGTCAGCGCTCCCAAAGACATCCATCAAATACGCATCTCTCTTCAGACAGAAATGCTCCCAATTTGAGCCTCCCTTACCCTGTCATCTTAAGCCCTATACACACAGGACTTTCTTGAAAGGAAAGGTTTCACAGAGACAGTCGTAAAAGATAATGGTCCAAATTTACCGATGTCCGCACTTGGACTTCTGACATTTTTATTGTGGCTCTGGTTAAAGTCATAGGCCTACCAAGTGGCTTCTCGATATGACCTTTGCATCTGCCTTTGCCAGTCAACAACAACCGGATATTGGGGTGGGTTTTTTTTACTGAGAGGCGTGTTAACGACTCAAGCATCCTTAATGGATTAATTGTCTCGGTAACAGTTACTAAGGAACCTTTCCTGACCATAATCCAGCCAGCGTTGGATTTCATCCACCTCATCGTAACTTACGACCGATCGCAAGCGGTGAGCGATGCACAGAAACCATACGGCTTATCACAGCTTGCAATGGGTTATCCATCGCAAGACTAAGTGACATTTGCATCAATACCAGAAATAAAATCATGATGAACTTTCTACCAATGGTCAAGAACCCTTTCTGTGAGCCGTTAAAGGCCCAACTTGTTAATCCAAACCCATCTTTTATCTAGTGCCCTGCAGTCAATCATTCCCATTCTGGCACTGAGAATATAAATCACACCAGTGTCTGACCTCAAGAAGGAAAAACAAAAGGTCAACAATTTCAATCAGTCATCAGAAGAGATCTGCAGATGGAATATTGGTTTGCCACCGTGAGAAAGGAAACCAAATTTTCATTGCAGATGGTGTGGCATTAGTTGACCCCGTTTGATTCTGCTGTAAAAAGTCTTTTTAATTAGAGAGAGATGACCTTGGACCATGGTTTCACCATCTGTCTTGAGGTTTAGCCTTTTGGAATTAATAATTATTACGTTTATGATAAATCTGTTTGCTAGAATTGACCCTCTGCTGTACAAATCTTGCCTGTTTTTTTTTCAGCAGGCAATCAAGCATTGCTCTGAATATATACAGTGCTAATTATTGAGTAGGGCAAACCCTTTTTGATGAAAAAATCATTTTATCTATGATGCAATGCGATACCCACCGCTTTACACATTCAAATCCCCCACACAACCTCAACCAATATTGGTTGTCAAGTGGTTAAGACGTCTGCACAAGAAAGCAGGAGTCACAGGTTCAAATCCTGTCTGAGCTGCCTGTATATCTTCACCAAGCAATCAGGCAAAGCACCAAGTATACAGTGCTGATTACATTTTGTAATAAAAAATGAGGTCTCGGGTTCAGGTCCCAGTCCAGTCAAAGTTTTCTTTGCCATTTTTTCAAATTGTTCAAAAAGTTCCTAGTCAGTTTTTCCTTGGTTTGTTTGACATTTTGTATTGATTATATTGATTGAGTTACATTTTCACTGAATCATTTTCTGTGGATTTCATATTTTTATCTTCTTCTTTTTATGTTTTTACTTGCAGGATTTTGGGAGGTTAAGAGAGGGGGTGATGTCTCAGATTGTGAGCATGGTCGTCCTCGTTGGTCTACGCCTTCATTTCATGGGGAACACACCGCCGCAGTTTGCCCCCTCGGACAACCCAGCGGCCAGCGAGGGCAGTCTTCAGACGAGGCTCCTGACATTCCTCTATCTGCCCGCGCTCAACGCCTGGCTCCTTCTCTGCCCTTATCGTCTCAGCTTTGATTGGTCCATGGGTGCGGTGCCGCTCGTCCAGTCCCTGGCCGACGTCCGCAACTTGTCCACGGCCGCCTTCTATTCCTCCCTGGCCACGTTCGCCTGGTACTGCTTCCAAGAACTGGAGGAGTTGCATCACGGCGACGAGGAGCGCCATCAGCCCGCATCCGGTCACCACAGCAACGGGCATTGTAAGTCTAACGGCTATAGTAACGGGCACAAGCACCTGACCAATGGCCATGGTAAAAACGGATTCGCCAAGAACGGATACGCGCACCACACAAACGGCATCAGTATTAACGGGAACGGGATTCGGCTCGACTCGCAAACGCAACTCCACAGACGATTGGCCAGTCACAAGAGAGGCCAGCCTCCACTGGCAGGCAAGGCCCCCCCTGCCTCGCCTCCCCCACCCAGCGCCCAAGAGAGGACTCGAATCCTGAATGCCGTCGTCGCTAGCTTCGCTCTCTTGGTGCTGCCTTTCCTGCCGGCCACCAACTTGGCCTTCTACGTCGGCTTCGTCGTCGCCGAGCGCATCCTGTACATCCCCAGCATGGGTTTCTGTCTGCTGGCCGGCGAGGCCGTCCACCAACTCTGGAGGCGGAGCCGGAGGAGGCAGAGGGCGGCCGTCGCGGCAGCCACCGTGGCGCTGCTGCTTCTGTTCAGCGCCCGGACTTTTCTCCGGAACTTCGACTGGCATTCGGAGGAGGCTCTGTACAGATCGGGCATCGACGTGAATCCACCGAAAGGTAAACAGAGAAGATTAAGGGATGACCAAACGTGTCGTAACCCAAACAAATGGATAGTAGATTAATCAAACAAGAGATAAAGTGACAAAATTCTGGACAAAGACAACTTTGACTAGACCCAGATTTGAACCCGAGATCTCTGGTTTTGCGTTGTACCAGCGCTCTTACCATCTGAGCTGTCCTGCTCTTAGATGGTGGCCTTTCCAAATAAGGGCCGTTTCCACTGTCCAAATAATCGCGATTTGAATCGGGATTCAAAAAACGTTTCACACAGGCCAAAAAATCGTGACACAAAAAAAAAACAGCCGAGTGTGGTTAGCAGTTGTGGTCAAATGGTGGGTGGGTCCTTGAGGGTGGCCCATGCAGACAGGCACATAAACAAGCACGGCACTTCCTGTCGGTCAGAGCGCAAGCGGTGCATTGTGGGATGTTAAAGAAACGGTGCGATTTAGCTCAGCGTTCCCACACACATTGTGCCGCAAATGAAGGCGACTATTTAGAAAAGTCCCTCAGATCTATGAGTGGAGACTGAATTGCGATTCCAATCTCCACTACATATCACATTTATTGTGTCTGTACACAACAACAACAAAATGTGAAGATTGAATCGATATTCAAATCGCGATTCAAATAATTGTGTTTATTGGATCAGTGGAAAGTGAGCCTTAAGCCGTGTTTCTACTGGACTAGAATTTAACCGAGACGATGGTTAAATTTCTAATAGTCAAATTTGACCGTCGTTCCCACTTGGACTTTTGAGTCAGTCAAATTCAACCGAGACCATGGTTAAAGTAACCGAGCTGGCAATATAACGGCTCATGAAGGTCAAGTGTCACCCGGATACACAATGTACGTTTGTACATTTAGCGCGCGATACGAAGCAGACGATGTGCACAGTGCATGTACGTGTTACGTCTTAGGCCGGATGTGGTTTTTTACCGAGTCGCGTTTAACCGAGTGGTCACTTTTACTGGGCAGAGGTTGCTCGGTAAAAGTAACCATTGGACTCGGTTAAAGTAACCGAGAGAAATTTGACTGGGCCGTTTCCACTGGACTTATTTTGGTCAAAGTAACCATCGTCTCGGTTACTTTAACCAAAATAAGTCCAGTGGAAATGCGGCTTATCTGTCAACTACTGGTAGTCTTTGCTGGGCTGTTATCTAGCCCGGATTGTAACTTAAAACTGTTACATGCTAATGACTCAGCTCAGACTTGGCTAAGCTCTTGGACAAACAAAATCATTTAGGTTGCCAGACAGCGCTTGGTCTTTTTGTCCTAGGGACACGGGTTGTCTTTGCAGCATGCAGGCATTGGCTCCATTCCTATCCATTTCCCTGGGCCGTGTTTTTTATCCCAACAATGATTAATGGTGACCTAACATCAGTATAAACATAGTGGCATCTTGTGTACGGCATGGTCTTGTGCTAAAGTAAGCATATCCGTACTAAAAATAGCCCCAGAGTTTCAATATCAGTGGCCGGGGGAGACAAGAACTGAGATATTGTATCGGTAATGCTCCTGTGTCATTAGACAGTATGTTTTTTTAATGTCAAAAGTAACGTGTCAAACAAATAAAGGATACAAAAATGACTGGGAACCGGTCAGTGTTTTCTTTTTAATTGTTTGACTAATTCAAAAGCTGCATCCAGCTTTTGTGTGATCCCCGAGCTGCCGTAGCCACTAGCCAGGTTCACAACAAGTAGTTGTTTGCATCTGAAACGGGGTTGTGATCCCTGGAGATGAAACGGCCATTAATGATTGAACACTTTTGACTGGCGCCCCCACCTTGGCAAGGACTAGATGACTACTTGGGAAAGCTGCCATCTAAGGTCTGCATAGCTCAGATGGTGAGAGACTAAGAGTGCTGGTACACAAAACCAGAGGTCTTTGGTTTAAGTTCTACTGTTCTAGTCCAGTTAAAAGTTTTCTTTACCATTTTTCAAACAAAGTAACGTGTGTAACATTGATGGAGGAACATTCCCCACTATCTCTGTCCCCTTGCCTGTCAACTCCAAAGTCTCATAATGTCTCTGCTAACTATTAAACACGTGCAGCATTTTAATGCTCTAAATTTCATGGTGGGGGTAGGGGGCTGAGCATGGGACAGTTTCAGTCCCAAGAGTGGGCATCGAGGGACAAGAAGCCTTTTCATCAGGAGCCTTTCAGAGGAATGACTGGCTCCTCTCTGTATATTTTGTTAAAGAATGTTTACATTCTTTGACATTAAGCCCTTCATTAACAAATGAATTATGATATCTGCTGCCAACCAAGTGTCTGCCGGCTTGGCTGACATCTTACGGGGCTTGTATATTTTCTTGAGGGTCTGGCTGAAGTGAAGGGTTTTAGAGAAGGGTTGCAGAGGTGGTCTTTGCGTCTTAGAGAAAGGGTTGGGGATGAATGCTTCGTGTAAAAATGTTGTTGGAAGGAAGAAACTTTGATAGCCTCATAGAAGTGAATTTTTTTTTCCATTGGTGCAAGTTGCCAAAATATCAGTGTACTCATTGGTCTCTCACCAGGAATTAGAATAGCCCTTCCCAACATTGCACAGAGCAGCAGGCTGAACTTTTCAACAATTAGAAAGTGAAAAGAGAAAAGTGAAAAGTGGAAAGTGTAAAATGAAAAACGAAAAACGAAAAGCGAAAAGCGAAAAGCGAAAAGCGAAAAGCGAAAAGCGAAAAGCGAAAAGCGAAAAGCGAAAAGCGAAAAGCAAAAAGCGAAAAACGAAAAACGAAAAACGAAAAATGAAAAATGAAAAACCGAAAAATTAAAAAAAAGGGAAAAATTTAAAAAAATCATTAAAAAAAGAAAATGGAAAAAATGGTAATTTTTAACAATAAAAAAACAAAACAAAAACCCAAATAGGCCTAATAGGGTGAAAAACCAATGCATGCCTACTGGAAAAAATGCAGCTGACATTTTCACTGCACTCCATGGTCTGGTCAGTGTTCATGCCCTTGACAGCTTGTCACAGATTTCTAAAGTCTTCAGCAAAATGGGAAGTTGAATTGACTTGGACCTCTTTGAAACAACTCCAAACAGATTGGCTGGCCTGGTTTTTTGACAACAAAGAACGGCCGCGGCCTCTATGGGCTTTGCATTTACCATGTCCAAACTCAGTCGCTTGCAGTAGACTGGCCATAGATCAAATCCTGACGGACTTCTATGACCAGGGGACATTTTCGTAGAGCTGATTAAGCCCCAAAATTTGCTTCAGCGCAAAAAGTCATGATTCATACGATCACCTCAGCTCACTAACCCAAACTTCACTATTGTTTCGTGCTTAGTACAGAAGATTTCAAAATTTAGTGGGCCTGACGTTTTGATCCTAGCATGACCTTTCTCAAAGGCAGAGTGACAAGGACAAAACAGATACATGTACACGAAGGAAGGGGGAAGAGAGTAATAGTACAGAAGAGTAGTGTGGAATACAAGTCCAAATCAATTGACATTGCAGGGTGGTTTGTAATCCTGTTATACACAAGAAAGGATTTACCTGCTAAGCGGATTTCCACGCTTAAGCGGCTCTCCACGCTTAAGCGGCTCTATGAAATTGGGCCTTGGATATCTTGAACACTTGTGCAGCTTTGGAAGACCTCTATTTAGTAAGTCACAAATGCTGATCCATTCTGACGTAAAAAGTCAATGCTCTTACCTCAATGCCCTCTAAATCTTTGGAATTGAAAAATTGGATGGATTTTTATATTAGAGAAATACTTGAATGTGTAATGGAAATTTGGAGACCAGATTAATCATTTTAAAGGCCGCTTTATTTAGAAGATGATGTCTTCGGTGTGAATTCGGTGTCCTTTTGTGCGCTTTAATGACACGTTATTATGTTCCCGAGATTCAAAATTGAAATTGTTCATCAATCTGAGGAGGCTGGGTGACAAAGGTTGGAGGAAAAAAAAGTAGGCCTAGCAATTATGCCGCCCTTTATCCAAAAAGGATGTTCCTCTTTGTAGCCTCTTCTCCTCCAACAGGTGCGTAGTGTAGGCAATCCCCCTTCTCTGTCCCATTCCTTGTTCAATCCCAGCATGCCTTAATCCATCAAGTTATATTGGGCACACCACACAAGCACCTCCAAAGACGTCTAATCCGCTGTACATAATCTGAATTTGATTTAGGAGTTCACCCTTGGTTGGTTCAGCACCGGAGGGCATGGAAACAAACAACAACTCCCCTCCCCCCTCTTTCCCTCCGGGAAAATGAAAATGAACAATCCTCCCTACAAATTCAGTTGTCTGTTGGGAGCAAACCCCCCCCCCCCCCCCAGCCGTTGGAGTGATGGAAGAATCGATATTCTCAGCGCTGTTCTCATCTGGGCAATGAATGCAGTCGTCACGCTTCCCTACACCCATTTAGAACCCCCCCCTCCCTTGACTCACACAACCAATCACACATTGACTGCATGCCCTTGGGAAGCCTAAAATTGACCTAAATCTGTTGAACTTTTTTTTTGGGGGGGGGACCTCCCCCCTCCTCTCCTCCCCTCTGAAAGGGGGACTAGGGTGACTGGCCGAAGACCAAAGGTGTTAGTGAACTATTAGAGAGATAAAATCTGGGTCAGAAGCATTGCACGAGGCCATCCAACCAGTAAGAGACTCGCTTTGGTCTATCTGTCACGCATATCCTTTTCAGGGGTTTGTACCTATATTCCTATGCACTGTCCATACAGTCCCTCCTTTGTGGATCTTCCCGACTTGATACTGCACCTGTCATGGGAATTCTACCTTACTGACGTTGTAACAATCCATTTTGCAGGAGTGGGATGAACGAAAACCACATTTTGGGTATGAGTATGACTATGACTATTGGGGTCATTTCCAACAGCCCATTGACTGGGATAGGCCCATCTCCAGACAAATTTCCTAAACCTTGATTCAATTCGTAAAACCCTTCCAAAACCCTTAAATTATATTTATTTAGACCTATGTCTGAATTGAACATGAGTAATGAGCAAAGATGTTGCAGGCTGCTTACTGACTGAAATGGCCCAAATGCCAAATTTCAGAAAATTAGGAAGGCCTGAAAGAAAAAGAGAAAGAAAAAGGTCCTGTTAGGATCGAAACGTCAGCCTCTCTATTAGTTGAAATTGTTTTGGGTTTTTTTGAGCAAAAATTGAAGGAAATCTAAAAATCTGTGTATGGACAGGAAACAAGTATGACACAGTCTGAGTAAAAGAGGAAAGGAGAAAGTTTTTAGGCTGAATAGTTTTCTGGGTAGATTGCATCCTGGAACACCCGAGGGGTTAAAGCTTGTCTGCTTCATCACTGAAGCACAATTCCTCTCCATCGGTGGTCGTCTGCCTGCGCTGATAATCATTCACCAGGGTGTTTCAGCTTCCACACTTTACTTTAGGCTGTTCTTCATTATTTTGTTTTCCCTTTTTTATTTAGGGCAGTAGGTTCGGGACCATGTTGAAGTAACCTGGTCCATTGTTGTGTGGCGCCATGTCGTTGCATTTCATGTTCTACAATGTGCCAGTGTTCGGACCCTAGGCTCCGCCTCCGTATTGTGGTTGCCGGGCAACGCTCGAGCAAAGATGACCCACATCTTGGTTTTTAATTCATCCTACTCTTGCGAAATGGAATCGTTATAACCACAGCGATGTAGAAGTCCCTGACTTTCGTCGTATCGTTTTCTTTAAGCATTATCTTTGGAAGTGTTTTTTTTTACGGAAAATTGTGACGCTCTGTTGATTCCTAAACATTTCCTTTGAGGGGATTGCGACTGACTTACCTTCTGGTGGATGAGACTATAGCCTAGCAACAGTTGCTAGGAAGTGGGGTCATGTGATAAGGGGGGCAGGCACCATTGTGTCATGACCCAACATTGGGTCATGAACCAACAATGTTACATAGTCCTCTAAAGTTGCATTCAAATTTCCGTCAAAGTAACAAAAAAAGAAATATCTGCGGCAGCCCATACATAATGGTGTTTTTTTTTCATCCAAAGCAAAACTCTGAATGCGTAAAGGAATTCTGCTGAATATTGATGACTTACCGTAGGATCTTCCTGTCTGTGGCACAAAGTTTACAAATGAATTGTAAAAAAAGAGATAACCTCAAAGATGAATAAGAATTTCATCTTCATCATTGGTAGAAAGATGGTCCGTATAAACCAGGCGAGGCTTTACAATGTAAAGTTGCTAGCATTCCGTGACTGTAGTGTATTATTTAAGTTCACTTCTGCGAGCGTAAATTCCCGTAAATTCTTGAAAACAAAAAGCATGCCCTAGAAAGTAGAATACGAAGAAGCCATCATTGATAAACGTGGAACTCCTTGAGAGGTATCATAAAAAAAAAACCACTGCATTATAAAAATGCGAGTGCATTGTTAATATACTTTGTTTCTGCCTACATGAATTCCTGTGTCAATTTCTGATATTTACATGGAACTCTGTGACTGTGGCATGTCACCCTCCATGTTTCATACGGAGCCCCTGTGTTTGCTGGGTTTTTTTTTTAAGGGGCCATCGAGATGTCTTTTGTGTTCCTGCCAAAGTCTCTCAGCGCCGTGAGTGATTGATTTAGATGGTTGGCGTCACCGGGGTTATGCCTTGCCTGAAAAATAATAAAAAGAGGGGGCATGAAAGGATGCCTTTCCATAATATTCATTTCAATGAGGAATTTTTGGCATACGTGCAGATAGACATGCCAGGCTATAGTATGAGTTAAAAACAGTGCCCGTATTTTCTCGGTTTTGGCACGTTGCTGTAGTGGATCAGTTTAAGCAAGTCATCCTTTTGCATCGGGGGAAAAAACAAACACCAAATCCAAAGATAACCATTTTGGGCATGAAACACGGAGGGAGTGTGTCGTGGACTAGCATCGGCAACTTTTGACGCTCAAATCAAAGTGCTCAGAAATCTCAGCAGATTTTGGTCGCTCCCAAAATGTCTACGTGATCCGTCTTTACACATACGGTACAGATGGTGGCCCGTAGAACAGAAGTGGTGCTATTGTCAGTACAGTAGTCTTTTCACGATGTCAAGGAACATTATGGAGTTGTAAGTTGAGTGAATGCAGCATGTTTCCCCAATAAACGAAATCACACTTTTTTGTTCCCACCGAAAGAAAAATAATGTAGTGCAAATATGATTGCCAAAACCAATTTGAAATAGAGCAAACCCAAGCCAGCTGTCCAAAGGCTGTGTATGGGTAAACTTCCCCAATGCCCTCAATTGGGTCAGACACAGAAGGCCCAGATTTCCAACAGGCACGTTCCCAACGTTAATCTGTCTATGAAAACTTGGCGTGATTCCAATATGGCATTTGGCTGGCTCTGACGAAACTCAAGTGTGACGCGATGAGGGGAATTCTCCAAAGGTTGATTAATCAATATTCTTGAATTGAATTCTTTCTACGAATATTCATTTTCCACAGAGAAAAAAATCTCATCAGAAAATTTAAAAAACCTCTAAAGAAAACCTTAAAACACAAAAATCTTGAAACAAAAACTTGAAAACTAAAAAATCTCGAAAGGAAAATCAAAAAACTAAAAAATCTCATTTGAAATTAAAACCTCAAAACTCAAAAATCTCATTAAGAAACCCTGGCAAAGACTAGTTGACTATTTGCCACCATCTAAGAGCTGGATAGCTCAAATGGTGAGAGCGCTGGTACACAAAACCAGAGGTCTCGGATTCAAGTCCAGGATCCAGTCAATGCTTTCTTTGCCATTTTTAAAAATTAGAAAAAGACATTATTAGAAGTGAACCTCATCATGACTTCTTCATCGATCCATATGCTCATCTTTCTCCCCCTTTTCTTTTCTTTTCTTTCAGCTTGGGGGAACTTGGCTAACATTCTCAAGGTACAAGGCAAGACAGCAGAGGCTGAAGAAGCTTACAGAAATGCCCTCAGTTACCGTGGAAACATGGCCGATGTCCATTACAACCTGTAAGAATTTTCTATCAATTTTTGCTTTTATTCAATCTCCAGAACACATAGGGCCTGATATTTCAATCCTAGCAGGACCTTTCTCAAAGGGAGAAAATAATTATTTTTGGATCAAGGAAAACTGAACATTTTAAAAATTGATAATTGAGGGTCACATATGTTCAACCTAACAGCACCTGTCTGAAGAATTTGAAAACAATTCTAACTTTAATAAGGTTCTGCTAGGATGGAAGAGGCATGCCCTGTAACTTTTTAAAGATTTAAGTCAAACAAAATGAAGGGAAAACTGACTGGGGACTTTTGAACAATTTTGGCAAACGGCAAAGAAACCTTTGACTGGTACACAAAACCAGATTTCTCAGGTTCAAGTCCCAGTCCAGTCCATGTATTCTTTGCCATTTTTTCATTTTGGGAGGGAATTTTGTATACTGGTAGTTCTTGTAGGTCTAATTAGTAAGAAGTTTTCAACAATCTTGTATTTCTGTAATCCATTTTGAAATCTCTGAGCTCTTTAGGACATTTTAATGGTTTAGCTTTTGACTTTCATTAGTTTTATTCCTTCTCTTATGATCAAAAGGTTGATCGCTCTGAGCGTCTGAATGATATTTTTAGCGGTATTTACGCTGTGAATTTGCAGTGGCCTTCCATTTCGAGATGTGTACACAAACACATGCTTGTTTATGGATCACAAATCTAACACTGCTGCAAGTATGTCAGCCACATTCAGCTTAAAGTGATGCATTTTTTTTTACAAACCGCTCACTGACTTTAACAGCAGGATCATAGCAGGACCTTTCTCTGCCTTTGAGAAAGGTTCCCCTTGGATCAGACCGCCAGGCCTTATCAAGTTTTTCTAAATTCCGCTGACACATTTTTTACTACTCTTCTTAATGACATACTGCCATTGAAATGTTGTAACATGTATTTGTTTTATTATAAGCCTACATATTGAAGAATGTCTTTGGCCTTTTTTTTTGGTTTCTTACTCGACAGAGGGATTTTACTTCAGGAGAGCAAACGATTAGAAGAGGCAGTGACCAGCTACCAGTTGGCCATTCAGTGCCGGCCAAGACTAGCGAGTAAGTCATTCAGGGGTGGATTTCACAAAGCCTTACGATGCATCGTTGGTTGTGGTAGACCGTATGGTTTCTGTGCATTGCTCATCATCTTGCGATTGATCGTAAGTTACGACGGGTTTGGTGAAATCGACTGCTACATTCTAACATAATGTTGTGGTCTCGCACTGGAAGTGTTTGGGATCTTTCTGCCCACTAGTGGTTGATCTAAAAGGTAGGCCATGTTTCCCTGGTGCATGAATTGCATGACAAGTTCTGTTCATGCATCTCAATGGACAAGAGATCGTAGATACGAATGTTGAATGTGTTGGAATGCAGCATTTGTGCAGGATTTTTACTTTGATATACAAATTGTTGCAAACTGCTTACTAGCTTAAAATTACCAAAATGCAAATCTTTAAAATTTAGTGGGCCTGACGTTTCGATCCTAGCAGGACCTTTCTCAAAGGCAGAGAAAGGTCCTGCTAGGATCGAAACGTCAGGCCCACTCAATTTTAGGATTTTATTTTATTTATTTTTTGGGGTTCCCTTATTCATCTTTTCTTGGCAATGGCATTGCCAATTCTCATTGTAAAAAGCACTGCATGCCATTCTTCACAGAATTTCGCAAAAGAGGTAAAATCTTCCAGGCAAGCTTGGCCAAAACAATGCCCTTATTGTCCTTTGACTGTCAAATATTTGGCCATAGTGGCGCCGAGGATAGTCAATTTTGCATCAGAGCACCGAATTTAAATATTTTTCATTCAAATCCTTTCTCCAATTATGTTTTTTCAAAGAGATTTTTCTTCAACTCCTTTCACTGAAGCTAATTTTTTTTTTCATTCCTGAGGTGAATTTCCCTATGTTACAGTCAAGAGGTTGAAGCATATAGACATGTCCTTTTCTTTAAAGTTGCATGGATTTTTTCCATGCATTTTTTCAGCAAGTATTATCTATATTTTATCTCAAGATAATTTGCATCTGTCTCTTATGACAATTGATCAAAGTGTATAGATTTGCTTTTTTTTATTGTTAGATTGTTTTTGAGTTAGATCTCTATTTCACCCCCATGTGATTCACCATTCATCGTCTGTCCTGTTTCTTTATTTTAGATGCTCATCTGAATCTGGGCATTGTGCTGAACATGCTAGGCCGGAAGGCCGAGGCTGAGGCCGTGTACAGACACGCAGCCACGCTGGACGACACCGGACTAAAGGACCCCAAGAACCAGATGACTGGGGTCATATCGTCCCTCTTCAACCTGGGTAGACTACTGCAGGACCAGGGTAGATACGAGGTATGGAGAGGGTCTCTACCGGGGGGGGGGGGGGGGGGGGGGGGGTATGGGAGATAGGGCCCATGCTAGCAGAGTTGTTAGTGATCTCGAGGGGAGAGGGGGCATTCCTCTCCCTCACCTATCCTCTTCGTCCCCTCCAGCACATAAAGTCGCCACGCTTTGGCTCTTAAAATTTAGTGGGCCTGACGTTTCGATCCTAGCAGGACCTTTCTCAAAGGCAGAGTGCCTTTGAGAAAGGTCCTGCTAGGATCAAAAAGTCAGGCCCACTAAATTTTAAGATTTACATTTTGGTAATTTTAGTCAGTAAGCAGTTTGCAACATTTTTGTATATCACGCTTTGGCTCTATTTGTTCCTGGCCGTGACACACCCTCTGGCCTTGTTCCACGTTTTCCAACCAGCGGTCGATTTCACCAAACCCGTCGTAACTTACGATCAATCGCAAGACGATGAGCGAGGCACAGAAACCTATACGGTGTATCACAACTAACGATGGGTTATCCATCGTAAGTTGAGTTACGATGCATCGTAAGGCTTTGTGAAATCCGCCTCAGAGGGCATACAGAAGAAGAGAAGAAGAGAAAGATTGGGAAAGACTTGGAGGTTTGCATGGCAGAGGCACAGTGCGAAACATTTGCGGCAACACCAGTCGCCGTGTAAGTCGTCTCTCAAGATGGAGTATGGCTCTATGCAGACCTGGTAACTCAGTGTTTTGGACAGTGTGTGCTCTGCCTGTCATCACCACCAGTTATTGATGGTTCTTACATGAGGAAGTGTGCATTTAAGCTTCTAAATAGAAAATGGGCTGACAGAGAGAGGGAGAGAAAGAGAGAGGGGCAAAGAGAGGGGGAGAGAAAAAGAGAGAGAGACAGAGATAGACAGAAAGAGAGAGCTTGGGAGGAGTTGGTGGGACAAATAAAGTGCAACAGAGCAGTGGAGAATAGAATAGTAATTTGCAGAAGGAAAAGGTGTACAAATGAATAGAGAATGAAATTATAATGTGGACATGTTAAAAGCAGGGTTTGGAAAGATGGTTCGAAGGCCGGTGAATCTTTATAGCTATTCACGACCTCTGTGATTCATGCTCGTATTGTTTACAGGAAGCCTTGAAGGTGTTTATGGAAGGCACTGGGAGGAGACCGGACCATTACGCACCGCAGAGCCTGTACAACATGCTAGGTAAGACTTATAGAGTCCGTCCCCAGACGTGATGTTCCTCAGACCCGTCTGTGCTTTCAAATTGGATCACAGTGCCAGCACAGCCTCTGTGATCAGGAAGAAATTCACTTTGAAAGAGCCAATGAAGGAAGGGACTCAGAGAGTTTGGAAAGATTATCACTTCATTTTAGCCTTTCAAATCTGTGCTAGGTGAGAGAAACTGCAAGTACTTTGTGTGGTCCCCAGTGTGCGACAGCCATGTTGAGAAGTAATTTTCATTTGTATTTGAAGTAAATAAAAAAAAAACTGTTGCAAACTGCTCACTGACTAAAATGACCTGCAATACATACATCTCAAAAGTTAGAGGGCCTGACGTTTCGATCCTAGCAGGCCCTTTCTCAAAGGCAAGGTCTTTGAGAAAGGAAAGTCTTTGCCTTTGAGAAAGGTCCGGCTAGGATCGAAATCTTAGGCCTTCTAACTTTTGAGATTCATTTGTATTTGAATGAAAAAAGGGGAGATATGTAGCAGATAATGATTAAATGTTTCTGACTGCCCCCCCACCCCTGGCGTGGATTTCACGAAGCCTTGCGATGCATCATAACTCAACATATGATCGATAGCCCATCGTTAAGCTGATATGGGCCGTAGGTTTTTTTATGCATCGCTCTTCATCTTCGATTGATCGTAAGCTACAATGGGTTAGATGAAATCGATCACAGCAAAGATAGTTGGCTATTTGGGGAGGTCACTATCTAATGGCTGGTTAGTTCAGGTGGGAAAAGCGCTGGTATGTTAAGTCAGATGCTTAGACTCAAACACTGAGGTCTCACTCGCAACGATCAGGGCAGTGGATGGTTCATGACAGTGCTACAGGGCCGATTCCACTGTCGCCCAAAGTGCGATAATTTGGATCACGATTTTAATCGCAACTCGAGCTCCACCTTTATGATGTGTGGACCCGATCAACGTGATTATTAGTGGGATTAGAATCACAATTTGCGCTTCTCTATCAGTGCAACTTTTCTAAATGCCAGTAGTTTATCGAGCGAAGTGTGCGTGAACTCTACACAGGGAAAAGAATCGTTTCGTCTAATCCCGCAATGCACTGCTCGCGCTCTGACTGACAGGAAGTGCTGTGCTTGTAGTCTTCCTGCATGGGCCACCCTCAAGGACACACCCGCACTCACTGACTACAATTATTGCTATTCCACAATCGGGTCAGGAATATTGGAATCACAATTTGTTGCCATGTGTGGATGCAACCAAAAGAAAAACAACCAGTTTTTATCACTTGTCACTAATACCCAGAGATGGGAAAGATTCCAGTGCTCTCCACAACACTTATAGGCACTGATGATAGTTGGAATCCAGCAGTCTCCTGGCGACAGGCAGAGTTCACACTACTACTCGAAATTACCGGCTCTTTTCAGAGCCACTCATTCCTTCTTAAAAGAGATGTTGTTACATGATGTCACCGCAAATCTTCCACTTGGTACTTTCAGTGTGCAAACCTTCAGGTCTTATCATACTCCCTCTTGGCTTGGCCTAATTTCTGTTTACTGTCCTGTCTCTCTTTCAGGGGAAACTTATTTTCAGCTTGGCAGACTGGATGACGCGGAGAGATGGTACAAGAAATCATTGGAGGCCAAGTCAGACCATGTTCCAGCCCATCTTACCTACGCACACATGCTCAGCAAAACAGTAAGGAATTTTCACAAAATTTGCCATTTTGTGACCTAAGATGGCGTAATGAGGCATCTACTCCAAACATCCTTTTCAAGTAAATGGCATTGAAAGTCAAAGTTTTGTCAAAATGCATGTCAAAATCAATTTAAATTTCTTTGCATTTTCAAGAGTTTATGTACATGGAACTTTTCAACAAATGTCTTTGGTTCGGGTCATGGTCAATAGAAATTTTCTTTGAATATTTCGACAAATTCTCAATGATGATAAATAACTAGCTTTTTTAAAAATAGTTTCATGGAGCCACTTAAGCACCAAAATTAGCTTAAAGCATGAAAGGCCCCCCTTTTAGAAAAGAGTAAAGAAATAGTTTACGTCACACCTCCTAAACGATTTTTCAGAACAATTTGTTAAATGCTGCATTTTTGCGAAACAAATGAAGCGGTTTTCACGATTTTCTCGAGACTCGGTTGGCGGATTGAGCTGAAATTTTCATAGGTGTGCTATTTCATGCACATGTTGGATCAGACAACGTATGGATGCTATTCTTTGACCTCAACCAATGTTGTGTTATCCCTTTAATAATAAGCAACTCTATGAAATTGGGCCCAGTTGACAAATGGCTTGGTGATCCTTTTTCAAGGAAGATTATTTTAACATCAGCTTATCAGATTTTCCACACCAAGTTTTCCCGGTGTAACTGGATCAGACAGCCCCAAAGCAGCCTGTCCAGTCCCTGCCCCACGTCACACCACGCCAGTATCATTCTTCCCCTTTTTTCTTTTCACAATGCAGAACTTTTCAGCAGAGGCTGAAAACCTCCTAAAGAGAGCCATGAAGTTAGACTCGGCTAACTACAATGTCTACCAGCACTATGGTAAGATCCAAAAAAAAAGAATAGATTTGAAAAATGGCAAAGAAGAAAACTTGGATTGGACTGGGATTTGAACCCGAGACCTCTGGTTTTGCGTACCAGCGCTCTTTCCATCTGAGCTATCCAGCCCTTAGATGGTGGCCTTCCCTAATAGTCGACTAGTCTTTGCCAGGGTGGGGGTGCCAGTCAGAAGCAATTCAACCATTAACTGTCGTTTATCTCCAGGGATCACACCCCTGCTTTCATTCAGATGCAAACAACCAGTTGTTGTAAACCTGGCTACTGCAGTTCAGCCATCACACAAAGTGGATGCAGCTTTTTTAATTCAATTCAAACAAATAAAGGAAAAACTGCCTGAGAAGTTTTTATTTATTTTACAAAAAAAGACCAGAATTGGCAGATCCCCCCCTTCCCAAAAATTTGTCAATTGCTATGCTTTTGGAGGGTCATGTTGATTAACACTGAGTTCTAGAAAAGCTCAAATATTACAAGAATCAGTTGCGTAAAAACGTGTACACTGACTTACAATACCAAAATATAACTCTAGATTTATGGCAAAAGTTCATTGGAAAGCTTGAGTGTTTCCATCCTAGCAGGAGCTTTCTCAAAGGTCCTGCATGAATCCCAATGGAATTTCTGTGCTCACGGGCAGCGTTTCGCGTATATCTATTTCATGGAATTCCTTAGCAAGACTTTCAGTTCTTGAAATACGCAAACCATAAGCAAAGACTATCTGCTATGGTAAGCAAAGATTTTTGCTAACAGTAATGGATTTGAGAAAGGTCCTGCTAGGATCGAAATGTCAGGCCCACTCAATTTGAATATTTGCGTTTCGGTAATTTTAGTCAGTAAGCAGTTTGCAACATTTTTGTATATCACAGTAATGAATTGCATGAAATTGGACCCAGGTTGCATCTTATTTTTGGTATCGCTTCCAGTCTTGTTTAAGCTTGTCGTGTCTCTCTGCTCATCTTAGGCCAGTTCCTCAATGATCAGGGCCGTCCCAACGAGGCTCTGACAATGTTCAGGCGCGCCTACGACCTCCAACCCGAGGAGCACGAGGTGACCTTTAACCTTGCCAATGCCCTTCGCCAGGTGGGCAACAACCAGGAGGCGGAGGGATTCTACAAGAAAGCTGCCATCCTTAAGCCACTGGTGGGTACTCCAAGACTGCATTGTATCTAGTCCATGGCCGTGGAATTTTGAAAAGATGAACGAAAGAGACTAGAGTGGGTTCGAACCTAGACCTCTGGTTTAACATACCAGTGCTGTAACAGGTGGATAGCCAATGGCGTTTATTTCTGTATCAATATTGGTACAGGATTATCAGAGAAGGTTTTGAGTCCGCCCTGCTGGCTTGCAGTCATAATCTTTTTAATTAGTTTGAGAAATGGCACAGAAAATTTTACTAGACCGAGACTTGAACCTGAGACCTCTGGTTTTGCGTATTAGCGATCTCACCATATTATTATTAGCTATCCAAATAGTCAACTAGTTTCCCAAATAGTCAACTAGTTTCCCAAATAGTCAACTAGTTTCCCAAATAGTCAACTAGTTTCCCAAATAGTCAACTAGTTTCCCAAATAGTCAACTAGTTTCCCAAATAGTCAACTAGTTTCCCAAATAGTCAACTAGTTTCCCAAATAGTCAACTAGTTTCCCAAATAGTCAACTAGTTTCCCAAATAGTCAACTAGTTTCCCAAATAGTCAACTAGTTTCCCAAATAGTCAACTAGTCTTTGCTGGGATGGGGGCCATCAGTCAGAGGCAATGGAGTTTAACCCATCTGCTAAGATGCAAACAACAATCAGTTGTAAACCCAGGTACATTGGTTTGAGGAACACACAAAGTAGATGCAGCCTTTTGGTGAGTTGTGAAGCTAAGCAAGGCCCTGTTTCAGAACCATCCATCCGACTGTCTATCTGTTGAACTTTCCGCATGAAATGTCAAACTTTATTCGGAGAAGCTCCTAGGACACATATTATGGTAGTTTTATTTCCCTGAGTGTGTCTGGCAATAAATGCCAGTCGGTATATTCTTTCTTCTAGTCTCTCACTCCTACTCAGTACTCAGCCATAGCTGAATTATAATTCAATGGGGCTTTGCCTTGCTTGATGTAATAAGCACTGAGTTCAGTTTGTTGTGAGAAGACACATGCATGTCTCATTTTCTCATTTCCCTATTAAATTGTGTCTAGCAATAAATGCCATTTGGTACAATCTTCTAGTTTCACACTCGTACACAGTACTCATCCATAGCTAAATTGTAATTCAATGGGGGTTTGCCTTGCTTGATGTAATAAGCACTGAGTTCATTTTGTTGTGAGAAGACACATGCGTGTCTCATTCTCTCATTTCCCTATTAAATTGTGTCTAGCAATAAATGCCATTTGGTACAATCTTCTAGTTTCACACTCGTACACAGTACTCAGCCATAGCTAAATTGTAATTCAATGGGGGTTTGCCTTGCTTGATGTAATAAGCACTGAGTTCATTTTGTGGTGAGAAGACACATGCGTGTCTCATTCTCTCATTTCCCTATTAAATTGTGTCTAGCAATAAATGCCATTTGGTACAATCTTCTAGTTTCATGCTCGTACGTACACAGTACTCAGTCATAGCTGAGTTAGTCTCCTTTTTGTAGGGAGCCATGATGGCATCGCTGTTCTAGTTCAACTTTCTTTTCAAATACAGCTAGCTGCCACTCATTGCAAATCCTTCCATTTTGGTTTTTTTTCCGGGCTTAGGCTGCTACCAGCCACATGAATCTGGGGGCCATCTATCACCTGAATGGCAAGCTGGAGGAGGCAGAGCTGAGCTACACGGAGGCGCTGCGTCTCCAGCCCGACGATCCCACCACCCTGCAGAACCTACGCAAGCTGCGCTCACTCATGGCCAAGAGACTCAGAGCCGACCAGGCCAAGAACAAGGAAGGCTGACGTCTTTACCGCGATGGGTTTGACGACACTAAGATGGGAAGCGGGCCCGGAACGTCACCGGTTCACGGGCAGGAGGAAAGCATCCGTTTGTGCACCGCGCGGGCACCGGTGAAGTGGATGCTGAGCATGAAGAAGGTTTCGGAGTGCAATTGGTTTGTGGCTGAGCATATGTAGGGAGGTTTTGGAGTGCAGTCGGTCGTGAAGAGGCTCAATACCCCTTCTACACTTACTTTGGCAATGCCTCCTCCAGCACAGTGCCAGCACATCGGCCAATCTTGGGCACAGCACATACACAATGCATGTTTCTATACAGAGTCACTGGCTCTTCTCAGAGCCATACTTTTTCTCGAAAAAAAAAAGAATGACCGAGTCACCGCAAACTTTCCCTGTGTTTTTCACCGTTAACTTGCCTCAGAGACTATGGTACAGGAGGTCTATGGTATACTGGTATACAATAGTGATGGCTCAGTCTGTTTACAGTGATACTGCCATTCCATGTAGCCTAGGACTCTAGAAATCACTCTATAATGATGCTCACAAAACTTAACGTCTTACAGGCCTTGTCACAGTTGACTAAGGCCATGTTCGCACTGGACTTTTTAAAACCGAGACAGTGGTTAACATTCCAATGGGTAAATCTTGCCCACATCCGCACTTAGTTTATTGACATGGGTAGATAACCGCAACGACCGGTGAAGCTTAACCAACTGACTAAGCACAATCTTTTTGACTCGCTGGAAACTTACCTGGTCAAGTTAACTGGGCATAAGTCAGTCGGTTAACTTACATTTGAGCCAAGCAAGTTATCTGGGAGGAAAACATCCTGGGCTGTCCACACTGGACTTAAGATGGATAAGTTACCCACTTGATCGGTTAGTTTTCACTAAAAAAGTCCAGTGCAGACGGGGCTATAGTTGTCCGGCTTGAAGGCCTTTTTTTCGTCCCCTCTTCAAGAAAAGATCCATTGGTTGAGGCCCGTGTTCAGGGCCAAGAAGCCCCCTCTCAAAGACCATTGACCATTTTGACCATTAGAGAAACCTTGGAACAGGCTCAGGGCTCACCTGTCAGTCCAAAACCTCCAAATCCAGGCCGCGATTCATCGCTGAATCTGAAGGTTTGCATATCCTAGTCAGCAACAGAGTACCCACATCCGGAAACAGTGATCAGAATCTTGTTCTTGTAAACATGTTATGTTATAATGAGTTGTGGAAACGAATCTGGAGCCCAAGGTTAATGCTAAGCATTCATTACGTTACGACCCTCTGTAAGCAAACCCATGCCAGCCATACCCCAAGTATAGACCTTTCTTTTGCCACGTCACAAGTCACGTGGCAAAACACATCCGCCATTTTTGGTTGGCAGCGACACGAACTTTGCATACAACCTTGATACAAAATACCGGATCTTCCCCTAGCCTTGGCATGCCGATAACAATTCTCGCAAATTTACATTTGTCTTGAAGGGTGTTATGTGATGGAAAGGGGTATTAAGTTGCTGTTGCTGTTGCTGCAGCAAACAGTACAGAAGAGATTTGGAACGAACAATTTTCCGTTTCCCTGAATCCGAGGCCCATAGGCCTACTGTACAAATCAGCGTCTTGTTCCGTTCTGAAATTTAACCATCGGTTTGTCGTTATATCTTTCTCTTGACAATTTGTCTAGTTGGTTGGCATAACAGCATGTCAATTTGTGACCTGGGAAACTGGAACATAGGAATGATCTTCGGTAATTTGGTCAATATCAGACAGCACCGGGTGTCTCCTACCGTACGTAGTTATGATAATCCGGAAATCTTGCCAACCAAAGAGTGCGCATGCGTGGGTTTCCGGTCAATGTTTGTAAACAAACGAAAGGTCTATACCATTGAGAATCAACTGTCCCACGCCATACCTCCAACACCAGGCAACCCTGCCATGCATCCAATGCCAAATCAAAGGAACTTATTTCTGCGATCAGTGGCTTCAGTTATTAAACAACGACATTAAACCCAAGTTCAGAGTTTAAATCTTGAAACTCCCACCAGACTGTATTTAATATATGAAAATGTATTTATTTGTTAAAAGTCTCCGACTTTAAAAAAGTAGACCAAGTCTGGATAGATATTGTACAGTGGTAACTTAATTTTTCTAAACAAATCTAATACATATATCTCAAATTGACTCATTATTTATTTTGTGAGAATGGTTTTAAAGACCTGATGTTTGGATCTTAGCAGGACCTTTCTCAAAGGCAGAATGACTTTATATCAAAATGATTTTAAAATTGAAATGATGAAATCAATTTCATAAAACTTATTTTTTTTCCCTAAACTAATCTCTCCTCACACGACCTTAATTGATTCTAAATTTTTCAGATTAAGGAAGAAATTGATACCATTTGACTTTTTGTTTTTAAATACCCTTTTGTGTTTTATAGTTTTTATTGAACAACCAAGTTTTTAATCAAAAATATTATGATTATAAGATTTAAAAGAAACATTTTATGATGAACTTGTATATAGCATTACACTGATTATCATCAAATGATTTAAAATTTGAAAACAGAATACCCGATCAAGTAGCTTTTTAGTTGGAATTATTTTTGGGGGGATGAGAAATCAAAATCATCACGGTTGGATTTAAAATCTAAACTTCCTGAAAGGACAAAGAATTTGGGAAAGATTCAGAATGTTGGCATCGTTCAAATCAAAGTTTATGTTAACCTAAATTCATTTCAAAAATTATTTGAATGGTCCAAGTCAAGATAAATTTTCCTTGACTTAAATTGAAAGGGCTGTATCCACTTTGTGTGACCCCTGAACTGCTGTAGCCAGGTTTACAACCATTGGTTGTTTGTATCTGAATGAAAACGGGTTTGTGATCCCTAGAGATACATGTATACAGCAATGGTTTAATTACTTCAGACTGGTGCCCCCATCCCGGCAAAGACTAATTGACTATTTTTTGGAAGCTGGTAAGAGCGTTGGTACGCAAAACCAGAGGTCTTGGGTTCAAGTCCCAGTTCAGTCAAAATATTTTTCAGAAACATTTCTAAATTCATTTAAATAGCTTTTAAGATTTTAAATCAGCAACAAAATGACCAAATTTAAAAGCAAGCATTGGACAGGTTGCATTCACAAAATGTGATGACCTCTGACCTCTTGTCTGTATGTTTTTTTCTTGTGACCAAAAGGTACTTACAAGTTGTTTTTCTAGTTGATTCTTCATTTTGGAGGGAAAAATATGACCCGCTCGAGGAAAAGGTGATATAGGTTGTGCTATGTATTCACGTGTTATTGAAGGTACAGAAGGGTTAGCCTGAGGCAGAAGATTTGAAACCGTAGGTGGAATAACAAGTGACCTATCTCAGTTACTGGTCTTTTAAGATGAATGCGTTCATTTTACAAAGCTATTTAGGCTCGTATGGGGGATACATGTGTATGTCATGCTCAATTTCAGGGCATTTATGTATAAGATTAAGTGAGAAATTAGACCCTAAATGCCAGATAGATGGTGAAGATTTCTTTTTAGGGAGGTATTACAAACATGGCTCTCTTTAGAGCTGGGAGAAAGTTGAAAGGCGGCAAAGAAAGGAACTTGATAAGCCACATCCCCTCCGCTATAACAGATAATGATAGTATGGGACATCCTCCGTAATCTAATTTCTGTAATCACATCATGGTGAAACCAACGAGATATTCAGTACTACTACTAGTAACCTCTCTGTTCTTGCTCATTTTAATTTAGTACGCAGCTTGACACTAGAGATTTGTTTTTAAGACTGACAAAGTAAATTCAAAGAGCTCCCACCAGCGGTTTTTTTTTCATATTACATGTATATTTTACAAATATGTGCAATTTATGTGATTTTTTACAGTTATAATTATTTTAAAGGGTTTTCTGTGTATTTCCCGATAACAAACCAAAATTTAATCTGGAAAGCATTGAAAAAATGAACGAATAAAATATTGTCTCATTTTCTAAAATTTGCTTCACTCTTTGGTTTGTATTGTTTGTATCAGTACTGAAAAGCATTCCATTCATGTAATGTGATCACTTTCAAGAAAATCATTCATTTTTTTAGAGAACTTTTATTTCAAGCATAATTTTGTATAAGGTAATGTACAAAATTAAAACTAAATAATGTCCTTTAAATTACGTCAATGGAAATCTAAGAAAATAATGTAGGTGGCTGGACGATTGAATCCTTGCAGGAACTTCCCCTAAGGCAGGATCAAACTTGTCACAAAGATTCTTGTCACCAACAATTCCTTTTGTCAGAAGAGGGCGCCCTATACATTTAATGGACGCTGGTGCTTGCAGCACACTCATTCATCCCAAGATATCATTAAGTGTGGGCCCACAACCTTTATGCTATGATTTATGCAACAAGGGGCTCTCTGAGTCGAATTAACTGATATATTGTAGACTGAATGAGTGAGGCTTAAGACGACCTGGGGTTCACTGTTCAAATTCGTGTGTAATTTGGAACATTTAGGGCTTTGAATGTGGCCCTTTTTGGCTACCAAACCCTTGCAAAATTCGGCTTGGAAGTTGGATGACTACACATTATTATTATTATTATAATTATTACTATTTTAAGAACACCACCATTGAAAAGAAAAATTACAGTAATGTTAACTTTGTCAGCGATAATCTCATTGATTAATAATTTTAGAATTACCATGTTTCGAGATTTTCATTTAGGCCTAGCGCCTATCAATATTTAACCACAATGACAAGATTTTAGTTTAATACACACACTGTAAAAGTGTGGGGGAAAAGTCCACTGTCTGGCACTACCATTATTTGCTGAAAAGAAATGGACTAGCATGCCATAGTATTAGTAGCAGTTTGCAACATTTTTGAATATACATTGTATTACTAGTCTATGTTTATTATATCACTTCTAATTTACTCAATTAAAACTAAATAAGACTTAAGGCTTTGCATGGTGGGTTAATCAATATAGGAAGGTTTGCGGTGACACCATGTATAAGTGGTGTCACCACAAACCTTCCTATATCAATTAAAACTAACTTCATTTAATTTCATTTGTTTAAATTAAATTAAATTAAATTAGGAAAGTGTACACTACTATGTGTTAATGTACAAGCGAGTCAAACCTGGCACAATCTGACATCTGTGTGTCAGTTGACATGTTGATAATTGCTTTGTGGTAGGCTTACAGTGATTTTTGGGTTAAAATTTCTCCTGATGACAGCCAGAGCATACTGGTCGAAACGTCGAGTTACCACTCAGGTTCTTTTCAGAACCAAACCTCTTCCTTTAAGAGACCTGATACATGGTGTCACCGCAAACCTTCCTATATTGATTCACCTACCATGCAAAGCCTAAAGTCTTATTTATTTAAAATTTAGATTCAGACAGGCTGGTGCACAACACCACCGGCGCTACAAATTTGAAGAAAGCTGCAAAGAAAGAGTGCATAATCTTTCAAAAAGTATCAGATGTAATGAATGCCTCCTTGTGAGGTGGATTTCAATATTTTGTTATTTTGCCTTATTTCAACACTGTCACTGCTGCATAAAATCTTTACTCTGTTGCACAGGAACACCGGGAACCAACCTAAAAATGATTCCACCGTGTTACTAGACGCATGTACATGTATTGTACATGTACTTTCATTGTATGCAATATTTATGAACATGGTATGAATATATTGCTTGAACCAAAGAGGGCAGCAAACCATGGCACTGTTAGGTGCAGAACACTAAATCGAGCTCCCACTGAACACTGTACAAAAACACTCACTTTCAAAGCCAATTATCCCATGCCCAAAAGTCTCTCAGTTCTTGTAACTATACTTAAAATTGTAGTTTGGACCTTCATCTCTCAGATTCTTTTCAATTTTAGTGCCCTTAGCCTATTAGATTTTTTGCTAATTACCACCAGAAAAAACACCCCCAAAACGTGCTGCCGTCCAAGCCGAATTTCTGCAAGGATTTTGGGATGGACCCCTCCACTTCTACAGCCAAATAGGGCCAATTTAAAGCCAGATATGGTCCAAATGACATACCAAATTGAAGAGTGAACCCTCAGGTTGTCTTAAGCTTCACTTATTCTACATGTATCAGTTAATTAGCCTCCCCAAAGACCCCTTATTAAAAGAAGTAGTGGGGTCCACACTTTATGATAATCAGCTCGGTAGAGCCATCTTGGATGGATTTTGTGTGCTGCACCCTATAATTAGCCCAAGAAATCTCGGGCATAGTACCTTGCTGTGGGCAAGTGTATCCTGAGAATTCCCGGACATAGCAGTGGAAATGTTCAAATTGTTCTGTCAAACCAAGGGTGTTCATTTCTATATCAGTAGTGGCAAGAGATTATCACAGAGGCTTTTGAGTCCCGACTGGCTAGCAGTCAATTCTTATCAATCTTAATTCTAAGCCTGATTCTGCAGCTCCAAGTCACCCTTATGAATGGTCTTCACTTCAAATGTATTGGTAAAACATTATAATTTGGCAAAAGTATATCAGTAGTGGCATGAGAGTATCAGAGAGGCTTTTGAGTCCCGACTGGCTAGCAGTCAGTCATTTTGATTAGTTTGAAAAATGGCAAAGAAAAAATTTGACAAGACCAGGGGTAGATTTCACAAAGCCTTACGATGCATCGTTACTCAACTTACGATGGATAACCCATTGTAAACTTCCATAGGTCATTATGGTGTATGTGCGTCTCCCATCGCCTTGCGATTGATCGTAAGTTACGATGAGTTTGATGAAATTGTCCCCAGGACTTGAACCTGAGACCTGTGGCTAATAGCATACCAGTGCCCTTACCATCTGAGCTATCAGCTCTCAGATGGCGGTCTTCCAAATAGTAAGTTTCCTTGGGTGGAGTCAGAAGCATTCAACAATAAGTGAATTGATAGAAGTGTATTCCGGTGGAGGTCCTATTTATGGCAATCATTTCTTTGTTTAATTTCATTGGCTCAGTTCTCCATATGAAGGATGAAATGAAGACATGAGAACTGACCAATAATCACTCGGGAAGAATGACTTGTGTCCGCCTTGGTAATTTCTAGTTTTTTTAGCAACCACATTCCATCATATCAGGGTATGCTTAACTCAGGTACCTGTATATGGTCAAATCTTGGTCAAAGGACAGCGCACTAAACATGTCTGTGACAGTATCCTTAAAGGCCCTATACAACATTGGTAAAGGTCAAAAGATTGCCACAGTTTGTTTACTTGCAAGTACTAAACTATTTGTCGATGTTTGAGTGAAGATTTCTATGGAAGTACAGCATCCCAGACCGTAAGATTTCAACATGAGGATTCTATCACGACCATCTACCAGCTGTGTAAATTAGAATGAAATCTGTGGACATCGATGTTTTCCGATCTTCCCAATGTTGTATTGGGCTTCTAGCCACTTCACAGTGGTACCTCCAAATTAGAAACACTGCTGGTGTTGCTATGCGCCGGGCCCTCCAAATCCAGGCGCCACTATTGTCCAAGGTTTAAATGAAGAGTATTGAAGACTCAGCCTACCACAAAACAATATGTAGCGTGACAAAAACCACACAGACATCTGATTGTACCAGGTTGGACTATCTTGTACTCGTGGTATTTCTACAGTTAGTTGCTGTTACAGATTGTTTAGAGAGAGTTTTGAAAATGTGACGGGCATGAGCACTGGAAAACTTGTGCAAAGTGGCTATGGTGAAAGAGTCACGGGCTTATTTTAGGGTTTTAACGAGTTTGCAAAGATTTTAGTCAGTAATTTTAGTCAGTAAACAGTTTGCAACATTTTTGTATATCACTTTGAGTTTGCAAAGAAACAAAACAGTGTCCGAAACAGAAACTCCGGAAGTAAACAACACAGGAGACATAGTTGTACTTTATTTACAGATACATTGCCTCGTTTTAATGTTCAGGGGAGAGAAACTAAACCTTCGCCCCCCAAAAAACAGAACAAAACAGGAAAGTTAACAGTAGAAAATGTCCACCCAAAACGTACACATTAATGGCGACTAGCAAGAAGAAAATTGTGGCGTGGAAAACACATGTGCTTCGTTTCAGAAACCCTGGGATCTTTTGGAGGCTCGACGGCCAGCTTTAAATTCACAAAGGCTTCTTGTCAAAGAAATAAAGGAAGAACTGACTGGGAAACTTTTGAAAAATTTTGAGAAGTGGCGAAGAAAACTCGGACTGGACCCGGGATTTTTTGTCCGGTGGCAGTTTAAAAAAACAAAAACAAAAACCCACAATTCTTATCAATCTTGATGCTTAGCCTGATTCTGCAGGTCCAAGTCACCCTTATGAATGGTATTCACTTCAAATGTATTGGCAAAACTTTATAATTTGGCAAAATATAGAAGAAAATAGTATAGGCTTTCATCAAGTTTGAACTGCAGTAGTACCCACGGTCACCAGAATGCTCAAATTGAACGTTGAGAACTTAATTATGAAGTGCCACTTGGTGGACAAGAAGTCACTCTCAGTATCCATGGTTACTGAATACCCTCCTTTTTGTCCTACCAATATATAATTTTGCAAAGTCTTAAGATGCGTTGTAACTCATCTTATGAAGTAGAATTCATCCTAAGTTTCGATGGGCAGTATGGTTTCTGTGCATCAATCATCAATTGGTCGTAAGCAACGATGAGTTGGATGAAATCACCCACTTGCCTTCTTAGAGTCAAATTTTTTCGACTGATGAATGCACAAGTGAAAAATGTCGAGTGCGCACTCAAGCATATCGTGCGCTCACTTTAGCTCTTCCTTGCAATCGTCCAAAACGGATGTAAAAAGCGACGAAGAAAACAATATGGAATAACCCAGTCACAGCACTGGCACAACAAATCAACGCTTTGTTGAATACCCCTGCTGCATCAAAATAGAACATAAACCAAAAAACTCGGAAATCTATACAAAAAAAAACGAGTTCCATATATTTACAAGACATACCGTGTGAAGCCAGAAATTAAATCCTATTTAGTTCACCCTCAACGGAAGCACAGAGAAAGGACTGAAATTGTAATGCAAAGAAAATGGACAATACTTCTCCTTTACTGAGCATTGCTTAAGTGGACCATTTTCCGAATTTTAATTTTTTGGGAGGGGGAAATGAGGAAGATGAGGCACGGGGCGTATTTCACATAGCCTCTGCAATCGTCGCTTGACGAGACGTACCACAAAACAATCGATTTTGAAAACCGCAAACACCAAGACAGTAGACTTGTAAAGATTTTGTAAGACAAAAACAGCAATGATTGCAGAGTTCAAGTAAAAACACAGGCCTTGTCTCTCAGATTTGGGCAAATACGGGAGAGGCGGGGATTGAATTAATGCAAAACACCCACTCCCTTCCACCCCCCTTAAACGGGAAAATACTGTGATAGCCTGGCATCCAGATGAAGTGACACGGATAGGGGAGAGGTTTGTCAATGGGAGAACCAGGCTAGCAGTCACAATCAATTCTGATTGATATGCTTTCCTAATCCATTTCAACAAAGACTTGAATCCTTTGCTAAATATCTCACCCATACAAACGGTATCCAGGAAATGTGACCAGATTGCCGTCAAGTAAAATATACATGTATATTCTATTCTCCATTGTAAATTGTAAAGATTTCCCCCCTTTTTTTTCCTTCAAAAAGTAACTCCGAGTCTGACTTCTTATGAGTTTGATGCAAAGCTGTTACCAGGAGATATGAGACCAAAGCTCCACTTCACAAAAGCTTAGACACTCATTTGCCATGGCAACTCCTAATGCTGTCGGTATTTACCTTTGTTGTGGATTTTAGATTAGCCCCGATAAGTTGTGAAACCGAGCTTTGAAGCAACCAACATGTTCTGATAGTCACAAGGCAGTCTGCAAATCCAATCCCTGCCAGCCTCTCGGCTGTGAGACAGACAACTTCACTAACTCCAGTGGACCGAGTACAGTGACATCCGAGGACAAGCCAGAAAAACTAGGAAAATCTTTACCGATCGGACAAACCCTTCAATGTATTCAGCCAATGTGACATCTTTGTGCGACTCACTCAACTTATTCAGAAAAGAGAAGGACCCCCCCCCCCCCAAAAAAAAAAAACCCAACAACACCCAACCTACCAACCAACCCAAATAATCATACCAGATTTCTGGTAAAACTTAAAAGCACGACACTCCTTAAAACATTTCGCCAAGTTATTATTAAAGATAAACCTCTCCGTTGAAACATAAAAAATATTCTCATAAAATCTAGTCTAAAGTGTTATTCAATGTTGGTACAAAAATGTCCAGCAATGGGATTATATACATACAATGTTTCCAACCTACATGCAGATAGCCTACACCAGGGAATCCCCGTTAAGGTTTGCCACCAGCCAATGGTTGACCCAACCTTAACCTTAGTGCACCCAAGCAGCGAGATTTGTTTAAAAAAGAAGAACAAAGGTGCCAGTAGATCAAGAAATCTTGAAATTTGAACCAAAAATCTTAAGGACAGACATTAGACTGTTTGAAGACGGACACTAAAAGGATTCATTTAATGCGGGCATTAAAATCAGCACAAATCATTCTCTTAGAGAATTTTTTTTTTTTTTGTTCAGTCTAACTGAGGTTGCAATTTTGTCTATGGTTTGCGGAAGGCCAAAAAAAGCAAACAAACAAAAGACCCCACAAGCAAGCCAACTTTGTGAGGATTATGGAAAGAGGATGGCTGATGTTATTGGGGTAGGGGGATAGCTGATTGAAGTATGGGTTTGGGAGTTGCTGCAGTCATGTCAATGTGACTCATTTTTTTCCAAAAAAATAGACAGGAGTGCTCGATTAGAATGAAGTTCAACAAGAGTTTTTTCCGAGAAAAAGGTCAAGTGTGTCCCGGTCAGAAACCCCAATAAGTGTACTGCCTATGTTTACGGTAAATACTCGGGCATCAACTTTGACTATGAGCACCGTGAGGCTAGGACCCACCCAGGGTTGTAAGAGAGACAAGAATCTTTTTAGCAGGAATTTGAAAGGAGAATTATTGGTTACCCCTTTTGGATCGCAGCCACTGCTGTCTGGTCGTGATTCACAGTTGTTCCCAGGTTTAAGGTTTGTTAAACTTAGAGTTAAACTGAGCTTACTCCGCTAAAAAGAAGCTCTTAAGTTCCAAAGTTAAGCAGCTGAGTTTTATTTGTCCATTTATTTGATAATCCAGTTTTCAAGCCCCCCTCCTCTCTACCTCCTAATTCCTTAATCATTTAATGATCCTTTGATTTGACACTGGCCTTAAAAAAGAAAAAGGGAAAACAATTTGACATAGAATGACTCTTGCAGCCTGTTCTGTGACGGCTGGTTTACAGAGTTTAACAGGGATAGATATCACTGACTATTGCTATTGTTCATACTAACATTCAAAATTATTTTCTTTTTCTTGTTTTTGTTTAAATCTTTTGTTTTTAAGTCCCATCAGTTTTCATTTTTATTTTTTTTTACAGGAAATTGAAGACTTATTGGAAAGTGCATAGGTGCTTCGGGTTTTTCTGTTTCTCTTTAAGAAAATAAACAGACCATCACTGACTAACCTGGTTGGGGTCTCTGCATGTATGGCAATTATTATGAAAAAGGACCACACGATACAATTCTCAAATATACTACATTTGGCACTGTCTCTAAATCCATAGTTAGTCTCGGGGAGGGGGGGGGAAAGAGGGAGGAAAAGGGAAAATAATGAATATACGCATATCCCACCCCACACAATATAAACGACATTTCTAATCGTCATGGTAACTCTTAGTTGAATTTTTAATTACATTCTGTGGCTGAGGTGGTTAAAATTCATTCAATATTTACACATCTTAGAAGCTCATCCACAGCAAATGAATCAATTTTAAAAAAAAAGAAAAAAAAGAAAAGAATTGATTTTAGGATTGATTTAATAATGATACTGGTTATAGCTAGACATTTATAGTTCTATAGCTGTTTATGGTTTCCTCTACTCAGGCTACGGTCGTTTACGAAATGAAGGCTTAGGCTCGGGCTTAGGATTCAGTCGCATTTCTCTTACCCGTTATAATGTCACAGGTATCTAAGAACAAGGGTTTGGCCCCAGTTTCTTGCTGAACACTATTGTACTTATCAAGCCAAGAAACCTTCAAATTCGGCGACAAACCACAAGCTGGATTTTCAGGCTTTGTTAGATGGAGACGATTAAGCCCGAGGCCAATCCGTGGATTCGTAAATGGCCTGTGTTCCATATATAATCCAGGAGGCTACTGAGACAGGGGGGATCTACTAATTTGGTATAGCGCCCTCTGTTGTCCAAGTGATTGGAAATCGTGAGCACTCTGAGCTTGGGAGAGGGGTGGTTGGGGGGGGGGAAGTGTAGGGATGGACCATTGGGTGCTTTGGGGCATGTTAGAGCGTTGGTTCCCTGCCCTGGTCTGGGTCCATGGTGCAACTGGGAATCTCATCTGGCCTTGGAAGGTGGAGAAATCAGGATTGGCTGGCTGGCTTCTGGAAAGACTTGTTAGTTTGTCTGTTTGTTGTTTATGATGTTGAGGTTGTCCCTGTTGTTGCTGTTCTGGTTGTGGCTGCTACTGTGGTTGTCAGTAAGTTGTGGTTATAGGCGCTGTTGCTGTTCTTGTTGTTGCTGCTACTGTGGTTGTCAGTAAGTTGTGGTTATAGGCGCTGTTGCTGTTCTGGTCGTGGCTGCTACTGCGGTTGTCAGTAAGTTGTGGTTATAGGCGCTGTTGCTGTTCTTGTTGTGGCTGCTACTGAGGTTGTCAGTAAGTTGTGGTTATAGGCGCTGTTGCTGTTCTTGTTGTTGCTGCTACTGAGGTTGTCAGTAAGTTGTGGTTATAGGCGCTGTTGCTGTTCTTGTTGTGGCTGCTACTGAGGTTGTCAGTAAGTTGTGGTTATAGGCGCTGTTGCTGTTCTGGTTGTGGCTGCTACTGAGGTTGTCAGTAAGTTGTGGTTATAGGCGCTGTTGCTGTTCTGGTTGTGGCTGCTACTGTGGTTGTCAGTAAGTTGTGGTTGTGGTTATAGGCGCTGTTGCTGTTCTTGTTGTGGCTGCTACTGTGGTTGTCAGTAAGTTGTGGTTATAGGCGCTGTTGCTGTTCTGGTTGTGGCTGCTACTGAGGTTGTCAGTAAGTTGTGGTTATAGGCGCTGTTGCTGTTCTTGTTGTGGCTGCTACTGTGGTTGTCAGTAAGTTGTGGTTATAGGCGCTGTTGCTGTTCTGGTTGTGGCTGCTACTGTGGTTGTCAGTAAGTTGTGGTTATAGGCACTGTTGCTGTTCTTGTTGTTGCTGCTACTGTGGTTGTCAGTAAGTTGTGGTTATAGGCGCTGTTGCTGTTCTGGTTGTGGCTGCTACTGTGGTTGTCAGTAAGTTGTGGTTATAGGTGCTGTTGCTGTTCTGGTTGTGGCTGCTACTGTGGTTGTCAGTAAGTTGTGGTTATAGGTGCTGTTGCTGTTCTGGTTGTGGCTGCTACTGTGGTTGTCAGTAAGTTGTGGTTATAGGCGCTGTTGCTGCTCTGTTCCTGTTGGTGCTGCTGTGGCTGTTTGGAGTTGCTGTGCTTATTGCTGCTGTTTGTCACTGTTGCTGTTACCAAGGTTGCTGCTGCTGGAGTGGTTGATGTGGTCGCTGTGCTGCTGAATGCTGTTGCTGTTGTTTTGTGGCCGTTTTTTCTGGTGACTGTTCTCGTTTGTCTTTTTAATGGATGGCGGGGCGCAGAGGAGAGGCATGGGCCCCGTTGTCATGGCAACTGAGAGTCAGCCTTCAAAGGTCAGCTGCCCAACAATGCAGCATTTTTTGAAGGAAATAAAACCCACAGCCACCTGTCTGTCTCTTTCTCTGACATTGAAAGAGGAGGCAGAGTTTAGCAGGATTGATTTTAAAGGATCTGGTTCATGACGTCTGTCTGCTGACCTGAGATGAGAGAGAGGTTGTTTCTCTCCTTTCTCCCACTCACGAAGGTGACAGACAGGTCAGTGTCTTGGCCCTTTGGATGCCCTGTGTCCTTGAGTCATCAACATGAGGTCCCGGGGTTGGGGAAAATGTGTTTAACGGTCGTCACAAACCATTAGCAGAATGCAGATTACGGCAACCGTCTGATTCCACCTGCTGGGACTCATTCAAGCATGCATGGAAGCCGCTAGCTAGCGGCTGCAGCCTGTCCCCCCATAGAGGCATGCGGCGTCCCCAGCCGTAGCCCCGGCGTCGCACCAATGCAGCTTGTGCTAGGCACATGCACACCCTGTCAAGGGGGTGTGTGGAGAGCGCCCTCTTGAGGCACCAAATAGACAGGTTCCTTGTGAGCGTGGAGCGGACTGGAGTTTCCCTTCACCTTCCCTTCAACAAATTCAGCAGCATTTCAATGTAGCCTAATTTCAGCCTTTAAGTCACCCTATTTAAAAAATATAAAAAAACAGAAAAAAAGAAAATATCCCAAAACAATATAAAACAGAAATTGGCTTTCTGGAGAATAAAAATCAAAATTTTGCACAAATGTCCAGTTCCTTTCCGTTCACATTTGCACCAAGGTCACGTGGGAAATGTTCTTTTCTTTGTTGCTATGACGCTACTTAATCTATGCATTGCACTCCGATATGAGTCAGTCATTCTGTCTATAAGGAGCACGATGCAATGCGTCCACAGCTGAAGCAAGTTTCCTCCACAGCTTGCTTGTACGTCTTTCTCCGATGTCCGGCCAGCACTATGACAAGCTACTCCGGGGCGGGGCCCCTGGATTTCAGCATCCATACTTCACCACCCCCCCCACCACGAAAAAAACCCCAGCGTGGAATCGTGTAAATTTCCTTTCCTTCTGCGAAGCTTTGCTTGCCAAAAGTAGACACTCTTCTGGAAATCGCTTTTGAAAACAAAAAAAAAGGAGTTCACCGTTGGCTGGCTTTTCCTTGGACACCTCTCCACGTTCCCTTAAACCATCTCCTCGATCCCCTCCTCCCCCCTCTCTCTCTCTCTTCCACTCGGAAGTCCCGTTCCGGCGTTACTGCACGTCCCAGATCTCTTTCAAAAGCGGTGGGATCCTCTGGTCCTTCAGCTTGAGCTGGAAGAGGAGCTCCGAGTGGCTGTTGTTGAGGGAGCGGAGTTCGGTGAGTTTCATCAGGACCTTGGGAAGGATCAGGGTCTCCTTGGGCCGGCGCAGCTTTAGGTACGCCGTCAACATGTCCAGGTACTTCTCCTGGGCTTCCTCCACCTTCTCCCGGTCCTCCACGTTGGGGCGGTCTGCAGAGAGGAACAAAAACGGGACATTCTCCCTTTAAAAAAAAGAAAGAAGAAACATCCGATCCGAGGTGTGCATTTCGCGAAGCCTTGGGATGCGTCGTAACTCTCCTTTCCGTTGCCATTTTCACAGAGTGACATCGTTTGCCGATCATCACATTTTGTCAAAAACGATCTCGACCAGCTCAGTGGTCAAGTGGTTAAGACGTCTGCACTAGAAAGCAGGAGTCCCGGGTTGAAATCCCACCCGAGCTGCCTGATTTTTTTCTTCATCAGGCATCGGGCAAAGCACTGAGCACTCGGTGCTTATTACGTCGAGTAGGGCAAACCCTCACTGAATTACATTCTCCTTGATGCAAACATCATGCTCTATCTACGAAATGATGACTATCAGAAATCTTCCCAAACGGCAAGAGAGCTAGGGCCCGGCAGTCCTCACCTGATGACAGTATCGTGATGGCCATGAGTAGGACGTACTCGGCGTAGTCGAGATCCAGCTCGGACATGCTCTTGGCAAAGTTGTACATGGGATCCACCAGGTCGCCGATGCCGCCCTCCTGGAGCTGTTTCCGGGTGTAGGGCTGCTCGTTGCCGAACATGATGGCGTCCTGCTCCTTGTCGTACCGCAGAGCCGTCCGTAGGAGCATGACCTCAATGGCGGAGCCCTGCCAAGGAGGTGGAGAGGGGGAGGGAGGGAGGGGAATCAGAGGAGAACAGACCACAAGAGATTTACTTTTAAAGAGAGTGTTGGCACATGTCAATGATGAATAGTTTGAAAGTGCAAATATTCTTGAGAAACATTGAAGATTGAGGTATAAAAAGACAGACTCCAAACCCCTCTGATGCACTTTTGCGTTTGGGGATTATTTCTTTGTAAAAAAAAAAAAAAAAAAAACTCTTTTCAACTTTTCAACTATTCCAACTGTTGTAAAGTGACTGGAAAAATAGTACAAACTTGGTGAAAATAGCAAAGCAAACTTGACTGAAATGTGACTTGAGCAAAAAAACCTGTGGCGCAATGTTCCACTGTTCTTCCATGTCGGCCATCAAGCACTTAGGTGGAGGCCTTCCCAAATAGTAAAAAATCCAGAGATGCGGGAACATTGATCAAGAAATCTCCAAAACGTCTTTCCAATGACTGCATCTCGAGCCCCGGTCGAGATCCTTAAAAGTTCCGAGGTTTGTCTACCTTCAGTAATACAATCTGGTCCTCTCTGCCAAGGCCTAGGAAGTCGGGAATCTTCTTGCTGAACTCCACAATGAGCTGGATGGTCAGGATCGTCAGCTCCGTGATGTGGGCAAACCGGAGCTGGATGTTCTCTGTTCCTTCCTCCTCCGTTCCCGACTTGAGATTCCAACGAAGAAGAGAGAGATGGACGGAGGAAGAGATAGAGCGGGAGGGAGGAAGAGAGAGAGAGAGAGAGGGAAAGGTAGAAAGAGAGAGAGAGGAGGTAGAAAGAGAGAGAGAGAGAGGAGGGAGAGGTTGAGGTAGGAGAGGAAGGTGAAGTCATCCAAATGGGAGGAAAGGAAAACAAAACGATGTCAGCACAAAGGTTCTCCATGCATTCTGGGAATAATGTTACTAAGGATTTAAGGCCGTTTTCGAAATGAAGGCTTAGGCTCGGGCTTAGGCTTCGGTCATATTTACCTTACTCATTATAATATCACAGGCATCTAAAAACAAGCATTTGGCGCCAGTTTCTTAAGGGTATACCCTAGGTACCTATCAAGCCAACAAACCTTCAAATCGTGAATGAAACCACAACCTTGACTTTCAGGTTTTGATCAGACGGAGACGAAGCCTGAGCCCGAGCCCAAGTCTTCATTTCAAAAGCGGCCCTTAATCGATCCAGGTTTTGGGGCCTTCTGTGAAACCATCTGAAAGAGGGGCATCCACAATGTGTTTATGGGAAGAAGAAAGTTTTCGATTTGTTTTAAAAAGTCTTCAAACTGTTAACTCAAATCCGGGACATGGGGACAGAGAAAAAATGGTCTGTAATAAATTTTGTCATAAAAACAATTTTGATATGAATTTACTCTCCACATTCTTCAGCACAAGCGATCCTTTCAATCTGTAAATCTAGGAATGGACATCAATGGTTCAAAATTATTATTATTTTTGTTTACATCTGATGTTAAATGTTTCGTAGAACACACCACCAGCATAGCGATTCATAAAAAAGTTTAAAAAGTGAAAATACTCAGAGAGAACACACATGCTATTGGACCCTATTAGAGTAAAGTCATGATTGTAACCCCCCCCCCCAAAAAAATACAATGAACTGAATCCCCTTAATGAATATCACAGTGAAAAGCAGAAGAATGATCAAAAAGAGAAAAATAGAGAGAAAAAAAAAAGAGGGGGGGGGGAAATTAGGAACATGAATTCCATGTTTATTGGGGGCACTCATATTTGCATATTACCCAACTGAATATGCATACTGCATTCATGAATATGCATGCGGGCTGGCGTGAATATGCAAACGAGGCCGCTCTCTCTCCCTCTTGCAACCAGGTATTCCTCTCAGAATCACTGCTGGCAAGTATTGCCGATAGTTTGGTCGTTTGGCAGATCTGGCAAAAATCTACAAAACAAATGTCGGGAGTGTGCCAGGCTAAAGGCTTGGCACAGTAAGTGCACATGTACACGTACAGTAGGTGACCTGTGCTTGGCTTGGCTGCTTTCTGGGGAGGGGGGGGGGGGCGGACTCTCCATGATGATGACTGGATTTAGAAAAAAAGGGGGCCTAATGAGCCTCCCTTTTTTTTTGGGGGGGGGGGGGGTCTTTTGAGGGCTTTTGTTTTTACGTACCCCTCCCGGTCCTTGGGAGTGTAACTCTTTCATCAGGTTTGGCATAACAATACTGCCCTGCGTGGTTTCTGCAAGGCATGCCTGGGTTAGCTGCAGAGGAGAACAATATGGCAGGTGACGGATTGGCACAGGGCAAGAAAAAGAGAGGGGGCAAAGTAAAACCCATACAGCCGCGGAGGGAAAAGCGGTCACATCAGGCAATGCAATGAAGACTAGGGAGAGATGTCGGTCAACCCCAAACCGGCTGTCAATCCTTGTGGCGTAAATATCAGAGACACGAGTGACATGAGATCCTGGCAGTGTCAGTCCTTCCGTTTGTTTGCTTGCTTGTTTGCTCTTTGAAAACAAGTCCCCAAACCTAGTTTTGGTATTTTGGTCTATTTGTCGGCGATGTGTTTTCTATCCATACAAAATCAGAAATACTGGAAATACAGAAATAGTCGATAAAAAAGCAAATAAATTATTACCAAAGGGAGGGGGGGGGACACGATTGGACACGAGAAAAAAAGTGGGAAGGAAAATTATTGTGACTTACATCATCTTTGTTTTGACCTTCCATCCAGGGCTGTAAAAAAAAAAAAAAAAAGCATCATTACCATGACAATACCATGACATTACAGTTTTAATAACATTTGAAAAGTTATGCAAAAGGTTACAAAATAGGATGATCTGAAAAATATAAATCTCTGTTACGTTTTTAGTGGCCCTAAAATTCCGATTCTCGAAAGAGAAATGTCTAAAAACTCTCTGTTAACTTTTGAAGACAATGATTTGTATACGTCAAAGATCGCTGTAGTTGTTATGCAGTTGGCTACAATGATTATTTCAAAAATTACAACAATCACAGACACCACTGCGTCCACAGCATGATGCCAGTGAGGAATCAAACCTCGGTCATCAGACTGGTTTTTTTTAAGTCTCACTGGGAGGTGGTTCTAAGAGATTGACAGGTGACCATTCACTTTCTTAGAGACTGCCCTGTGGTTGATTCCATCAAACCCATCATAACTTAGGGTCAATCGCAAGACAATGAGCAATGCACAATAACCATACAATTTCAACTTACGATGGGTTATCAATCGTAAGTTGAGTTACGATGCATCGTAAGGCTTTGTGAAATCCAGCCCATGACCGACTGCCTCTATTAAATGAGTGTAGTGTAGCACACACACACCCCCTGTTGATCGAACCCACCCACGAGTGTGGCCTGATGAAGTCTGGTACCCTGTCTCCCTGTGCTCCACTCACCGTCAGGCTTTTCAAGTCCTCCGGGCCGGGCACCTCCAGGTCCTTGTGGGCCGTCACCAGTCTCTCGATGATCTCGCGCTGCTCGTCTGTCAGCATGGGTGACTCGTCCTCACTCTGCTGAGGGCTCATGCCGGCCTGGGCCTGCGCCTTGCGCATCATCTTCCGCTGCCGCTTGGACTTGCATTGTTCTTCCGTTAACAGACCTGCGAGTGTGCACATGTTTAGGCCGCGGAGAGAAGGAGGACGTCAAGATGGTGCCTATTTCCTCTCCGGGAAAATTGGATGCAGCCGTCTTGTTCAACCGAGAAGGTCAGACAGTCCCTGCTTGTACTTTTTTTTTTCTTCTCAAATTGTTGTGTGTCTGTTTTTTGTCGGGTCTCATCTTGAAATGATTTACTCTGTGATTGTTACATCCTCAGTGTCATCTGGCATCAGATTTGAAGGTCTGTCGGACAGATTCCAAATTTAAAAGTCTGCAAGCTATCCTACCCTCTTTAATGTGTTGGGGATGCCAACAGTCAAATATTGACAGGCATAAAGATAGCATCCTTCGAATTGGGTTCCAAAAAAGATTCTGTGTGTTTGGACAAGAGGCTGATGTTTATGTTCATACAAAGGAGCAAGACTGGATTTTTTTCAGCGCTTGGATCATAAAGACAAAGCTGGTCCTGAATGTTAAGCCAAGGTTTTGGAAAAAAGCCCCTTGTCTAAGAATTATCAGAAAAGTAACTGAAAGAAATGGATAAACACCTTTTGAACAAATTGAACGAATGGCAAAGAAAACAAAATTTACTTTGATCGGGCCAGTATTTGAACCAGAGAACTCTGATTTATGTAGTCACTCTTCCCATCTCAGCTTCCAAATAGGGGCCTTTAGTGGCTTCCCAAATAATCAACTAGTCTTTGCCTGGGTGAAGGCACCAGTCAGAAGCAATTCGACCATTAACTTTCAATACTCCAGGGATCACAAACCCCTCTGCTTTCATTCAGATGCAAAGAACCAATTGTAATAAACCTGGCTACAGCAGCTAGGGGATCACACAAAGTGGATGCAGCTTTTTTTTTTCAATTCAAGTCAAACAAAGTGATGAAAAACTGACTGGGAACTCATTTTGAACTCATTCATACTGAATGTATCCATGTTCCTCACAGTTAGTGAATCCTTCCCATCCTTTCTACAAATGACCCGAGCCAAATTCATCAGCTTAGGAGTAAGGGATATCCCCATTTCAATCTAGAAGTCTACTTACACTCAGGTAGCATGCCGACTTCCCTGCATTTCCGTAGTCTGCACTCCTGACATTTCCGGCGCATGTACATGTCCATTTCGCAGTTGCCGCCCCGCGTGCATTTGTAGATGGCATTTTTGGTTATACTTCTCCTAAAGAATCCTGGATAAGCAGGAGAAAATTCCCAAAATATCCATCACAAGTTGAAGCAAAAAGCAGAGATTGGATTGTTTTTTAATCTTACTGGCAACACCACTGCTGCCCACCACTTCCATCCAGAGTCCATCTCCTGGCTCCACCCACCACTCCTCTCCAGGCCCCACCCACCACTCCTCTCCAGGGCCCACCCCCCACTCCTCTCCTGGCTTCACCCACCACTCTTCTCCAGGCCACACCCACTACTCCTCTCCATGCCCCACCCACCACTCCTCTCCAGGCTCCACCCACTACTCCTCTCCAGGCCCCACCCACCACTCCTCTCCAGGCCCCACCCACCACTCCTCTCCTGGCTTCACCCACCACTCTTCTCCAGGCCACACCCACTACTCCTCTCCATGCCCCACCCACCACTCCTCTCCAGGCCCCACCCACCACTCCTCTCCTGGCTCCACCCACCACTCATCTCCAGGCCCCACCCACCACTCCTCTCCAGGCCCCAACCACCACTCCTCTCCAGGCCCCACCCACCACTCCTCTCCAGGCCCAACCCACCACTCATCTCAAGGCTCACCCACCACTCCTCTCCAGGCTCACCCACCACTCATCTCCAGGCCCCACCCACCACTCCTCTCCAGGCCCCACCCACCACTCCTCTCCAGGCGCCACCCACCACTCTTCTCCAGGCGCCACCCACCACTCCTCTCCAGGCCCCACCCACCACTCATCTCCAGGCTCCACCCACCACTCCTCTCCAGGCCCCACCCACCACTCCTCTCCAGGCTCCACCCACCACTCCTTCTTTCCAGGCCCCACCCACCACTCCTCTCCAGGCCCCACCCACCACTCCTCTCCAAGCTCCACCCACCACTCCTCTCCAGGCTCCACCCACCTTTACAACCCTCACAACTGAGTGCATTGTAGTGGAATCCTGAGGCGCGATCGCCACAGACGAGGCAGAGTTCGAGGTCCATCCTGGGCGCCGGCCCTTTCCTCTTCTTGCTCAGGCCAAACCCGCCGTCTGGCACCTGTTCCTTGATGTGGGTGGCTGAGTTGGAGGTACTGCCGATGGAGCTGGTGGGAGTGTACTGGCTGCTGTACTGTGGGGACATATCATAACCATCATCTGGTGGTTCACGCTTCACGATCACCGAATTCGACCCTGAATCTATCGCAGGAAGAGAAAAGATAAGAGAGAGAAAAATTGAGTCATCTTGTTCAATCCTAAGTATCAACCCTCAAGAAAGAGTTCTGAAGTCAGATGATTAGTAACAAATGATGAGAAAGCAGGAATTGGTGAAGATACTGCGAGCTTAGGTAGACACTGACCATTTCAGTTATGTGCAAATGGTATCCAACAGTGCTTGCACCAGGAAGCACTATCTGGCTAACAGTCTTCATCCACATCATCCAGCATTGCTGTCACTGGTTGACGAGCACCTTCTAATCACAGAATCACTATGAATACCGGTGGCTTGTAAGGTTTTGTCCCAGCTATTTCAGATGCTGTGATTCCTGAGCTTTTCCTGTCCTAAATTGGACCACAATGACTGCTAATTTGACTGCCAATTCGGGCTCCAGTGGCAAAGCTATTTCGTGTCTACATGTACGTTGCCAGCCCCCAAAAGTAAACACTGAAAAAAAATTCAGGGAAGGGAGGGGGGGGGGTGGAGACAGTGATGTTTAACAATCTGAATCCACTGGCATGGGAACAATGCGAATACTTTAGACCTTGAATCAAATTCCATTCCCCCACATGAATGTGTGCGTGTCCTTGCCAACACATGTGTTAGTGTTATCAGGAGAAAAAAAAATGTAGCGGTGACAATAAGCGGGTTTGGACAATGCATACACTCTCGACTGAAACATGAACCGCAATGATGAGTTATCAGTGTCTGCTATGTGTGCTTCAGTACACAAGGACCCGAATATAGCACAGCTCGGAACGTTGGGTACAGTCATGTCTGGACAGTGCATGTGGACCCTTAGCGACCTTGCACAACATGGGGAGGGAACAATGCACACGGAACACCTGATGCACGAGATTAAGCTGAGCTGGCAGGGAGAGGGGGAGAGAGAGAGACAGAGAGAGAAAAAAAAACCTATGGAAAATACAACACAGACCTTGGCAACTTTCCAAGAACTCCCCTTTCCAAGGGGTCAGCCTGGGCCAATGCCAGCGAACAAAAAACTCTTTTGGGTTTGGTCACAAAACGGCAAATCAAAGACACAAAAAAAGTCCCCAAAAAGTACCGGTATATAACCAGCAACCCTTTTAGATAGCTGTATGTTGATGACAAAGTTTATATACTACAACATGAAGCTAGGCTTGTCCTGTTATTTTTTTTTATTTTTTTTTTGAGATTTCAGTAAATTTTCTGTATTTCCCACTTCCTCCATCATGATGATAGAACCGAGTTATGGTGATGCAATTCTTCCTGACAACGCAGGGTAAGATGAACTATAGGAGATGTTCAACGGTTCTAACAGTGTGCAAAGTACTTCACACTGTTGTGTGTCATCCGGTAAACACATACTTGACTTGTGGCTGTGTCCTGCGCTTCAACTGGCTACATGTCCGAGTGAAGCCACCATGCATTGAACCATGGAGGCACTGTGAGGCACAAGCCATGCGTGTGAACCCCATCACCAGTACCCCTCCCCACAGCACTACAGCCTCCGCACACATCACAGACACCGGCCGAAGAGTCCAACCCTCCCAGCAAATGGACGCTTGAATCCTTTTTTGGGGGGCAAAACCACCAACATGAAATAACACGCTGCAAAATTGGCCATGCAAATAAATTGAGCCCTTGCTCCAAAAAAAACCCCCTGCAAACATTTTTTGGTTCCTTTCTTCATTCAGTCCTTCAAATTGTCTGTGGCCACTTTCAGGAAACCACATTGAAATCTTGTTAACCACAAGCCGCTGTCAGGCAGCAATGACAGGACATTATTCAAACTAACCAACCTCAGGAAGTGAGTTCATCTCAGTTAATCCAGCTGCTCCAGGAGTGAATCAACAAAGACTTGAACTTCTCATTGTCCGACCACAAGAGGAGAGAGAGAGAGAGGGAGGGAAGACGGGAACAAACTGCCCAAAGACCCACTGCTTCTGTCCAACAGTCTGGTTAGTTACAAAATGGCCGCAGTGTTGGACATTTCTAGAGCCAATAGCTCGACTATCAGTATCACTGTCAGTTCTGCTTATCTGACTGAAAGAGCCAAGTATTTGCTTTTCAGGGTGTGTGACCAGAATACGCTATTTGATCAGAATTAGGCTGCGACATGTCGGTATGTGGTACATAGAGGTGCGTGGATCTCGCAGATAGTACACGGGTCGGACCCGTGTAAACTAGACTGAGATTTTTTTCACAATGTATGGTTTGAACACGGCGTCGACCCGTGTAGAGGGCTCGACACATTTTGAAACCAACCCTGCTCGGGAGGTGGGTTGAGAGCGGTCGACACATGTTAAAAGCCGTAGTGTGAACGTCTCTGGGTTGAGTTCGACCTGTGTAACGTAATGCAATGCAGTATGGGGGATTTTCGGATTGTATCCGTGTTGAAAGCGCGATCCCGTGTGTAGTGTGAAACGATTGTGCAATACACGGATCGAAATGTTATACGTGTCAAGCAAATGTCGGTGTTGCTGTGAGTGTGAGTTGTGTGAAAACCGGAGCGAAAGTGACCCGTGTTTAAATTTCAAGAATTTGACACGGGTTGGACCCGTGTGGATTACGACACGTATCGAACGTTCATAGTGTGAACAAGCCTAAAGAATCCGGTCTGGGTGAGATGCAGCATGCTACATGTACTTGTGTGGAGTGGGCGGGGGGGGGGGGGGGGGGGTGAGGTGGCATTTCTAAGTCAACAACACTCTCTATCAGTTATGCAAGGCACAATTCCATCCATTCAACACTCCTCATGTTTACAGAAGTGCTTGCAGGCAGCCAAAAGAACGGGCAAGTCGCTGAAAATGGTCCCCTCAATCCAGTTTGCGAGCTATATCTGCGGCCGAGGGAACCGCAGAGGGAAGATGCTACTGGATAATGAAACATGGTTCTGGCTGAGATGACAGCAAGGAGTGCAAGGGCTTTCCCGGCAGCTGTAACTCCCAAGTATCACACTCAACGATTAAGAGCATCAACTGCAAATTGGATGACAGCTCTCCAACTCACGTGGAGCCATCTCAAAGTCATGACGACCGAATCAACGACTCGATAATATTGATTTGGCCAGAGGCCACTCAGATGGTCCATGTTGCGGATAAAAGGTTTATGGTGTGTCATGAATGAAAACTGATGGCCGCATGAAGTAAATCCACAAATTGGATGAAGAAATAAAAGAATGTAAAAAAACACAATAACAGACTGTGTTATTAATATTAGAATAAAAGCAGCATCCACTTTGTGTGATCCCTGAGCTGCTGTAGCCAGGTTTACAACAATTTTTTTTTTTTGCATGCGAATGAAAACTGGGGTGTGATCCCTGGAGATGTACGGCAGTTTATGGTTGAATGCTTCTGACTGACACCTCCTCTAGCAAAGACTAGCTGAGTAAGTTGACTATTTGGGTAAGGCCATCATCTAAGGGCTGAAAAAGCTCAGGTAGTAGAGCACTGATACGTTTAACCAGGAGCCCGTGGGTTCAACTGTCCACTCAAATTTTAAAGTTACACAAACTGCTCATCGACTCACGAATCACGAAATGCAAATCTCAAACCATTAATAAGCGGGCCAGCCATTTCCATCTTGGCAGGCTCCTTGCTCAGAAGCAGAGTGCCTTTCAGAAAGGGATTCGCCAGGACCAAAACGGGCAACAGGCTCCCCGGTCCAGTTATCTGGACTATTTTCAAGATGAAACTTTGCAGAGAACCACAGGAGCCAATTTGCGCTGCATTCCAATTTACAGCCCCGACCTACAGTTACATTGCAAACTGTATTGCATCTCTGTGGCCCCCTGATTAGCTAAGACCAGCAGACAGTGCCGGCAGTGCCGGCCAAAACTGTTGGGCCTGTCCCTGATCCTGCTGGTAATTAGTGCAAACACAGTCTGCAAAAGGCTTTACAGAAATACTCCCCCCAATATGTGGATGACAATCAGCCGGCCAAAGGACCCATAAGCCGCCTCCTGGCTTAATGCTCTCGGTTATGTAACGCCATTTCTACGGCCGGACAATTGAAACCCAGGTCTCCCCTTTTGGTTCCACACAGGGAGTGTCATGATGAGTAGGGAGGGGAGGAGGTTGTAAACTAATGATAAAAGGAAAGCATATAACAGTCTGGGGAGTGAATTCCCCTAGGTGGGAGGACTGACCTGACCTCTGAAGCCCCTAACGCGAAAACGGTTTGAAATGTTGACAAGACAGAAAAGATCAGGTGCGCGACACAGACACTTAGATCTAGAACCCCTTTTCCCAAAACGCGATTATTTTGATAGCCATTTGAATCGCTATTCAAATTCCACATTTTGTGTTGGTGTGGACACAACAAACGCAATTATTAGCAGGATTTGAATCGCGATTCGGACTACACTATTAAGTGAGACTTTCCTAAAATTTGTTATAATCGTGTTTATATGTCACACGTTGCATGCGGGAACGTTAGATCGAATGAATTGCTGACAACAATCTGCTTGCTATTTTCTTTTGCGTCACGATTTTTGTGACTGTGTTGACACGAGCAAAAAAAACCCCCAGTTTTTGACTCGCGATTCAAAGAGAGAGAGAGAGAGAGAGAAATGTTGGGCATCCTGCACTGGAACTATACCACCCATCACACTGTGGGCTTAACTCCTCGCAAGCAACCAACCGAGTTACCAATGGACCGTAGGGCTTTGTTACAATCGATCCCGGGAGGAAAACTGTCAGGGCTCTTCCCGCATCACTCCCCCTTTTTGTTCAGCAAAGCTGGGGGCGGGGGAGGGAAGGAAGAAAGGGGGTGGGGGGTGGAGAGAAATGGAGGGAAACCTTTCCTACCCCCCCCCCAACCCCCACATTCCAAAACTGTCAGTCCAGACTGATAGCTGGTGATGTCAGTCCCAACATACCTCCATGGTCCCAACGGCCAGGAAGAGAAGACCCTCAGCAGACAGACAAAGAAAAGATGATGAGCCAGAAACAACGGGTCGCTTAAAGGGAATTGAGGCAAGACATATCCCCTAAGGGCTGGGAAATCCTTCAGGGAATCTCAAAAAAATACCGCCACACTTTTATTTAGGTGATTCCTTTTCTCATTCTCACTCTGGGGTAGGTTACAAAGAGACCGCTTGTCTCAAATGGAAGTTACTCTGGCACCGGGCTGCTTTTTTGTGTGTTCTGCTGGAAAACACATGCGGGGAAAGCTGAACTGAAAGAGGTCAATACACTTCAATGCCTTAACCCCCTGTCTGGCTTCACACCTTATGATGTCGGGCACCCCAACCAACCCCACCCCTACATCCATTTCTCTTATTCCATGATCAAGTCAAATATACTATTTAGTATAAAGCACACTGCCCGAAACATTGAGTTACCGGCTCTTTTCAGAGCCACACTCCGTCTCAAAATAGATTTGTTACATGGTGCCACCGCAAACATTCCCCTTGCGAACCTTCAAATCTTATCTACACCGGGTAGTCATACTGTCATATGATATTAAACTGTGATGAACAAGAACTTTCATGAGGAATATTTTCCCTTTGTTCCTTAGGGATTTATAGCAGCAGCTTACCAAATTTTCAACGGACAGGAAAGATGGAATGAAGAATCTTGGGTGTCACATTATTATAAACATCTGCTTTTTGCTGATGTTGTAATGACTGCTTGAATACATCATTTGAAGAAAAAAATACAAAGGTGCCCTTCTAGAAAATTGAATGTTTCCAACATTGAGGTTTTGTAAAAAAATGGCAAGGATGGACTGGATTTTTTTTTTATCTGTCCAACGAGGAAAAGACGGGGAAAAATGGCCAAAATAATCCCAATGATGAGAAATGATAAGACTCATCGGAGATCAAAGGGCAGACAGAAAAACCTTGAGGGGACGAGAAAATCCCCTGATCCTAAATTGAAAATTATAGATCCGTCCCGCTGACAGTCGCAGAGCATAAATTATCAATGTGTTTAGGGCTGCAGACTGGCGGTTGGGTTAAAGAGCCATTAATGCTAGCTCTTCCCCTATCCCTCTCATCTCTCTCTCTCTCTCTCTCTCTCCATCCCCCATCCCATCCCCTCCCCTGTCCAGTATTGATTCTGTCTGTCCGGCCATTGTTGTCTAACTGATCAGGGAGGGAGACAGAGAAGTCCAGTATCCTCATCTAATGAAAACAGGAAAAACACGTCGACACAGACAGACAGACAGACAGATAGAGGGTGGGGGGGGGGGAGAGGAGGGGAGGGGAGGGAAGAAGGAGGGTTTGCCATGAAAAGAGGAAAGGAAAAAAACCCGATTCTCTACGTCTCAATTAAGGCGAGGAGTCCAAATTGAATGAGGAGAAGGGGGGAGAGCAAGGGACGGAGTCTGAATAAAGGCCCATGTTTGGACAAGACTAAGATGGACAGAATCCTGCCAACACACAGAAGCTGGATCGAGTTTCTGCCCAAAATTTATACAGATTTCTAGAAGCAAAAAAAATTGAGAGAGGAGGGGGAGGAGGAGAAAGAAAAGAGTCTGCATCCTCTCTGTGTCCTAACCTAACAAACCAAAATGTCATTCTTTGGAATTTTCTCCAGATTTTTTTTCTTATCTATGTTGGATTAAGATTTCTTTTAGTGATTCGGGAATTGGGATGTTCAAAAGTTAGACTGGTTAGTGCCGACATGTTTAACCTTTGCAGGAACACACCAGTGAATATGGGCACTTCTAAGGTAAATGTACCTTCCCTTTTCAAAAAGCCAAATTCGTATCATGGAAATCTTGTAAAAATGGAAAAATGCTACAAATTTTTGTTTCGTTTTCGTTTTTTCTTTTGGAAAAAAGAAAGAAGATTATTTGTTGTATTAAAAAAGACTAGTTGACTATTTGGGAAGGCCACAATCTAAGGGCTGGATAGCTTAGATGGTAAGAGCACTGTATGCAAAACCAGAGGTCTCGGGTTCAAGTCCTGGCCAAGTCAAAGTTTTCTTTGCCATTTTTCAAAATTGTATTACCAAAATAATGAATTAGCTAAATGATGCGTACTGATATTAACAAATTCATAACATGGAGTGGAAATCTACAAATTGTCATGCAACATGTAGGTCCATGTTATTCTATAGACAATGGGATTTCTTATCCAAAAAGCTGGAGTTGAAGAAAGCATGTGGGTGCATGTATAAGTACTCATTGTACTGTAGGTGGCAAAGCAGAAACGGAAGATGTTATATGGTAATGAGTAGGCCCAAATAAGGAGAACGTATGCCTGCTAAATACACTTTTTCTTTTAGGAGCGCACGAGAGGAATGGTGGCATTAATATGTGCCCCTATGTCAGGGCTTGGGATAAGATCTGTGGTTCAAGGGTATGTGCACAGGAAACACGATGCATTATCACTCACCAAACCAACTCCTTCCCATAGCAGACTGCGAGTTCCACATCTTGCCAAGCTAGTAAGATCTCCACGCAGGCTTGACAAAAAAACAACAACTGCCCGGCGATATCAACAGTGCAGCCCGCACAAAAGACAAGGGTGGAGAGGGTAATGATCTCTGGAAAGGTATCCCGAGTAGAGCCCCGGCTGGACTGGAAGGATCCGAGAGCTTGGCAGAGAGCAAGAGGGATCGGTGGATGAGACCTTGACCAGGATACTGTCGAGTCCACGACACGTGTCTTCCTTAATCCGAGCCAGGGGAAAGCCTTGGCGGTTGGGGGTACGGGGCGCCTCATCCAATCCGGCAACTTGTGACAGGCATCTCGCCCCGGCGACGATGACGAGATTTGATTGATGCAATAGATCAATGTTTTCTGTCCTTCCGCTGGTGCAGGCTGGGGGGTGTGTGTGCGCCGGTGTGTCTGTGGGGGTGTGCCTGCGCCACTGTGTGGGTCGGTCTGTTCGGAATCACCTCACAGGCTGCATGGGCTCAGCAGATAAGATGATGATGCCTTCCATTCTTTTGATTTTGTTTTTCTGTCTTCTTTTGTTTGGAGTCTGATCTAAATTAACATGCCAACGTTCTGACTGACAACTTGCTTAAATTTGGTCCAAACATCAGCGTGTGCTTTAAAGGAGTACTCACATCTCAGTGAAGGATCCCTTTTTTCCAGAGGGTGGTTTTGACGGTCCCCTTAAAAGAGAGTCCACATTGAGCTCCGAGCACTATCTGTTGAGAAGTGATTGCAGAGCCAAGGGAATGAAGGTTACTTGTCCTTTGAGGAGCTGGCGATTTTCTTTCCTTTTTCTTCTTCTTCTTCTTCCCTTTTTTTCTCTCAGTTTAGTTCCGGAGATCTGGACCAGCCAAGCCGTGTTGCCAGGAGACGCGGTGAGCAGTCATCAGAGAGAGAGGATTGCGTTGAGGATGCGCTGACATCCTCCACGGCAGTCAGAAGACGGTCCGCAGAGACGGATGAAAAAAGGAGGAACACAAACAGCCGCTTGCATCCGGTCAAATGACTTGGGACTGGCAGGCTGGCTGGACCAAACCCCCTTCCACCGGCCGCTGAAATTCTTTCTTTTCTGTTTTCGTTTTTTTTTAAAGGACGGACCACCGACGAGAACAAGACAGGAGAGTCCGTGACAAGACGAAGTCCCATTAAGAATAAGACCCAGCACCTTGGGAACCACCGCAAGATCATTAAGGGCACCGTCTTACACAATGAGTTCTTCTTCAGCGGCGGCTGAGGGGTTAGCTCTAAAGTACGAGAAGGGGGATGGGGGGGGGGGGGGAACCGGTTCTAAAGGGAGCATTGATTCTCATCAACTCCAGACAGGCCAGACAAACTAACTGTCCCCTTTGTCCAGGGGTAATCTGGGGGAAAAAGAGGAGGGCTGGGTCAGGGGAAGGGGGGGGGGAACAATTAGGAGTGCCTGGCTGATGCCTCCCTCCCTCCTCGACCCTCCCTCACACCCACCTCTTGTCTCGGATTAACGGAGCGGGGATTATAAAGGCCGCGAGAAAGGGGAAAGAAACACCCCAGAAAACACGTCGGGCTTGCCGGGTCGATAGGATGACAACCAGATGAGGATTAACCATCCTTGTTTTAATCACCTTCCACAATTCGCTTCGAGCTGGCCGCTGTCTGTCGGGGCAGCCAGGGGAAAAAAGGTGAGGAAAAGCCGCCTGGCTTTAGGATTCGGCGGGTTTGTTTTTTTCGGGTGGGGGGGGGGGGGGGAGGAGGGCGATCTTTGATTTCCGCGCTTCGCTGGTGTAATGGGGGTGTCGGCTGGGTCCTTTCAGCCAAGAAGGATTCATCGGCCGATGAAAAGCCTCCAATTATCGGGGAGTGAATAGGGCAAGGTCCAAGGGGGCAGGGGAGAAGGTCCTCTTCAAAGATGCAGCCACACCAGTAAAAAACAACGTTTACTCTCCCTCAAGAGATGCAAATAAACAAACAAGCGTCCAAATTTTGAGATTTTTTAGGACAGAAATATGACCTTGTTACTGTTATCCTTACACACGATTCCCAGAGAGAACCTTGTGCGTCAAATTGATTAACTTCTGTTCCGTCTGCATCGCCACGGTATCTTGCCTATAAATGAATGCCCCACCATTGTTTCTACTTGAGTATCTCAGTCATTCTACCACAGCAGCGGTTGGTCACAGCGCCCTCTGGAGTCGGACTATTGCCATTTTACTGACACCGGTGCAGCTGACAGGGAACAAGGACGGGTTTCGCGGCAAAGTTCAGCCGGAGAATTTCGGGTCAAGACGTACGATGAGAGAGATGTCAGGATGTGCCTCCTCAAAAATTAGACCGCCAATTATCTTTTTACCCCTCGAATTCTGACGAGCGAAAAAAAAAGAAAGATCTGACGAGTTAATCTGAAAGTGCTTCGCCATCTCCATCGCTGGCGCACATCCGGGCGAGTCGTGAACCTCTCTCTGTCTGACCCCGGACCGAATTCTGTCTGGCTTCATTCCTGTCCCGAGAATGCAGGGAAAAATAGGTTGGCAGCTCGGACATGCTTTGAAAGCCGAGGCAGATGGACAATCCTCTTTACACTGCATCCTAAGCATTCTGCACGGGTTGGATTCACCATTGACATCAGGTTTGCTTGTTTTGGGGCTTTTTCTTTTCACAAAAAAAAAAAAAAAAAAAAAAAAGGAAAACAAGAGCTGTTTCGGAAAGACCAAAACAGCCCCCCCCCCAAAAAAAAATGGGCTAGGAAAGAAAAACAAATCAGCCCTGAACCATATCTTGATGAGCTAGTGCGGAGAGTCAGTAGTGACTGTACTTTAGGGAGCTGGCTGTGAAGAGAGTAAACACATTTACTATGGAAACGAGCCTATCTGAATGGAGGCACGGGAGATAATGAGGACTAGTGGGTGCTTGCTTGAGCAGCCAACTGGGGGAGCGGGGGGGGGGGGGGGGGGGGGGGAGAGGGGAGGCAGATGGAGGCATGTGTGTGCACTCTGGGTAGATCGCTAGGCTCTGGCTAGTCACAGGACGGCTTAGATCGAGGAGGAAGTGTCGGTGCACTTTCCTCAGCCTGATGCGCCCATGCGCTCTAACCGTTACTCCTGACATTATTCTGTGTCATCTCGGGGGGTAACTGAGCCGCGGTGTAATCGGGCAGATGCTACAAGTACAGCCTGGATTTCAGCCATCGCTGGCTTTGTTATCTTCGCTGGGTGCATGGGTGCAGAGGAGTTTCCTCTTTGAGAAAAAAAAAACCAACCCAACATTTTCAGTGTTGGGCAAGGAGTACAGGCGTCAATGTGAGAAATCGTCATCACATTTCTTTTTTCAGTGAGGCATTGTGGGTTGTGAGCCAGGGTAAGGTGAAAGACCCCCCCCCCCAGTACTGGGATGAGAAGAGGGGTGGAGGTGGTGGTGGAAGGGAGGGGAGTTGGTGTTCCGAAAAAAAAAAAAATTAACCCTACACCCAGGCTGTGTCAAGAGGCACACATTGCCACTGTCAGGTGACTTCATGTCAGGTGACTGTGTCAGGTGCACCTGTGCACTGTCACAGAGCAATGACACGCACCTGGTGTGTTGGCCGCATCTAAAAAGAATTAACTTTGATGAAACTGAGACTCGCCGAGACAATTTCTCGGAAGGATAAACAAATACCCTAACCCACAGCTAATGTGGTACAGTTTTTGAAGTCCCATGATTCATCAATGACCTGGAAAAAAAGAAAAGCTTCTCCATTTTGCAGAAGCAATGGAAAAGCTAATGAAACACGCTTGCCAATAAGATTTAGAGCGCCTGATATTTTCATCCAAGCAGGACCATTCTCAGGGTTAGAATTGACTTTCCTCGGCGCCACTATAGCCAAATATTTGACAGTCAAAGGACAATAAGGGCATTGTTTTGGCCAAGCTTGCCTGGAAGATTTTATCTCTTTTGCGAAAATCCGTGAAGAATGGCATGCAGTGCTTTTTACAATGAGAATTGGCAATGCCAAAAGATGAAAAAAAGGAACCCCGAAAAATAAATAAAAAAAAATCCTAAAATGTAGTGGGCCTGACGTTTTGATCCTAGCAGGACCTTTCTCTGCCTTTGAGAAAGGTCCTGCTAGGATCAAACCGTGGGGCATTTTTCCTCTTTGGAAGTCAGCAAGCCATTTCCAAAATGATCGTGGACTGCTTTAAGATTTACCAGTCTAAAACAATTACGTGCAGGGTCTGAATGTGTTTTGATGCTATCCAGACCTGTCTACCGTAAATGGCAAATTTTTGGTTGTGCTGAAGTCTATTCCATTACTGAAAAAACGAAATTGCCACCCAGATATTTACCAACCAAACTCTTCCTCCTGTGACCGTAGATAGCTCTTCCGCCAAAAACAAATTGTACCTGTTGTGAAGATTGTCGGTCGTTGGGAGCGAGTAGGAACAGTCGTGTACTAGACAGTACACAACATTCCGATGATGGACATTCTCACTAATAGACCTACCCTTCCATACCAACCCCACCTATCACAAGTCTGGGGCTTTCATCACCACAATAGCCAGTTATTCCTTCAACAAAGTGGTCTGCGAGCGAGGAGGAAGAAAAAGCCATGGAAGAAGAAGAAGAAGAAGAAAACATAGGCCCCTACTGAAGATTTCTTTTTTTAAGATAGAGGAAAATTAAAGTTAAGTCTTGCAGGGGAGGGTATGCCCTTGTCAAATCTTAGAGATTGAAAAAAAAAGGGGGGGGTGAGGAAGAGAGTTTGAGCGCATCGGGAGCTAAGAGGAGAAAATAGGTCGGGATGGTGAAATATGCTGGAATCCAAAGAAACAGAATTAGATGACGCTAGTGTCTTGCAGTGCGGGAGGGGGTAGGGGGGATGCAGGCTAGGACTGTGTCGACTGACACACTGGAGACACGCAAGACACTGAACACCTCCCTTCGATTGATTTGAAGAAGAGGGAGGGTTGAAGAAGAAGGGAAAAAAGGGGGAAGAGAAGAGGGGGGACAGGAGAGAGAGAGAGAAGGGGGGGGGGGGGGAATTAACCAAAACTAGGGAACTGGATCTCAGAATACCGGGAGAAACTGGGACACGGCCTAGAAAAATAAGGGGGGGGGGAGAGGAAAGACAGCAGGCGGGAATTGCCGGCAGTCGGAAGTGAAGAAAGAAAGAAGATTCCCAATATAAGACGGAAGAAATGACAAGCTTCATCCTCGACACATCTGACCTTTCCAAAACCAAACACTCCATGGAGCCATAAATTTAACAATTACAAAACAACCTGAATATTGTCAATATTGAACAATGGAAGAAGGCCATTTCTCTTACAATTTCTATGGTTTGTTTTGTCAAGTATTGTGAACTTTGTTCTACGTACAAGATGGGCTCCTTCTGATTTTTTTTCTCCGTCCAAATGAAATATTTTTTTTTTCCTCCTCCCAAAAAACATTTTCCAGTTGTCCTCCTTAAATAATCATGTTCTGTTTGAATAACCCAGAAAGAAAAGCTGGGCGCTTGTACTGCGCGATGTGTTGTGCGCTTGTGCTGCGCGATGTGCTGTGCGTGCGCTTGGGCTGCGCGATGTGCCGTGTGCTCATGTTATGCTTGGAGCAGGGATATGAAATGCTCGCCCACATGTCCAGTGGTAGAAGCAGGACAACTCACAGCCCCCAAAATAACTGAAAAAAACCCTGAACGAAGAGGAGTGGGGTCCAACTACAGCCGGTTCTCACACAAAAAAGGCAATTTTAATAGACCTCTAATATTTTGGCTCGGTGGAAAGTCTTTGATATCATTTCCTGCACCACAGAGTGATTGCGAATATCGTCTGACGTGACAGAATGATCAGAGCCTTGGATTCGGTGAGGCTGCTGGATGCAGGCATTGGTGGTAGAGGTCACCGTGGTGGTGACTGGTGGTGAGACCGTGAGACGGGCCTGTGGTGATGTCGTACCCACAGTGCAGCGCCCTCCATCACCACCCCGACAGTCGCCAGAGGAAGTAAACTCCAGGCCAAGTCCGAGCCCCAATCTGCCCAGACCAAGAGCATCTCTGGGCTCCCGTGTACATCAACACCTGGCCCTACATCCACACAGCCAATAGCTGGTTTTCTCCTCCCGTCACAACTCCCCTCCCCCCTCAATGCCACTAGCCCAACAAAGAACACTCTATATCAAACTGGAACGCCATGCCACGCCACGACTAGGAAATAGTCCAAACCTTACAAAGGTTGATCCCACTCACTTTGACAGGAAACAAACATCAAAATGAAAAAAGAAAAAAAAAAAGAAAAAAAAAAGACGAACAAAAAGAAGAAGAATTCTTGTTAAGAGACCTGTCTTAAGGCATCTCACATCTTTTTTTTTTAGGGGGTTTGAGGAAGGTGAAACCACTTGTTCCAGTTCTGAAATCCGGGATTTTATCAACCACTAGCGTCTGCAGCAGCTCAGGGACGTCAAGAGTCGGTCATTAATGGATCAGGGAATGAGAACGCAAGGGAAGGTTCAGCTAGAGTCCAGTGCAGAGATTCCACAGGCTCCCATCGCTGGCAAACGATGACTGGGCTTAAAAAGTCCGCAAAAAAAAAGCCACACAGATTTTCAAACTCCATCTCCTCAAAAACAAATACAAACTTTTTTGAGGCGAACAAATAAACAGAACAAAAATTGAAAGGTAACTTTTTAACAATTTTGAAAAAAAAAGGCAAAGAAAATGAAACAAGTGCTAAACCATCTGAGCTATCCAGCCCTTAGATGGTGGCCTTCCCAAATAGTCAACTAGTCTTTGCCGGGGTGGGGGTACCAGTCAGAAGCACTTAACTATTAACTGCTGTATAACTGCAGGGATCAACCCCCCCTTTCCCACTCAAATGCAAACTAACTCCCCATAAAGTTCTTTCATAGGCTATCAACTCATCTATTCTACCAGATGTTACGGAATCACCATGAATATTGGGCACTCTCCCACTCTTTTCCCGAATCAAAGAAACCCTCAACCTTCAGGTCACTGAATAATTTCCAGGACTGAAACCTGAACCTGAAGGAAACCTAATAATGGATTATCAGATCAAAGCAATAAAGGGGAAAAAAAAACCTTTCTTTTCAATACAACGAGTGCAAATGCTAGTTTCAGGCTGAACTTTTCTTCGCACCGAATTCTAATCGCTTCATAGAGGGGGGGAAAAACACCAGACTCTTTTTCGGAAAAAGAGAAGAATAAAGAAACCGAGTTCAGGGCACTTATTTGGGCTTGGTTTAGACTTTAGAGGGGTAGGGGATCTAAATGCAAAGCATGACAGAGTCACCCAGCAAGGGAATCTGTGTTAATGAAAGTCGTCAGAGAACCCTTGGTCCAACAGGGTTCTGTCCGTTCCCTGGGGCTACGATTAATACAGGTCATTTCCAACTACCTGGTCTTGCCATTTTGTCCGACAAGAGAAGAAAAGAAAAGGAAAAGTTTTTTTGTTGTGATTTTTGGGGGTTTTACAGGCATTTCCAGAGCACTTTTCCTTCCCATTTTGTGTTACTTTTCAATTGACCCATAAATTACTTTTGCATGAACAAAAATCAAAGAGCAAATTAACATTTAACTGGCCTTGATTGGGACCTCTAGTTTGAATTTACCAGCTCTCTTTACCACTGGACCTATCTACCCCTAAGGCATAGCTGCCAAAGGAAATTAACTTATGAATACTTCTGCTGAAAAAGAGGAATCACAGAGGAAACTACATAGAAATGTGTGTGTATTTCCAAGCCAAAAATCTGAATTTGTTGTCAAGGAAAGTGATAACGTTTTACCCCCAAAACAGGAATGATTCCTCCAAAATAGCAATGCTTGGCAGCTATGCTAAGGTGGGAGTTTTCCGAAAGAGTCAACTATCTTTACCGGGATAAAGATAAGCAATCACAAGAAATCAGCCACTTTTCAAAGTTTGAAATTGAGGCCGGGCGATTTCCACTTTCCAAGAACCAGAATCCACCAGTTATTGACGGCTGAAAAGACACATTTGATAATTTCAATAAATGCTGATTTTCTTTTTCTTTTTTTCTTACAGATTTCCTTTGTGAAATTAGTAACGCAATATAATACATCATACTGCCAGAAAAGATTGTGGAAAAGGGGAGGGAGGGAGGGGGGAAATCAATAGAAGCTAGTAGACTCCATGGTCGAAGCCTGAGGGTATAGGCGAACTCTAGATGACTCGGGCCGGTTAAGGGAAGGGGGAGGAAGGATGAGGTAGGGGCTGGAGAATGTTCAATGGTTGCTCAGAGAAATTGGGGGAGGGGGGGAGAGAGTGAGAAACCTAGAAGGAATAGCCGACACTAAGCAAGGTGTGCAATATGTTCAAGCACACCTAGGCGGACAATTGATAGCATGCTGAAGATTAGCAGAATGCAACAGGAGAACATTTGTTATTTGGAAATAAACTATTGGGGAACCTGACTGTGGGAACTTTTTCTTCAAATTTGAAAAAATGGCAAAGAAAACTTGTGCGAAAAAGTTGAAAGACATCCTTGTTCAGATTTGTCTTGTTTGTATTTGTTTGAATTTCTTGGATGTGTGTATGGTACTGGTTTGTGTGTGTGTTTAAATCTGACCTTAGATGTCATAATGCTGCACTCTAAAGTAAATGGTGTCGAAAGTGTTGTCAAAATGCATATCAAAATCAATTCCTATTGTGTGAAGAAATTTTTCAACAAATGTCAGTAAATATTGCAAATTTGGGGAATTCTTAAGTGTGTCTACGCATACGCTGCAATCCCTGTCGGCGTGCCGCGTGCATGACCTCAAACTTTCTCAAAAGCCGTTTTTCTTGAAAAGTGGTTTCTGTGACTGCGTGTTGCCTGGTCATATTTCTCTGCAGTCGGCAACACATGGAAATGACTTTGATATCAATGGAAAGCTAATGAGGTACCGGTACTCTTTGGAGTGGTGGGAACAAATTGAAAACTCAAATTTGTACAAGAATCCTCATTATGCTGTACCGCTACCAGGTCACAAATATAATATTGTTGAGGTGTGTGCAGAAATAGCACCTTGAGCATCTTACTGCATGGAGTTGGCCCTTTATAAATATCAATTATTAATGGTATTCTTATCAAGTGAGCAACTTGCTCAAGAAAACAAACTTCTCCAGTACTGGTTGTCAGGCAAAAACCGCCCTCAAAATCAGACAATAACTACAAATAACCTAATTCCGCACCCCCCCCCCAAAAAAAAATGAATTTCTACTTTTACAAAGATGCAACAGAACAGACAATTCTGAATGCTTGCATATGTCATTCCCCCTGCCCATAAATTTCACAAGCGGGGGGATACAAGACAATGGATCTCTAAAACGTCAATTTCCCAAAAGAAAAAATAGGAGGGAATTTAAAAACATAACAACCCCCGCCCCCCCCCCCCAAAAAAAAACCACAAGGAAACCATGATTAACAGAGGGGTCTTTGACAAATGGGGGTGGGAGAAAAATTGCGGCATGGAACCAAGTCATCTTGCCCCCCGAATCTGATCAATTATTGAAATGCTCCACCAAATAGTCGGCTGATTAATTGAGTCGGCCAAGGCTAGAGAGAGTTCAGTCTCACACCGCCATCATGCCTTCATAGTGCAGGGCACCCCCGGCAACGGCTGCCATGGCAACCACTGGGTGCCTTGGCTACGCATCTCTGATCCTTCCACCTTCTACCTCCCCCCTTCAATTTTTTTTCTCCAAATATTTCTTGTTCATTCTTTTTCATTTCAAATGTTCTTTTTTTAAAAGTCTGCCTTTGAGAAAGGTCCTGCTTGGATCGAAACGTCAGGCCCTCCTATCTTTTGATATTTGCATTTCGGTTATTTTAGTCCGTAAGCACTTTACAAAATTTGTTGGCATAATACTCAAATATCTAGAGGTGCCAGACATTTCAATCCTAGCATGACGTTTCTCGATCTTTTCGAAAGGTCCTGCTGGGATCGAAATGCCAGGCCTTCCAAAATGTTTGGTCAATTTCTTGAGACCCATCATAACTTACGATCAATCGCAAGACGATGAGCGACGCACAGAAACAATATGGCTTTTTAAATCTTACGATGGGTTATCTATTGTAAGTTGAGTTATGATGCATCGTAAGGTTTTGTGAAGTCCACCCCCGTTGAGATATATAACTTTTGGTCATTTGCATCCCTGAAGCCAGTGAATGATGCTGTACCAAACCCAATCTCAGTTAACTTTTGACCCCGAACCCTTTTTTTCCATTGGAGTTAATGGTAAATAACCTATCAAAACCAAAATTCAGACAAAGGCCTCTGTTACACGCCGAGGTCTTTAGAATTCACGGATATAATGCCTGTCAAGCCTTTAAGAGTTGAGTTGAAGGGGAGAGTTTGGATGAATCCAAGCGGTCTTGGAGAGGATACGACCAATTCAGTCTCTCTGAGTTGCCATGACAACTGTTGCCTTTGCTCAGTGCCATCAGACAAATATTGGCCTCATATTCAGCTAAAAAAAAGGTCACCCAAAATCGACGCCAAAACGTGTCGCAGTCGAGACGCGAAAATAAATTAGTTTAAAGTTGGGACGAGACACACGCACGTACACAAAAAAAAGGCTGCAAATTGGAAACGGAATGTTGGCGGTGGACTTTTTGCTTTGTAAAAAAAAATGTACCATATCCTTCCCTTTCCTTTGTGGGTTTTGAAAAGGAACGGGGGAAAAAAATGAACAAAATGAAAGAGTGAATAAAAAGCAACTCATAGCAATTACTTTCAAGGACATGTCGAAGCACTTTGGTGATTATTCTCCGGGTTTTTATTTTCTGGGGTGTCTTTTCCTGTTTCAGTCTGGGGGCAAAACCCATTTGTCTGACACTGACGCTTTGTTCCTAGGGGGGATGGTTGCTAGGGAATTGGTTTCCCCTCGACAAAAAAGAAGAAGAAGAAGAAGACAAAAACCAAAAACAAAACAAAACTACTTTCTGCCTTGGATCACAGCTGACAAACATTTGGTCTTTTAAGTCTGGGGGGATTTTACAGGGGAAAAAATTAAATTATTATAAAAAAAAAAAATAGGAGATGGGAAAAAAGTGGAATGTTTAGAGGCAGAGAGAAGACCAAACAAAAAAATGGGTTCAAAAAGTCTCCAGAGGATTTGTGTGACATTTTGAAGGTCAAGGGCATGCTGAAAGGACGTGGGACTGGAGAAATTGGAGCTGAGAGGGATTTGATGGGGGGAAGCCTCAGAAAGGGGAGAAAGAGAAGGAGACGGAAAAGGAGAAAGAGGAGGAGGAGGAGGAGAAGGGTGTGACCGTTGACGGACAAGTTGAGACCCCCTGCCCTTGGCCTTTTGGCCGGCTGGGAGAGGCTGCAGAGTCTGGGAGGAAATATTGGAATCAAACATAACACATTCAATCATATTCAGCAGGCAGAAGGGTTGTCGCTTGGGCTCAGAAGGTCAAGGTAAACAGGTCCCATTTGTGTCCGGTATACTGCAGTAATGATACACAACAGAGGCTATCAGATCAGAGGAGGGGGAGGTTGGATTTACAAGTAGAAATTACCACTTGTGACACAAGTCGATCTCAACAGCAAAGCCCACTTTTCAGAGACGGTCCTGAGGGTGCTTTCCCGCTCCGACTGGAATCACATTCACCCAAAACGTCCCGCGCCATCCTTACGTCCCCGCAGATGGACAGATTTATTCCAACCTATTACATTCCTCGCAGACTCAAGAAGCTGGTCCTCTCTCAAATTGAAATGTTGCTTCCGTTCAAACCTTGACAGCCGGCGGCCGAAGCAACCCCCCCCCCCTAAAATTTGCTCGAACAGCAGAACAGCTCGGACAGAGAGCAGAGACGCCGAAGACTCATCGGGCCGTATCTTTAGGATTCTGTGAGACGAGAAAATGACAACAACAATGACAACACTCTGAAGACAACCATTTCCCCGCTTGATCATGATGGACTTGTTTTCGTCAAGAGGCCCCGGATTGGAGTCATGGTTGGGATTGAACCTTTGACCTTAAGTCGTGACTCACATGTGGATACACCCCCCTCCCTACGCGCTCCCCCCCCCCCTCTCTCTCTCTGAACCCCACCCCCACCCCCCATCATCCACTCCACCGGTATTTGGTTATTTATCACAGCGAAAAGATGTCAGACTGGTATCCTGTGGTTACCGGCGCACATGTTTACGGCTCCAATTTTACTAGGAGGGAGAAGTGGGCCGAAGACTTTATAAAAAAATAAAAAATAAAAAAAAAATTAGATCGGAGCTATTGGCTCATGAGGCAATATAAAAAAACCCAATCCTGTGTAGTGTGATACTTGCTTCAAACATTCAAAAACGATTCCAAGCTTAAACCACATCTTGGGGAAAAAAAAGAAGAAGAAAAACTTCAACAACTCCACTAGCAAAACTACAAAAGCAGCCCAATTCCGGACCAGACAGGGGCTGGTAAACGTCACCCCCCTACAGCCTCAAATTGGACACGGCAGACAACGCGGGTGTGTCCGGGGAAATTGGTTCCTTTTGCCTGTCAGCATCAGGAGCAGACTCCAAATGGCTGATGCCCCCCCAACCCCCCCCCCAAAAAAAAAAACCAAATCATGCTCACAAACAGTCCAAAAGTCCTCAGTCACAAAATGCTACAAACAAATCTCAAATCTCAGTGAAAATGGGCTACTTACATTTGTATCAATAGAGAGTTTATCAGGATTAAGGAAATTAGAAAAGAAAAACTATCTT